>QEOT01000315.1:3265-171954 GCA_003123785.1 Pterocarya stenoptera
ACAATGGAATGGAGAAGACCAAAGATAGTCCGAACCTGAGTAGGATTGCCCGCACGACGAAACCAAAAATTCATTTGCTCCTACCAGGTACGAAAAAAATCCATACGCACACCTAACGCCATGATTGTTTGTACTCTGCGAACATATATATATGTAACAGTCCTGTACAGGAATGTTCGAGATATTTTGGATCTTTGGGAGAAATTGGTGTTGAAATCACAACGAGAGGATCTAGAATTGGTGGATACTATAATGAGAAGAATATGGTTCAGAGGGAATGACCAAGTCGTTGAAGACAAGTTTGCAAGTCCAAGAAAGGGCCTAACTAATGATCAATTTCATCAGCGGAGACTATCCATCTATGAAGCAAAATACAAGTGAGAATGAGAAAGGACATGGTTAGGTAATGGAATTTTGTACAGAGGTTGGCTTCACAAAAGTGGTCTTTGGAGGAGATTCCCAAACAATTATAAAGGCCATTTACAATGAAAAAGAGAACTGATCATGGCATATTGGGCAAATAATATATAGATGATACCAAAGTCAGGTTAAAAAGGATGCCAAATTGGAGGGTTCAATTTACTTATAGAGAGGCGAATACAGTAGTTAATCAATTAGCAAAACTAGCTATATATATTACATGATGACGAACGGAGCTGGATTGAAGAAGGGCCATAATCAATTCATAGATTTGTATTGCAGGAAAATTTTTGTAATGACTAACTTTCTATTCAATGAAAATTTTCAAATATAAAAATGACAGCGAAAACATAAGACATACTCGTACTGCAGGTTGGGTTTTCAAACCCTAGTGCTCTAACTAAAATGAAAAAAATAATAATAAATAAAAAAGACCGAGATTAATCCTATATATATGAGTAATGTTAGAAAAAGTTATGAGTATATAAACGTCTCACACTTATTTTGAAAAATAGTGAAGTTTATTATTAAAAATTTATTTTATTTTTTCATGAAGTAGATCTCATATTTATTCATTTTTTTTAAAGAAGTGTGCAGCGCTCGCACACTTAATTTATGACTGTAAATATCATTTCTCTATATTATAAAGGGATGAAAATTCAAACTTGACATCAAATTACCCTTTTTTTTTTTAAACAAGCAAATTTCATTAAAATAAAAGATAATACATGCTAAGAGGTGGGGTTCCCAACAACAGGTCCGCTAGATACAAGCGGGGTGTGCAAGCGACAGACAAGCGGAAGTGTATTCAGTCTTTATGTGAAATAAAAAAATAAAACAAAGAGTAAAAACGAACAAGTTAAAAAGGAAAATAAGACCTCTCTCTTTCTCTCTCTCTCTTTTCTTCCCATGGCACTCTCCCTTTCCATGGCAATCAGACGGAGCACTCTTCCTTTCCATGGCTCTTACGGTCTTATCCTGTGATTCCTCTTTCATCTGCGGGTAAGCAGATCTTCAGACTCCACAAGTAAATTCCATCACGGTTAGAAAAATTTACTGCTAATCACAAATTTTCCTTCTCAAATATAGTCCAGAATCCTACTTCGAATCTCCTTCGTATCAGAATAACAGACCCAATTTCACCTTTATACAAACACCTGGAAGGTGGGACACATAGTAGAATCAAAACAGAGCAGCAAGGCCACTCACTAGCGTTGTTACAACCAACAGCAGAACATCTTCTAGAAGATAACAGCAGAAGAAAATGTTAGGAATTTGTCTCAAGTTATTGTAAAATTATTCTATTTTTTATTCCTCACTTTCGTGTATAAATACACCCAATTCATTCAATGAGAATAAGTGAAGTTTTTCCTAAATCCTTCTTTCCTTCTAACACTCCGACTACCATGGCTACAAAGTCTACAAACACCACTACAACGCATTCCCGAAGCAGAGGAAGATACTTCCAGAAGAGCTCTCAAGAAACGTGCTGGTTCTTTCTTGCGATTCTGCCGCCGAGCTTCAAGGTGTCTGCGACGTCTACCTGGTTGGCACCGCTCAGGAAGCTTTGGTGCAGATTCGTGGAAGGATCGAGAGAGAAGAAATGCAGAGAGAGAGGGAGGGAGGGACTGATGAAGAGAGGGAGGGAATGAAATGATAAAAAAAAATATTTTTGAGGGAGCCGCTTACACGCCGTTTGCCCAGGTCGACTGCATATAGCTTTTTTCTCCCAACAAATACCCCAATACGTCAAATTACTTACCATAAGACAGATTACAATACAGATGAGCAGCAAATCCTAGTTGGTACGTACGAAGTGACTATAATCTTCGCGTGTACGTAGAGAGAAAAATAATGCTGGTTTCAAGTCCTCGTAGTAGTTGTAAAGGGAGATGGACATGGTGGAATAGGTACATCAACAACCCCATCGAGCATCTGTGTAACCTTCCTCATAGTGGGTCTAAGAGACTGATCCTCTTGAATGCACCAAATGGCCACCTTCACAAACCTCTCTACGTTCCCCATATCATCTATGGCCTCCACATCAAATTCCACCAGAGCATCTATTTCTCCATCTCTAAAGCAGTCATAAGCCCAATCAATTAAAATTGCTTCGTGTTCTCCGCCAGATTCCATTGCTAATACGCTTTTCCGACAACAAATTATCTCTAGCAACACGACACCAAAACTGTACACATCAACTTTAGAGGTGATTGGCGTGATCTTGAACCATTCAGGTGCAACATACCCTTTGGTTCCTCTAATGGTGGTATGAGTGTGGCTTTCATCCATCCTCAACAGCTTTGCTAATCCAAAGTCAGAAATTCGAGCATTGTAATATTCATCAAGAAGTATGTTCTGTGGCTTTATATCGCAATGGATAATCTAACAGCAGCACTCTTCATGTAAATACAAGAGTCCTCTGGCAATTCCAGCAGCAATTTGGATTCTTTCTTTCCAATTTGGTTTCTAGACTCCAAAAAGGAAACCTGCTAAAGAGCCATTGCTCAAGAACTCGTATACGAGTAATCGTTGAGGTCCCTCGTCGCAGAATCCAAGCAGTCTAACTAGATTCTTGTGACAAGTCTTGGCAATTATGTTCACTTCAGCTTGAAATTCCTCCTCACTCTCTTGTGCAGCGCTTTGTAACTTCTTTACGGCCACAATGACATTAGAACCCATATTTATTGATCCTTTGTAGGCAATACCAAAAGATCCCTTACCCAGTTGTTCCTTCAACCCGTCTGTAGCATCTTGAAGATATTTGTATGTAAAACAATGCAAATACCTCTCCAAGACGCTACCTTTTCCATTAGCTGTTTTGATTTTCTTCTGGTAACTGAAGAAACAACCATATAACACAGAGACAATAAGTGAAAAGTTAACAAACACGGAGCAACCCAGAAGCACTCATCCTACGAGTATCAAAATCTTCTCATTTTTCTTATTTTGGATCGGTTCCTTGCCTGATATCGGGTTACAAGGACCGCGTAGAGTTGAATTATCTTTCCTTACCTTGATAAAAGCTTTCCCAGTAAAATTACTGTCGAATCTCCCGTTTGAGAGTGGCAACTTCTTCTTATAACAGCTATCATCAAATGCAAATACAACAACAGTACACATACAATCTTGCAAGCAATAATTCTTGCAATTCTCCTCAGTAAGAGACCTCAAGCCAATGTAATCTGACTCTAGCCAATCAGTATTTGGTATTTCCTCTATAGCATAAAGCTCCTTTTCAGAACTATGCCCATCTTCTGTACATTCCTGTGTAAAGTCTGGCTTGCAGCTTCCATAAGGATCATTTGGATCGAGAAAAGTGTATCCTCTTAGGCATTCACACTTAGGCCTTTTATCTGATTTAAGGCTACAGATAGTGTTGAACACACAAGCACCAGTACCTACACTAGCCTGAAAACCCCTGCATATGTTATCTGGCACAGACCAAACAGAAGTTCAGATTTCATTGCCCATGGAAGTAGTCTTTGGGTGAGAATACAAAGTGAAAATCCCATCAAAATTTAGAGTTGCTCAAACATAAGAATTGTTGAGACCTCTTCCCGTGAGAAATTCATACGCTCCTCATTCTTTGTTAGTATATAAATGTAGCCTGATTCATCTAATACCAATTGCTTACCAGGACTTGATGTATTAGAATCATTCACAGTGCTCTCCTTTCATAATAAGCTTCATTTTGTTCAATAGTGGGCAAGTTTATGCTATTGAGCACAAGTTTACTCCCTACTCCAAAGAAACGTAGCTGGAATCTTCCTTTGGAGAAGTTGTTCTTTGATATCGAGAAGATAGGACCCCTCCCCTTTCCATTTTTTTATGTTGGCAAGATCGTCTCAGTAGGATTAAGAAAGCTTTCCCATACCTTATTAAAGTTGTTGTCTTCGAGCACAAAGTTGCCTATGTCGTACATTGAACCAAAGAAAGCAACACCAGTTAGGCTCTGGGATATCCATAACACTAAGTTAGATATTTGAGAATTTTGGTTCAATGCGATACCAGATGATAAGTATCTATTATATATTTATAGGACTTTACAAGATAAGATATATACAAGTATAAAACAGAAAGATAAGCGTGATACAGACTCATTCAAATATAAAACTAAGTTTATCTATTAACTTGATCTTCGGAATCAGTAGAGTGGATAGACTTGATCTGTTGAGTTTGAATATTATGGTTAACAGCCCCCTGCAACCTAATGGTGAGGGATCGAACCATGAGCTTGTCACGTAACAAACTAAATCTGGATGAAGTCAAGCCTTTTGTGAAGATATCTGACGGTTGGGGAGCAGTGGAGATGTATTTTGCAACAAGATCACGATTAAAAATCTTCTCCCGTATGAAGTGGTAGTCCACCTCTATGTGTTTTGTTCTTGCATGAAAGACAGGGTTGGAGGATAATGAGAGTGCACTGATATTGTCTACCCAGAGTGATGGAGGTGAATGAAGAGGAAGACCAAGCTCTTTGAAGAGCATTCGAACCCAGTAGAGCTCAGTAACAGCCAGTGCCATGGATTTGTATTCAGCCTCCGTGCTGGATCTAGCAACCACTGGTTGTTTCTTGGCTGTCCAAGATATAAGGCATGGACCTACAAAGATGCAGTACCCGGTAGTGGATTTGCGATCATCAGGGCTCCCTGCCCAATCCGAGTCATAGAAGCCATGAAGAGCTAAAGATCCCTTGTTGTAATGTAGGCCAAATTCAAGCGTACCCTTTAGATATCGAAGTACTCGCTTGGCTGCAATAAGATGAACAGTGGTGGGACAATGTAGAAACTGGCATAATTGGTTGACACTATAAGCAATATCTGGTCGAGTTAAGGTGCAATATTGCCAAGCTCCAACAATATGACGATAGATTGAAGGATCAGGAAGTGGATCACCAGTATGTTTGGATAACTTTCCACCTGAGGTGCATGGTGTTGCTACTGGTTTAGCACCAATCATGTTAGTATCATGAAGTAGGTCCAAGATGTACTTGCCTTGATGCATATGGAGAGATTCTGAATTTCTGTGAACCTGAATACCCAGAAAATAAGACAGTGCTCCCAAATCTTTAACTGCAAACTCACTGCTGAGTTGTTGTAGAAGTGTTGAAACTGCAGTAGTAGAATTGCTAACAACCAAAATATCATCAACATATATTAATATGAAGATGGTAACAGATGATTTATGGAGATAAAATAGAGAGATGTCAACATTAGAACTAGTAAAACCGAGTTCAAGGAGACATTGTGAGAGGCGATGGAACCAAGCTCAAGGAGCTTGTTTTAAGCCATAAAGCGACTTTTGTAATCTGCATACATAAGTGGGATATTAACTGTCCTCAAACCCCTTGGGTTGTTCCATGTATACTTCCTCTTCTAAGTGACCGTGTAAGAAGGCATTAGAGATATCTAGCTGATGGATTACCTAGTTATGATAAACTACCAATACTAGAACAAGCCGAATTGTAGCAGGCTTAATAATAGGACTAAAGGTCTCATGAAAGTCAATTCCATATTCTTGATCAAAGCCTTTAGCCACTAGCTTGGCTTTGAATCTTTCAATAGTACCATCGGCTTTTTGCTTCAACTTGTAGACCCATTTGTTACGAATAATGTGCTTAGCAGGAGGTCTTGGGCATAAGGTCCAAGTTTTGTTTTGAATAAGGGCACTGAATTCATGTTGCCTAGCTGCCTACCAGTTAGCATCTTTAGATGCCTGTTGATAAGTGCGTGGTTCTTTTGGAAGGATGGTGGATGAGAGAGCTGAGATAGGGTGTTTTGAGGAGTAATAAAGATGGTAGTCAGGAAATTGTTTGGGTTTGAGAGAGTTGGTCTGCTGTCTTGTAATAATTTGCCGAGGTGGGAGAGGAGTAGGGGAATTGGGTAATGTTTCAGACATTTGTTGATATGGAGAGGTAAGAGGGGAGGAGAGGTTGCTGTTTGGAAAAGATAAGGTTGGGGAGGAAGGTTCAGTCTGAGTGGGAGCTGCAGAGACAATATTAGTAGGAGAGGAAAAAGAAGGAGCATCTAAGGGTGAAGAGAGTGACATACCTGTTGAGACTGGAGTAGCAGATTCCAAAGAAGCATCCTCCAAGGCTTGAGTGGCAGCAGGCAAGGGGTTAGAAAATATGGGAGGGGCAACTGGATGAATATCATCAAGAGAGGATATAGGCTGTATATTAGCAGCAGGAAATTTGGTTTCATCAAACACTACATGGCGAGAAATATATATTCGACCAGTTTGAATGTCAAGACATCTATAACCTTTGTGGTTTGCAACATATCCAAGAAAGATACATTGCTTACTTCTAAAAGAAAGTTTATGGGGAGAGTAAGGTTGAAGAAGTGGAAAGCAGGCACAGCCAAATGTTTTGAGGAGTGAGTAATCAGGTTGTTTTTGAAATAGGCAAAAGTAAGGGGATTTATTATGAAGGACAGATGTAGGCATTCGATTAACAAGGTAAGTTGCTGTTAAAAAGGCATTAACCCAATGTTCAGAGAGCAAGTGAGACTGAGCTAGGAGAGTTAGACCAGTTTCTGTGAGATGTCGATGTTTTCTTTCAGATATTGCATTTTGCTCAAAAGTATGTGGACATGTGAGGCGATGGAGAATGCCATGGGTGTCTAGAAATGTTTTAAAGGCATGAGAGAGATTGTAACACCCCGTATTTTAGTACATTTTAATGAAGGATTATTTTAATTAATTTAAAGATTAATTCTCTTGTTTTAGAATTTTGGGAGTTTTAGAATATTAATTTATAATATTTTAAGTTGTGAAAATTATTTATTTTATATGTTTTCTTGATATTAATTATTGTTGTGCATTTAAATTGATATTTAATTTAAATTAGTGAGATTATGGGTTTTAAAATTTTTATTGTTTTAATAAAGCATTTTACTGAGTTTGAAATATTTTATATAGTTTATGCTTTTAAAATCTTTTTCGTTGGATCACTTTCGAAACCCAAAATAAAGTCTGGATCTCTCTTTTTTCCCTCATCTTTTCTTCTTTCTTTTCCTTTTCTTCTTTCTCTTCCTTCTCTCCCGTTCGGACAAGCCCAGCCCGACCCCCTCTCTCTCTTCTCTCTCTTCTCTCTCACGTCCGAACAGATTCACCGCCGCTGCTCCGCCTCCGACCCGCCGTGCACGACACCGCCGGCACCATCGGCTTCCCCGTGCGCCAGCGACCTTACCCACCCAATATCCGGCCGCCGTTAGCTGCCACGAGCCGCTAGAACCCGCGGTGGTTTTTCCTCTGTTCCGCCGCCTTCCTGCCACCATTGGCCACCATTTCTTCACCACTTCTTCACCGGCCCAATACCAAGCTTTTCCACCCAAACCCGGCCCTGATCCGTTACCGGAGCCGCCCGTGCGAGCTCCACTTCCGATTTGACATTCTCGGCCGTGAACCACCCATTTCGGCCACCACCCACAGCCAAAGGCTACCACCATTAGCTTCACCACTTCCCATAGGCCTTACCCTACTGTTCCCAAGTCTTCGTTTGACCTCGTATAATTTTGGGTTCACTGTGTATTTCGGCCACAGTGTTTTTACACTGTGGTGTTGCTGTTTTGGCGCTTCCAGCTCTCTCATGATCCTCCGAAAATATTTTTATAGCGCTGTAAGTATTTCCTAAACAATTTTTTGAGATTTAAATATATTTTTGGTCTAATTGTTTATACTGTGTTCTGGTTGGTTCCGGACTGAGTCCGAGGAGAATTCAGGAGTGGATGGATTGAGGACGGAGTACTTGTATGTTGGTTATGTTGTGATCTGGTTGGTTGTTGAATATGGTTATTGTGTTTTGATACATTGCATATTGCACGCATGTTCATGTTTGTAAAATGAAAACTGGGTTTTCGTGTTATTGTATTCATGATCATGTAGTTATTTTGAAAACTGGGTTTTCATGAGGAAATAGATTTTTGGGTGCGTGTGTATCACGACCCCAAGCCGAGATGGGGCATTATCTCAGTGGAGCTCCTCTGGTCACTCGGGAGCGGAATATACTGAGTGACGTCCCCTGGGTTGTCGCCGGGCGACAACGGGATTAGACTTTGGACGTGCCGACTCCGTGGCCTTTCTGCTGGCAGGGGCTAGAGGATGACCTGGCCACGAACGCACTGGGTGCGGAACTGGGCATCGCTCGTAAATTAGCCAGGATGTGCGGATGGTCCATAGGGGAGACCATGGTGCATATGAATTAATGGATAAATGGAAAATGACTATTTTCTGGAAAAATAGAGTGAGTTGATTTTGTGTGTCATTTTCTAAGAAAATGACAAGTTAATGTTTTTGGGACAAAACGTGATTTTTGGCGTGTGTTGCATTTATTGCATATTGCATTATGGGCATGTATGATTAGTTGCTTAAATGTGTTTTTATTTCAAGATTGGTTAGGTTATAACTTACCTGTGGTACCATTTAATGATACTGCAGATTTTGATTATGATGTTGCAGGTGCCGAGCCTGAGGATTTGGCTCCACCGGAGGAGTGATCTGGGATCACTCGAGTTATGTTTCTATTTTCTGCTTTTGTATATTTTATGGGACATTTGGTTTATGTTTTAAACGCTTTGTATTTGGATATCTGTATTAAACTAAAATTCTGGTACTAGAGACTTAATTATTATTATCCGCTGCGTATTTTATTGTGCACTGTTTATTTGTTGCACACACTTGACACTTGTCGTTGGTATGTGTGACCATGTGTCATCATCCTGACGTCACGATTCCCAAGGCTTTTTGTACGTGGGAGTCGGGGCGTCATAGAGATATTCTCCTCCATTATCTGTTTGAAGTTGCTTTATTTTATAGGAGAAGAGATTCTCAACCAGGCATTTAAATTTGATGAAACAAAGTGCAACATCTGATTTTTGTTTAAGAGGGAACATCCATGAAAATCGAGAGAAATCATCAACAAATAGAACATAATATTTACAGCCACTGATTGACATTACAGGAGAAGTCCATACATCAGAGTGAATAAGCTCAAGAGGATGACTAGACTTATGGAGAGACTCGGGGAAGGGAAGTTTATGACTTTTTGCCATTTGACAAAATTCACAAACATGATGTAGTTTGTGTGAACCAGAAACAGAGATAAGGGAATCATGAGTGAGGTGACGAATGGTAGACTCTGAAGGATGGCCTAGTTTGGAATGCCAAGTTTGAACGGGTGCTGTAAAGCCTAGGAAAGCAGTAAATAAAGAACTGAAAGCTGAAAGTGACTTTCTTTTATTGGATTGAATGTGCTGAAGGTAAATGGGATATAATCCTGCTTCACTCGGGCCTTGAAGGAGGACTTGGTTGGTCTGCATGTCCTTCACAATAAAAGAAGAAGCAGTAAGTATAAAATAGCAATTGTTATCTTGACATAGGCGCTAAATAGACAGTAGATTAGAGGAAGCATTGGGACAGTGTAAAATATTGGATAACATAAAGGATTGATCTTTTGTTTTGATGAGAGAAGAACCAGTATGATTGATAAACAAACCTCCACCATTACCAACAGTTACTTGCGCAGGGCCTTGATATGGTTGTTGCTGTAAAGTCAAATTTTCCAGTGCAGAAGTAACATGGTTATTAGCACCACTATCAAGAAACCAAGGTTGTTCATTTTCTTGCATTACATGTGTATGTGCAGCCATGGCAGCCAATTGAGAGGGAGGGTGTCTTCTTTGATATGAGTAGTCAATTCGATGATAGCAATCAAGGGCTTGGTGGCTTGTTTTGCCACAAATTTGGCAGGGGGGTCGATTATTAGAGAAGAATGGACTAGTGTTGGAGCTTTTGCCTGTTGGCTGGTTAGTAGAAGGTGTGGCAGTGGACTGTCGAGAACCATTGAATGGTTTGCTAGTGTGAAACTGTCTGGTTTTTTTGTTATTGTAAGGAGGCTTCGATTTGTGAGTAAAGAAGGCTATTTGGCTGGTTTCGGGTGGGACGAGTTTCTGTTGAGTATCAAGGAGTTGCTCATAATTGAGGAGTTCTGTTTGAAAATCTTCAAAAGTAATGGAAGAATCACGAGTGGCAAAATTGAGAGAGGTGATAAAGAGGTGATATGCTGGATTAAGTCCCCCAACAACATAGGAAATCAGATCCTCCTCATCAGCTGATTTTCCTACAGCAGCAAGTTGGTCAGACCAGCTTTTGGCATTGAGAAGATAATCAGTGCATGACTTGTTGCCTTGGTTCAATGTCTGTAGTTGTCTATTAAGATGAGAAATTCTGGATCGAGAATGAGGTGCAAATCTAGTTGCCAAGGTGGTCCAAACTTGGCGAGATGTGGTTTGTCCATAAATAGTAGACAAAACCTTCTCTGTAAGAGTGGCATTTATCCATGCCAAAATGAATTGATCCTTCTTCTGCCATAACAAGTAATCAGAGTTAATGGCAGTAATTGGTTTGCCTTCATTATTAGGGACAAACTGTGAGGGACATGGCTTAGAGCAATCCACAATACTCATTAGATCATGACTACGTAGTATAGGTATAAACTGAGTAGTCTAATTGAGATAGTTGGCTCCATCTAATCTCATAGAGACTAAGGGAGTGATGTTTGGAATGGTGAAGGTAGCAGCGGAAACATGTGAAGGAGCCATAAGGATCTAAGTGGTGTAAGCCAATAAGGGCTCTGGTACCAAGTTAGATATTTGAGAATTATGGTTCAATGCGATACCAGATGATAAGTATCTATTATATATTTATAGGACTTTACAAGATAAGATATATACAAGTATAACAGAAAGATAAGCGTGATACAAACTCATTCAAATATAAAACTAAGTTTATTTATTAGCTTGATCTTCAGAATCAGTAGAGTGGATAGGCTTGATCTGTTGAGTTTGAATATTATGGTTAACACACTACACCTTGAGGGCTAGTCAGTAATAGCCCCTGATTAGCTGTTATCTCCATTTTGGATTCCCTTGGGGTAGGATTATCTCCATTTGCAGACCAGATTATGGTTTTGTTTGCAATCTTGTTATACCAAATAGAAAGAACGAAGAAATCTGTGTTGGTGAGATGGCGGAACCCAAAGGCAAAATCACCAAAAGGAGAGAGCCATGAAGAGTTCTCATTATTTGCATAGAGTGAACTCCCCACAGTTATGTTGCCACTAGTTTGAGCAATGGCTGAAATTGGTAGCAGAAGTAGCAAATAAAAGAAAATTTCATTGAGAGGAAAAGCCATTTGCATGCAGAAGGAAATTGGGTTCAGAGAATTACAAGAAATGGGTTAAGGAAGGTGAGAACTAAAGCCAGACATTGTATGAATAGCAATAGTAAGTCAAGCAACACGCTTTCTTGGTCAACCTGGAACCATGTGCATGCCTTACTTTTTCTTCTTCTTCATGTATCTTCGTGTGTCGAGCTATATCCAAGAGCGACAGAGAGCGTAGTTACTAGTTAGATATAAAATATTTTATTATTATTTATTATGTTATTATTATTTTTTAGATATTTTTTTAATATTATTTTTTATTATTTAATATTCTATTATTACTTTTTTATTATTATTTTTTTTTATAATTTACAAAATATCTGAGAATACCTCATTACTCAAATCCAACCATCTACCAATTGAGAGGACAAAATCCGAATAAAGTCTTATACCCGTTTGGATAGTGAAATGAGGTGAGATGAGATAATTTTGGATAAAAGTTAAAAATTAAATAAAATATTATAAAAATTTTATTTTTTAATATTATTATTGTTTTAAAATTTAAAAAAAAATAAATTGTTTATTATATTTTATGTGAAAATTTAAGAAAGTTGTAATGATGATATGAAATAAGATGATATGAAAATTATTAACATATGTTTGATATATCATTTTTTAATATAATTTAACCTTAATTACGTATTATTTAGTTTTCATTTCTTATATATTGTAATAGAAATGTACCATGAAATATGAGAAACGTGATTAGAGGACTAGCTGCTTCACCAAAGATAATGACAGATTGATGGAAACTGCATGAAGCTTCAAAAAATGTAAGCCATGTAGATCTTCCCACCTAAACAAACGACCAGGTCAATGAACTAGAACATAGCAATGGTAATGGACCACAAGAGGAAGGCTATAAATTCTAAAGTCTGAAACTGGATTGAACTGGGCTCTAAAGTCTTTGCTTTTCCTAATAATATTTTGGAACCCAAAGGCCCCAAATTTTTTCCAAACTCCACCTAGTTTGGGTTTGGATTTCTAGTACCCCATTAATTAGTATCAAACTCATGAGTCATGACCAATCTGGCCAATAATAATATCTTTTGTAGTTTTTTTTTTTTTTTTTGGTTTAATTTCGAAGTATTAGTTCATATAGGCTTGTGCAAGAAATTGGATGGTGTAGTCGTGTACATAGGGAAGGTTGAGAGATCATAGATGAGGCAATAATCTCTCAACCTTCCCCCAGTATATATATCTCTAAACATGTTATGTTTCCATGCGACCACAGCAAGTCCCCTCCCCCTCTCTTGCATTTTAATTATATATATATATATATATAAGTTTACCTCTTAAATGATGTTCTTGACGTGATGCTATATGATTTATTAAAAAACATAAAAATAGAAAAAAAAGAAACCGAATCTAAGATTTTAGTCTTAATCTTTTGTATTTTTAGACGTCATTTTATTTTATAATAAATGTGTCACATGTAGTTCTATAGCATAACTCTTTTTGAATAATTTTTTAACATGAGACATGCCTTGGGACACGTCGACGAACATCTATAACGGTATGATAAAGAAATGTTTTCAAAAGAATTGATTTAATCAAACTACAAATTACAATGAATAAAAAGTTAAATTCAAAATCTCATAAACAAATTTGACTTTTAAACAAATCATATTAGGACATTCTAACACCTAACCAATGCAAAAATTAAAAACACCTGTCCATGGTTCCCGGAGTCCAACCTGTCCATCTTGGCCATGAAATTTAAGAGTTGATTTGCATTAGTATATAATAAAAGCTACGCCCAACACAGGTCCATAGAAAGTCATAAATAAGGGAGAGGGGGAATGGGCCCGTTATGAGCTTCACTGTGCTTGTAAGGAGGCTAGGTTTCTCAAACAATTAATTCCCTATGCCGTGAGGAGAAGAGAATTAGTGGGGTAGCTAGATGGCCTATTTTAGTCAAGGACCCATTTGAATTAAAAGCCTAAATATAAATAGAATCCCTTACAGAAGGCTCACAGATAGTCGAGAAGAACTAGAGTGCTTAAGGCCCAACAAAGTCATATACCCATGCACCAGAAAATAAAGATTTCATACAAGTACGTGCTCAATTCGGTTATAATTCATACCGATAAATTCTGCATCAGATAAGCATCATGGGGGATTCTATATATAAAGATCAGGTAACCCTAAAGGGGGATCGTTCTCTTTTTTGAATTATTGTTTCTCTTTGGCTCTTACTGATTTTGGCATCAGAGTTTTTCCAAGTGTACCACGCCAACCATCTTCTGATCATAGTGCAGGTGAACGGTTATGGATTGGGTGGGACACGTCCTTTAGAGGGATGCTCTAAGATGGTGTTTGCTTTCTCTAAATCTTTTTATTATTGTTCCAATAATAAAGCTGAATTGAGGGCGGTATTGGAGGGTTTGATATTATGTAAGGAGATGCAATGTTTAGTAGTTGATATTGAATGTGATTCCTTGGTAGTTGTAAATTGGGTTTTATCTAAAAGGTATACAATTTGATATTTTTGAGATTTTTGAGAGGAATTGTTGATTCTTTTAGAGGAGTTTGATTTCACTATTCATCATTGATTTAGGAAAACAAATAATGTTGCAGATTATTTGGCAAAAAATGGTGCTAAGGGGGAGAATAAGATGTTTCTAATGGATGGACAGCTACCCAAGAACGTAAGAGGTTTGTATAGATTGGACAAATTGGGAATGACTTATTTGTGGGAGAAATAAGTGTTTCATTTTTTGTTAGTGCTGCTGTTTTATGGGTCCTATTAGTGTATAGGTGCTGCTTCTATTTTTTTGTTGGGGTTGAGAATAGGATAGTTATGGTTATTGTTTATTTGTTGGGGTCTATTTATAAAATTTAAAAAAAAAAAGTGTATTAGTTTATATAGGCTTGTGCACGAATTTGGATGGTGTAGACGAGGCAATGATCTGAGAGATGAGGCAATTATCTCTCAACTTTCCCTCAGTATATAGCTAAACATGTTATGTTTCCATGCGACAGTGTCAAAAACCTTGCTGGGGAGGGGACTGGGGCAGCCCACAGCAAGTCCCCTCCCCCTCTCTTGCATTTTATGATGAGTATAATTTTTTTTTATATGTAAGTTTAACTCTCATATGATATTCTTGACGTGATGCCATATAGTTTATTTAAAATTATTTAAAAAAAGAATGCAAACCGAATCTAAGATTTTAGTCTTAATCTTTTTTATTTTTAGATGCTATTTTATTTTATAATAAATCACGTGACATCACATTATGATGCCATGTCAAGAGGACATCTGAAACTGTAAATTTCAGATAGCTAGATACCATAACTCTTTTTGAATAATTTTTTGACATGAAACATGCCATGGGACACGTCAACTAAATGTTTTCAAAAGAATTGATTTAATCAAACTAGAAATTACAATGAATAAAAAGTTAAACCCAAAATCGCATAAACAAATTTGACTTTTAAACAAATCATATTAGGACATGATTCTAATATATAATGTTGAGTATGAAATGTAATATATAACCAATGCAAAAATAAAAACACGAGCCTCTGCCTTTGATTATGAAATTGTTTCTTTTGATTTTTTAGATGAAATGAGATGAAATTAAAATTAAAGAATTAAATAAAATATTATTAAAATATATATTTTTAATATTATTTTTATTTTAAAATTTAAAAAAGTTGAATTATTTATTTTATTTTATATTATAATTTAAAAAAATTGTAATAAATAAATAAGATAAATTTAAAAAAATTAAATTATTTATTTTATTTTGTATTAAAATTTAAAAAGATATAATAATAAAATATTAAAATTTAAAAAATATAATGATAAGATTGAAAAGTGATGAGATTTTTTTAAAAAGTAACGAAGCCAGATATTTGCATTAGTATATAATAAAAGCTACTCACCATCCACCGGTCACACCTACCTTAACCCACCTTTTTCCGATTGTCTGGAGCCAAATATTGCTTTTGGAAATGGCTTCTGCTCTTCCTCCAACTTTCTTTTCCCTGCTGCTGCTCTTTCCAATTTCTGCTATTGCTCAAACTAGTCGTAACATCACCGTGGGTAGTTCTTTCTCTGCAACTGATGAGAACTCTACATGGCTTTCTCCTTCTGGTGATTTTGCCTTTGGATTTCGCAGGCTCAACAACAGTGATTTCTTCCTGCTCTCTATTTGGTATGACAAGATACCAGACAGAACCATAGTTTGGTATGCAAATGGAGATCGCCCTGCTCCAAGAGGATCAAAAGTGGAACTAAGTTCTGATCGTGGATTAGTTCTCACTAGCCTTCATGGCGAAGAGTTATGGACATCTCAGAACCTTACTGTTGTTGTTGCCTCTGGTGTGATGAACGATACTGGCAACTTTGTGCTCGAAGATAGCAGCTTTAATAAGGTATGGGAAAGCTTCCTGTATCCTTCCGATACTATCTTACCTACACAGAATATGGAAAGGGGAGGGTTCCTTTCATCTCGACAATCAGACACCAAGTTTTCCAAAGGAAGGTTCCAGCTTCGTTTCGTTCAAGACGGGAATAAGCAAAAGATAGAGGTTGGTACTCTTGTGCTCAATACCATAAACTTGCCCACCAATGAACCTAATAGTCCTTATTATGTAAAAAACAGTACTGTTGGAGGTAATGCATCAAATCCCGGTAAACAATTTGTTTTTGATGAGTCTGGGTATATGTATATCCTTAAAGAGAATGAGGAACGTAGCATTCTATCACCGGAAGTTCTCTCTTCAGAAAATTCTTATTTTAGAGCTACTCTCAATTTTGATGGTATTTTCACTCTGTATTCTTACCCGAAGACTGCCACCGGCCGTAAAAGCTGGACTGCAATTTGGTCTGTACCGGATAATATATGCATGGGTCCCTTTATTGAATCAGGAATGGGTATTTGTGGGTACAATAGTGTCTGTTATCTCCAACCAGATAAGAGGCCAAGGTGTGAGTGCCCAAGAGGATACTCTTTACTTGATCCAAATGATCCTTATGGAAGTTGCAAGCCGGACTTCATACAGGGATGCAAAGAAGATGAACTTAGCTCCCAAAAGGATCAGTATTATTTAGAGAATCTGACATATACTGATTGGCCAACATCAGATTACATTAAATTGGTGCCTTTTAATGAAGATAATTGCACAAATTCTTGCTTGCAAGATTGTATGTGTGCTGTCGCCGTAGTTACAGATGGCAATACCTGTTGGAAGAAGAAGCTACCACTCTCCAATGGGAGATTCGGCTTAACTTTTCCAGGTAAGGCATTCATCAAAGTTAGGAGAGAGAATTCCACCCTACTGGGTCCCTATTTCCCTGTTCCAGGCAACGAGACAATCCAAAAAAAGAACCAGGACGGTTTGGTAATTGGAGGGTCAGTGCTTCTAGGCTTCTCTGTGTTCATTAACTTTATACTGATTGCCACTATGCTTTATAGTTTTTACTTCATTTACCAAAAGAAAATCAAACAAATTAACCAAAAAGGTGTTGGCTTGGAAATGAATTTGCGTCGTTTTACCTACAAAGAGCTTGAAGAAGCCACAGATGGCTTCAAGGAAGAACTGGGAAGGGGAGCTTTTGGTGTTGTTTACAAAGGTGAAATAAAGATGGGCTCTAATGTTCAGCTTATGGCAGTCAAGAAGATAAACAGTGTTTTCCAGGAGAATGAGAAGGAATTCAATGTTGAAGTAAATATAATTGGTAAGACACATCACAAGAACCTGGTTAGACTACTTGGCTTCTGTGATGAGGAACGACAACGGTTGCTGGTATATGAGTTCCTGAGCAATGGCACTTTATCTGGTTTCCTTTTTGGAGATTCAAAACCAGATTGGGAAAGAAGAATCAAAATTGCTTTTGGGGTTGTGAAAGGACTCTTGTATTTACACGAAGAGTGCAGCACCCAAATAATCCACTGCGACATAAAGCCTCAGAACATACTCCTTGATGAATATTACAACGCAATAATTTCTGACTTCGGATTAGCAAAGCTGTTGATGATGAATCAGAGCCAAACCCATACCGCCATTAGAGGAACAAAAGGGTACGTTGCACCTGAATGGTTCAGGAACATGCCAATCACAGCTAAAGTCGATGTGTATAGCTTTGGTGTGATGCTGCTAGAGATCATTTGCTGTCGAAAAAGCGTGGACATGGAGTCTGGGGGAGAGGACAGAGCAATCTTAACTGATTGGGCTTATGACTGCTTTCGAGAAGGGACACTGGATGCTCTGGTAGATTATGACATGGACGACATGGTGAAGCTTGAGAGATTTGTGAAGGTTGCCATTTGGTGTATTCAAGAAGACCCGACTCTTAGACCCACCATACGGAAGGTTTCCCAGATGCTGGAAGGAGTTCTTGATGTACCGGTTCCACCCTGCCCATTTCCTTATGCCGCTAGTACTATAGTAATTACTGCAAACTGACGCCAGCATTTCTCAGTTATTGTATAGTTCTGTGGGTATTTAGTTCTATTCAAAGAATTATCTCTTTCTATTCAGACCGAGCATTAATAAGAGGAAGACAGCTCTTTTGATGCGAATCCAGCTAGCTGTTGCAGATATGTTTGTGAAGTTCCTCAGAGAATCGTATTAGTTCACATAAATGAAATGCCTCTTTCTTCACGATTAGCATCAACATGAAACTGAAAGTCTTATATATCATGTTGTAATCTGATTAAAAAATATGCAAATGCTATTCATCCTGGAAATTGGGACCTGTAGCCGCAAGCATGGGATAAGGAAAGTCTCTGATCATATTTTGATACTTGCTCTTTTGGTTTTTGATAGCTGGATTTTGGTTTTTATGCTTATTTGTAACCTCTAGGTATCTGATTGTAACCACGATTTTTCTCCTCCAAAAGTAAGGACTTTCAATAAAATTAGAGTGCTGTCTTCTTCTTTTTTTTTATTTTTTTGAAAGCCTCTATCATATCTTCATTATAAAATCATAATCATAATAAAAATTAACTCTCTTTTTTAAACCATGCACGATGACCACTGACTTTGCCTTTATANGTTTCTCAGTTATTGTATAGTTCTGTGGGTATTTATTTCTATTCAAAGAATTATCTCTTTCTATTCAGACCGAGCATTAATAAGAGGAAGACAGCTCTTTTGATGCGAATCCAGCTAGCTGTTGCAGATATGTTTGTGAAGTTCCTCAGAGAATCGTATTAGTTCACATAAATGAAATGCCTCTTTCTTCACGATTAGCATCAACATGAAACTGAAAGTCTTATATATCATGTTGTAATCTGATTAAAAAATATGCAAATGCTATTCATCCTGGAAATTGGGACCTGTAGCCGCAAGCATGGGATAAGGAAAGTCTCTGATCATATTTTGATACTTGCTCTTTTGGTTTTTGATAGCTGGATTTTGGTTTTTATGCTTATTTGTAACCTCTAGGTATCTGATTGTAATCACGATTTTTCTCCTTATGCTTATTTGTAACCTCTAGGTATCTGATTGTAATCACGATTTTTCTCCTCCAAAAGTAAGGACTTTCAATAAAATTAGAGTGCTGTCTTCTTTTTTTTTTTGAAAGCCTCTATCATATCTTCATTATAAAATCATAATCATAATAAAAATTAACTCTCTTTTTTAAACCATGCACGATGACCACTGACTTTGCCTTTATATAATTTTTTTTTTTTTTGATGGAAGCCTTTATATATATTTTATGGAAGCAAATTGTAATCTTATGAAGTGTTTCGGAAAGCAATGCCAAATATATATTAATTAAGGTCTCCATTTCTCATATTATATAATGTGGTGCAAAACAAATAAAAAGACCCCGTTTTGACTATATATTGATAAAATAAGTCAATATAAAATAAGATCCTGATTTTAACTATATATTGATAAAATAAGACCCCGTTTGGATGTTTAGATATTTTCAACCCATCTTATTTCATCTTATCTCAACATTCAAACACAACTCAAACACAAATACTTTTCAATTTCAAATTTTTAGATTTTTCATCTAATCATTATCTAATCATTACAATTTTTCCCAAGCTTTCAAACAAACACAAAAATGAATTCAATACTTTTAAATCTCAAAATAAAAATTATATTATAACAATATTTTAATTTTATAATTTTCATAATTCAAAATTTTCTCTCTCATTTTTTTAAAATCCCATAAAACATATAAATTCAAACCATTTCGCTAAATTCTTTATTTATCATCTCATATCAACATTCAAATAAGACGTAATTCTTTATTTCCGTCTATTTTGACAACCAAGATCAACATGTAGATTATTATATATTCATGAGACGGTGTTAAATTGTGTAACACTGTAAAAAAGTTGTAACAATATCATGTTCAATGTCTCACAACTTCAGAAATTTTCGCTCGACAGAGAGTATACCGCACATTTAGAAAGAATGCATCTCAATTCGTATTCTCTTCACCGAACTTCAAGCGAGCATCTTCGTAAAACTTGAAGAAAACATGGGATTTAGGCTGGTTTTATATATCTTCCTTGCTCAATTCTCTTTCCTTCTTAAGTCCTTAATTATCGTTTAAGCCGGCCTCTGGATATCGATCGTTGATAGCCCGGCAGGCAGGCATCCGACATCAATATCATGTATATTAAATTATTCAGGTTTCCCCGAATGTTATTAATTAAAGCACATATCAAAAGAAAATCTCATTAAAAAATGGTGGGTTTCGATCGATCCCCTTCGTAAAAGGCCAAGCCAGCACAAAACTATATATATTGTGACATATGTTATGATTTTTCAATGATCATACACGTACGTCTCTCCTTTTTTTTCTATATTCGTCAATTACTTGTTGCATAAAAAATCTTCCATGCATGTTCGTATTACATTTCAAAGACTTTACTAACTCAAACAATTTAAAATAAATTTTAATTATTATTATTATTATTATATATAATATAATATAATATAGATCTATACTGACCTAATCAACTAAATAAAGAAGTTGATAGATTAATATACTACTATTAATTTGAAGCAGTCCTCAAATCCAACCTGCTATGTTTGGATAGTGAAAGTGTTTAAGAATATTTGTGAATAGTAGTAAAAAAGTAATAATAAAATATTGAATAGTAATAAAAAATAAGTAAAAAATAATAATAACATAAAGAATAGTAATGAGGGTGTTTCGAATAATATATAATATTGTTACGTTGGATTATTCTCCTTTGGATGGGTTTGGTTCGGAATTAGTACCACAGTTAAGTTTTTTGCACGGAATTGGTTCGATCAAATTATATAAGGTCTTGGCCGACTACTTGCTGAACGTGCACGTAGTAAAGCATGCACAAGATTGAAGAGTTATTTTATCGGTGCTTGAACCAAACCGGAGGGAATTATAAGCGATTATTTCCTCCATCATGGTTTGATTAATGAGAAGATTAATTTAGACTAACAATAGTACGTACATGAAGTCTTTAATTAATTATGGAGGACTTTTTTGAAAAAATATGATCAAATGTTTGACTATTTGTAACATCCAAGCCCTTTGGATATTGTAAGAATGATCCTGCCCTGTCCATACAGTCAATAATAGTCTCACAGGATTATTGAGTCAAGTTTGCTAGTTTCCTGCAGAATGCATCAAAGAGTACGTAGTTGAATAATTCATCTCTCACATTAATGTGTGCATGTGCATCCATGTTTCCGGCCTGCCTAGCTTTTCAATGGTCAATTCCAATTTTAATTATAACATTTTTCAAACCCTTGCATATAATATATATGCCTCTACTTTTTGATGAATTGATCATGTTGTCACTCGTCAGTTACTTTAACAATGGGAGATCCAAGCTATTGTGGACTTGGATTGGGTAATAAAAGTTAGTAGTGGTCCCGGCGCATGGGTTAAGTGTTGGCTGGTGGCCATTTATTTTAATTACAAATTAATGTTGATGTTAGTGTTAGTGTTGATTTGGGCCATGGGCCATATTTAGATATTAGGGTTATAAGTTATTTTTATTTTACTGTAGGGTTAAGATGGGCCTTGGGCCCATTAGTTAAGGTAGGCTTGCAACCCGACTTGGTACAATTGGGTTTGGGCCCGACCCAACCCGAATACTATTGTTTATGGTGCCAAACCGACTCGAATAAAATAAAATCGGGTCAAACCATACGACCCGACAAAAGAAAAAAGAAAGAAAGAAAATGTTTTCTGTACATCTATTTACAAAATCTCTTATCTGAATCTCAGATCTACAATCATCCTCAAATTCAAGAACAGACCCATCTCCTACTTTTGCGGTTGTTCATCATGAAACAGTCACTCTGTTTTTGCAACACATGAAACATTCATATTGCCCCTCAAAGCCTAGACGCTACTCTCACTTGGTTCTGCTCGAAAACCTCCAAGCAAACTCTCTTTCCACCACAATGTGACCCTAACAGTCTCACTCACCGTAGGTTTGCCCCCACAGAGCGTTACCATGGCCCTCGACACAGGGAGTGAACTCTCTTAGTTTCACTGCCAAAAAAAAAAAAAAAACCCNTTTTTAAACCATGCACGATGACCACTGACTTTGCCTTTATATAATTTTTTTTTTTTTTGATGGAAGCCTTTATATATATTTTATGGAAGCAAATTGTAATCTTATGAAGTGTTTCGGAAAGCAATGCCAAATATATATTAATTAAGGTCTCCATTTCTCATATTATATAATGTGGTGCAAAACAAATAAAAAGACCCCGTTTTGACTATATATTGATAAAATAAGTCAATATAAAATAAGATCCTGATTTTGACTATATATTGATAAAATAAGACCCCGTTTGGATGTTTAGATATTTTCAACCCATCTTATTTCATCTTATCTCAACATTCAAACACCACTCAAACACAAATATTTTTTAATTTCAAATTTTTAGATTTTTCATATAATCATTATCTAATCATTACAATTTTTCCCAAGCTTCCAAACAAACACAAAAAATAATTCAATTTTTTTAAATCTCAAAACAAAAATTATATTATAACAATATTTTAATTTTATAATTTTCATAATTCAAAACTTTCTCTCTCATTTTTCTAAAATCCCATAAAACATATAAATTCAAACCATTTCGCTAAATTCTTTATTTATCATCTCATATCAACATTCAAATAAGACATAATTCTTTATTTCTGTCTATTTTGACAACCAAGATCAACATGTAGATTATTATATATTCATGAGACAGTGTTAAATTGTGTAACACTGTAAAAAAGTTGTAACAATATCATGTTCAATGTCTCACAACTTCAGAAATTTTCGCTCGACAGAGAGCATACCGCACATTTAGAAAGAATGCATCTTAATTCGTATTCTCTTCACCGAACTTCAAGCGAGCATCTTCGTATAAAACTTGAAGAAAACACGGGATTTAGGCTGGTTTTATATATCTTCCTTGCTCAATTCTCTTTCCTTCTTAAGTCCTTAATTATCGTTTAAGCCGGCCTCTGGATATCGATCGTTGATAGCCCGGCAGGCAGGCATCCGACATCAATATCATGTATATTAAATTATTCAGGTTTCCCCGAATGTTATTAATTAAAGCACATATCAAAAGAAAATCTCATTAAAAAATGGTGGGTTTCGATCGATCCCCTTCGTAAAAGGCCAAGCCAGCACAAAACTATATATATTGTGACATATGTTATGATTTTTCAATGATCATACACGTACGTCTCTCCTTTTTTTTCTATATTCGTCAATTACTTGTTGCATAAAAAATCTTCCATGCATGTTCGTATTACATTTCAAAGACTTTACTAACTCAAACAATTTAAAATAAATTTTAATTATTATTATTATTATTATATATAATATAATATAATATAGATCTATACTGACCTAATCAACTAAATAAAGAAGTTGATAGATTAATATACTACTATTAATTTGAAGCAGTCCTCAAATCCAACCTGCTATGTTTGGATAGTGAAAGTGTTTAAGAATATTTGTGAATAGTAGTAAAAAAGTAATAATAAAATATTGAATAGTAATAAAAAATAGGTAAAAAATAATAATAACATAAAGAATAGTAATGAGGGTGTTTCGAATAATATATAATATTGTTACGTTGGATTATTCTCCTTTGGATGGGTTTGGTTCGGAATTAGTACCACAGTTAAGTTTTTTGCACGGAATTGGTTCGATCAAATTATATAAGGTCTTGGCCGACTACTTGCTGAACGTGCACGTGGTAAAGCATGCACAAGATTGAAGAGTTATTTTATCGGTGCTTGAACCAAACCGGAGGGAATTATAAGCGATTATTTCCTCCATCATGGTTTGATTAATGAGAAGATTAATTTAGACTAACAATAGTACGTACATGAAGTCTTTAATTAATTATGGAGGACTTTTTTGAAAAAATATGATCAAATGTTTGACTATTTGTAACATCCAAGCCCTTTGGATATTGTAAGAATGATCCTGCCCTGTCCATACAGTCAATAATAGTCTCACAGGATTATTGAGTCAAGTTTGCTAGTTTCCTGCAGAATGCACCAAAGAGTACGTAGTTGAATAATTCATCTCTCACATTAATGTGTGCATGTGCATCCATGTTTCCGGCCTGCCTAGCTTTTCAATGGTCAAATTCCAATTTTAATTATAACATTTTTCAAACCCTTGCATATAATATATATGCCTCTACTTTTTGATGAGTTGATCATGTTGTCACTCGTCAGTTACTTTAACAATGGGAGATCCAAGCTATTGTGGACTTGGATTGGGTAATAAAAGTTAGTAGTGGTCCCGGCGCATGGGTTAAGTGTTGGCTGGTGGCCATTTATTTTAATTACAAATTAATGTTGATGTTAGTGTTAGTGTTGATTTGGGCCATGGGCCATATTTAGATATTAGGGTTATAAGTTATTTTTATTTTACTGTAGGGTTAAGATGGGCCTTGGGCCCATTAGTTAAGGTAGGCTTGCAACCCGACTTGGTACAATTGGGTTTGGGCCCGACCCAACCCGAATACTATTGTTTATGGTGCCAAACCGACTCGAATAAAATAAAATCGGGTCAAACCATACGACCCGACAAAAGAAAAAAGAAAGAAAGAAAATGTTTTCTGTACATCTATTTACAAAATCTCTTATCTGAATCTCAGATCTACAATCATCCTCAAATTCAAGAACAGACCCATCTCCTACTTTTGCGGTTGTTCATCATGAAACAGTCACTCTGTTTTTGCAACACATGAAACATTCATATTGCCCCTCAAAGCCTAGACGCTACTCTCACTTGGTTCTGCTCGAAAACCTCCAAGCAAACTCTCTTTCCACCACAATGTGACCCTAACAGTCTCACTCACCGTAGGTTTGCCCCCACAGAGCGTTACCATGGCCCTCGACACAGGGAGTGAACTCTCTTAGTTTCACTGCCAAAAAAAAAAAAAAAACCCAAACTTCCACTCCATATTCAATCCACTTCTATTTTCTTCCTACTCTCCAATCCCATGCTCCTCGCTCACCTGCAAAACGCGTACCAAGACCCTACTCTTACGGTCCTACCTGTATCCTGCGACCCGAATAAGCTCTGCCACACGATAGTCTCCTACGCAGACACCTCGTCCAATGGAGGCAACCTCACTTACAAATTGATTGGTGAGTTGGAGTTGGGAGGCAAGGTTCTCATCCGGATTTGGGAGGCTAGGGTTTAAGAACTAAAAATTAAGTGTTCTATTATAGTTGGACGAGTTGACACCCAAAACACAGACCCACTACTAGTCGGGTTGGAGATCCGAAAAGATGGAACCTGATAAAAGTCGAGTTGGGTCGAGTTATTTTGATCGGGCTTAACGGGTTATCGGATTATATGCACAGCCCCACATGCAGGAGAATATTTGTAGTGGTGTTGGATTCACTAGGAAAATTATCCAAAACCTCAATGTGAATATTTTCCTATATTGTTTTTTCTCTTTTCTCTAAAAGGCTAGGTTAACCTCGAATGTGGCCAATTTTCTTGTATTTTCTCTTATATTTTCTAGTCACCCAAACACCTACTATTAGGTATGTTACAAGTGGTATCAAAGCCAGTCTTTCCTTGGTATCGGATTCATCAATCCATTAGAATGGAAAACATCATCTCATCCTTACTCAATATCAAAGAGCTACTAGAACAAAATCTTCAACACTTCGATATTCTTCAGTAACATCTGAATGGTTTTCGGAACAGCTACAATAAAATGCACCAAGTATTCCGACAATCTATTAACGAATTTGCTAGTATCTTTCAAGAAAGCCTTAACCAATTAGAGGATCAAATATGTGACATACAAGAGGAAGATGCAATTGCTCTAGAAGAATCATTAGTTGATTACATGGCAATGAACTAGCTTGCCTTGATTTTTCTAAGGAGATGATCTATAGCCTGTCATTCCCGGCATAGAACAATCTGTGATTATCAAAGTGACATCTACATCAATCCTATTTGAGCAAATATATTAGTTACTAGATGATATTAGCTACAATCATAGAGAAAACATAAATACTTGACAAAATTTAGGGAGAAGATGATCATATACGGCCTGGTGATGATCACTTGTAGAAACAGAGGGAGTAATGGCTTCGTTATGTCCATCTTCATGGACAATCCAATAAATAAATAACTTTATTTCCAAACACAACAAAAATTAAACATGAAACTACCATATTCCAAGCTACTTACATTAACAAATATGCAAATAAGGCAAGACCAATTTATATTTACGAACCAAACCTCTAAAATAAGTGGGAAACTATAATAAAGATCTCCAAACACGCGTAACTCCATTCGCCCCCCAATCTTGCCAAGTAATCCATCGGAGCATTACATTCTCTATATATAAGCTGCATAAGAACATCACCACTATGAATAATGTCCATTAGCTCATCCCAAAAATTTTCTAAGCACCACACACCACACCTATGTCGATGAACTCAACTAACACAAACTAGAGAATCTGATTCCACATCTACATGTTGAATACCAAGCTCATGACAGTATCGCAACCCAATGAGCATTGCCTGCAACTCAACATTGTTATTTGTCCCTACTCCAAGGTGCTTCAAAAAGGCTAGACAAACATCCCCAAGTAAGTCTTGCATAACGCCACCTGCACCCAGAGCTCCATGATTTCCCACACTACTTCCATCTATGTTTAATTTGAATCTTCTAGCCAATGGTTTCAACCAAGTAAAGAGCCGCAGTTGTTGCCTTTTTACTGGAACCACAAGGACATTTAGTTCTTGAAGTCGAGCTTCATCCACATACGAAATACTCTTAAACTTAGACTTTATGTTCTGCAACTTACCCAACGTTACGTGGACCAACATGCACACTGCTTCAGCAAAAATAAAATTCCCTTCCATCCACACCTTGCATCTAAGTTGCCACAACCTCCATGCAATGATGCCTGGAATTGTTCCAAGGATGTTTTCCATTTGAGATGCTCTTGAAGCTCCCTTAAACCACAACACAAAGGTTTAAAACCATGATCTATTCAAGTCATAAGGAACACCCAAAATGACAAAAAACATATCTCCAAACCACCAAAGCAATGTCCCCTGCCATTAATACATGGTTCAAGTCTTCCAAACTCCCTCTAGCACAACAATCACATTTACAAGGATTTGGAATACTTGGCCTTCTCAACCTCTCATCAACACTTAAACAATTGCTCATTGCTTTCCATAAGAAAATAAAGATTATTTTTGGTAAGGAAGCATGCCAAACCCAAGATGCCTAGCACACTTCCGGAGCACAAACACGAACACATTCCCATATTCTCTTTGCTGAGAACCGCCCATCACTATTATGAGCCCATACTAGAATATCCTGGCCAGCTATATAAGATACCAAAAAACTACATATTTCATCAAAACTACCCAAGTACCCTGTAACGTGGTGAAAATATTTACCAATTCACTCAACAAATCAATTAGTCGTCAATTATGCAACAATTTGATAAATAATCAAATACATAAAATAAACGAAGTACGTAACATCAATTTTGGTTACGAAGGGAAATCCTTTAAAGAACTCTTTAAAGGTAAAACCCTACGGGGCAGCCAAACCCAGGAAAATCAATATTATTATTTGAAAAGCAATTACAAGTAAATCACAATTACAAAATCTTTGTAACTTGACTCTCTTACTTGACCAGACAAACGACCCATTTGTCTTCTACCGCAGTAGCAGCCAGAACCTCTGGCGATTTTCAAACTATTCACTGCTCTCCTGGAACTCCAGTGGCTGAACTCGATCACTTCCACTCAGATACAGAGTAAGCACGCACTCAAAAAGAAAAAGAGAAAAATACTAGAAAATTCTTCACAAGAATTTTCTCACACTCAAGCTCTTAGATCTTCAAACTCTCTCAAAATTAACTGATCCAAAGATCCAATCATCAGCTGAAATCACCAATTAAATAAATAGCACAGTATTTGATCTTTAGTAGAACTTTGCTAACAGACCAAGTCTGTTAGGAATTTCAGGTGTAGTAGGAATCTGCTGACGAGAGAAAATTGCTAGGATACGAGTTTGCCGACGTGTCTGTTGACACCTGGCACTGAGTCTTTTCATCAAATATAGTTTCCACTCAACTGGATAATTCTAAACTCCTTGAACTTCGAATACACACTCTCATGACTTATCTAAGATATTATCTAATAACTGCTTAATTCAAATTAAATATTCTTAGATAAAGATAAAATATTTACATTCATCCAATCTCAAAAATCTCTCAACTTAAATAAATTTATGTCGTCTTAGTCATCTAATCCTAGCCAACTACTTTTACATTTACAATCTCTCTCTTTGGCAGATTGATGACAAAATACTCAGCTGATGAATGTAGTGAGTACCTGAAACAAAAACAACCAGCAAACCAAGATCTTGTGAAACATCATTAACTAATATTAAAAGTTCAATTCAAAACATTCATTTGTCTTTGAATTAAATCAAATTTAACAAAATATTAAACACTAGCCACCAAAATAATTTTTTAGCTGCACTGTTGTATTGGTGCTGCTCCCCCTCACTTTTTACTCACCCTTCACAAAAGACTTTTTAACTCCCCCTCAACAACACACTTAAATATCCTAACTACCCCTCAACAACACACTCTCCCCCTTTTTGTCACAAATTTGTCAAGGCTTAAAGCTCCTCCTCATCAGAATTAAAAGAATACATATAAAGCATATATGTGCCGAGATGAGAACACTAAGAGCGATCTTGATTTGACATTGCTAAAACTCTCTCTGATCTTAACTCAACCATGCACTTTGATAAACCTAATATATGAGCATGAATGCATGTCAAATAGTGAGCAAATAATGAAGGTACCTTGTTTGAGATCACTTAAAACCAAACACTTGATGGGCACTACTTAAAAATCAAGATGAACAATGTCGTAACCCACACAAAATCCTTCCTCAATACAAATAAAACACAATCCCAACTCAAATAAACCAGTGATTCATACCCCATTTTTTAAAAATCAATATCACAAATACTCAACAAACCAATTCATGAAGTACATTCCCAATCGGGAATCCCGTGCCCTAAAATTGGAAAAACAGTGGAGAGTCGTATGGGACACATACCTCGAATAGGAGTAGTGCAAATAAGAGTCCTATTTGATTTCGTACTCTCTTGGTAGATAAATGCACACTCAGAATGGGATATGGCACCAAAGAAACTGAGAGAGGCGTGGACAGTGGATATCGAGAATGGAGGAATTTGGGCTTATCAGCCTGGGTGAGTGACTTTTAAGACACGAAACATGCTACTCAGTAGAGCCTTCTTTTTAGAGCAAAGCCCCTACTGGGACTTAAGCTATTAAAATAGAGACCCACTCCCAAATAAACAACCATCAGTTCCAGACTTCTGCACAGACACTAAGCTACTCAAAATTGAGCAAGACTAAAAAATAAAAAATAAAACCATAAAAGACTATACAATATATTTTATATTCCCCCCACCCCTCCTTTTTTTTTGAACTTTTTTCCATTTTTTTTTTTAAATTAGGCAATGAACATACTTAAAAAAAAAAAAAGGCAATGAACATACTTAAATGCATCTCTATTC
The DNA here is from genome assembly GCA_003123785.1 of Pterocarya stenoptera. Taxonomy (NCBI): domain Eukaryota; kingdom Viridiplantae; phylum Streptophyta; class Magnoliopsida; order Fagales; family Juglandaceae; genus Pterocarya; species Pterocarya stenoptera. The sequence goes on from QEOT01000315.1 coordinate 32,974, forward strand.
AAGCATAGTGTCACTCACATAGAAAAATAAAATACACTTTTATATTTGTAACAATCACTATGGATGCTCACACTTCATAAGATCATCAATGTTAAAGTTCATGTGAGTGTGTGAGTGAGCAAACTTATATAAAAAAGTAACTCTTGATTATTATTATTTTTCTCTTCAATATATTTTTATAATATTATTCATGAGTATTTTCTTCTTATAGATGCTCTCAAGAGATTGTCATTCATCTCAAAAGTCAAACTTTATGCTAGGGCCTAGATATATGAGTGTAGGACTTAAGGGACAGATTCATGTAGGGTGTTTGTCTTTTTTCGCAATGATTCAACATCAACTTTTTCTATATGGATCAACCATTTGTGTTTGGCGAGGAGAGATCCCTTTATTTTTGTACTAGGTTCAACTAGTATTAGTCAATTCAAGGCATGGACTCCCTCTATAGTTAGCATCTCAATAATAAATATGGAACTGAATGAACATACATATAAGTTCATCACAGTGCTTGTAAATGAAATTTGTCAAGATGACTCATAGGGTTTGTTTACACAAAGTGAACTGTATAAAATAGAGAGATGCATAAGTTTTATAGTTTTCTATGTGAGAACACAAGTGCTCAACCCTTGACATATCAAGCATGCACTTTCCTTTAAAAATTAGAAACAAACCAGAAAATAATGTATTTTAAATTGGAAAACAGAATCATAAAACAAAGCAAAACAAAAATGCATGTCCTAGACTAATGTGATAATATAGAGTGCCTCTCACTTTATATCACACACACCAATGTCTTTCTTTCTTGGCAAGGTCCATTTACTATCTTGTTTGATCACTCATTTTGTTTTAAGTTTTGACTTATCCATATCACTTTTCACACTTTTTCCTTTGTTGAGAAGGCAAAATTCTACTAGTTCACCAAGGTTAAGGCTAATGGAGGTTATTTGATTACTCAACTCTTCTGTCTTATTTTCTAAAATATTTTCCTTACTTGTATTTTTTCTTTTTCCTACTTTTTTCTGTACTTTTCTCAAGTTAAAGCAAAGTGGCCTTATATGGTCAAAAATTCTACAATGATGACAAGTAGGAATAAACTTACCTTAGTTGTGCTTCTTAGTCATTGATCTATCATGTGATACTCTTGAAACATGAGTTTTAGGCACAAATTTCTTTGGAACTTCCTCATCTTGACTTTCTTTAACAAAAATGATACCTTTTGATGAAATGACACCAGATGATGAGGTCTTAAATTCCATATCTAGGGAAGTCATGTACCCCAAGCCTGTGCGATCACAACTAGATTTTTGAAACTCAACATCTCATCAAGTTTCTGAGTTGTATTTTTTTCTTTGCATTCTTGAATTCTTTTCGACTCCTTCTCAAATACACCTCGTTGAGCGTGTAATCTTGATTCTTCAATTTCAGATATCTTTAGTGCTTTGGACAGATTACTCTTCTCATTTTCCACAGTTGTGAGCTTTTTATATAGCTTTTTATTTAATTTCTTTAGCTTCACCACCTCTTCACATAGATTATTGCAGGCTTCTTGTAAACTTAGCTCACTATCATCATTGTCACTTTCAGATTTGGTTAGATCAACATCAAAAAATTTATTAACAATAGCAGAAAATCTATAAATGGCATTTCATCCTCAGATGATGAACTGAAATTTTCAAATTAAGATTCGTCACTAAGAGTGACGTTAAGAGGTTTTCCTTTGCTTCTTTTAAAGTTTGGACACTCAATTCTTATGTGACCATAACCTGAGCATTCATGGCACTTAACTTTATCTTTTTGCTTAAATTTATCTTTGTTCCATTTTTCAAAATCACTCTTTTTAGCAAGAAACTCTTTACCCCTCTTTTGCTTTCCATTTGCTTTTTTGTTAAACAAGAATTTTTTGAATTTTCTTGCAATGAGATCTAAATGCTCATCGTTCATATTTTCTTTATTAGAAAAATCATTTTGATCTTCTTCCACAGTTTTAAGAGCAATGAACTTAGCTTTTCTTATTTGAGGAAGAGAAAACTCATAGGTTTGTAGTGAACCTACTAGTTCTTCAACCTTGAATCCATTCAAGTCCTTGCTTTCCTCTATAGTAGTCACATTTTGGCGAAATCTTTCAGGTAGAGATCTTAGGATCTTCCTTACAACTCTTGAATTTTCGACCTTCTTGCCTAGATTGAACCTGGAATTCACAATATCGTTAAGTTTCGCATAAAAATCATTAAAATTTTCATCTTCCAGCATTCTAATTTCCTCAAACTTTGAGGTTAGTAATTGCAATTTAGAATTTTTTACGATTTTGGTTCCGTCATGTATGACTTCCAAGATATCCCAAGTTTCTTTGGCCACGTCACACATGAAAATTCTCTTAAAATTCTTCAGGAGAAACTGCCATAAAGATAACATTAAGTCCCTTGTTATTCCAGATAGAGTTGGAGATCTCATCTCTTGTCCAAGCAACAATAACAGTCTCCTGCTTACTCCATTCTTACTCTACAACATGCCAAACATGCTCATCCAATTATTTGAGGAAAGCCCTCATCCGAACCTCCAATATGCATAATTGTTTTCATCAAAGTGTGGAGGGATATATAACTACATGGTCAACAGGGGAATGGATCACACTTGAATGAGTGAACCACGCTCTGATGCTAATTAAAATTACCCAAGTACCCCTGTAACACAACTGAAATATCTACCAATTTACTTAACAAATTGGTTAGTCGTCAATTATGCAACAATTTGATAAACAATCAAATACATAAAATAAACGAAGTGCATAATATCAATTTTGGTTACGGAGGGAAACCATTTGAAGAACTCTTTAAAGGTAAAACCCTACGGGGCAGCCAAACCCAGGAAAGTCAATCTTATTATTTGAAAATCTATTACAAGTAAATTACAATTACAAAACCTTTGTAACTTAACTATCTTATTTGACCAGACAAATGACCTGTTTGTCTTATACCGTTTTAGCAGCCAGAACCTCTGGCATCTTCAAACTATTCACTTCCCTCCCAGAACTCCAGTAGCTGAACTCGATCACTTCCACTCCGACACAGTGTAAGCACGCCCTCATAGAGAGAGAAAAAACATTAAAAAATTCTTCACAAGAATTTTCTTACACTCAAGCTCTTGGATCTCTCTTAGATCTCCAAACTCTTTCAAAATTAATTGATCCACAGATCCAATCCTCAGCCAAAATCATCAATTAAATAAATAGCCCAATATTTGATATGTAGTAAAACGTTGCTGATGGACTGAGTCTATTAGGAAATTCAGGTGCAGTAGGAATCTGTTGATAGGAGGACTCTGTTGGGATACGAATCTGCTGACACTTCTGTTGACACCTGACGCTGAGTCTTCTCATCAGATATAGTTTCCACTCAACTGGATAATTCCAGACTCCTTGAATTTTGGTTACATACTCTCATGACTTATCTAAGATGTTATCTAATAACTGCTTAATTCAAATTAAATGCTCTTAGATAAAGATAAAATATTTACATTCATCCAATCTCAACAATCTTCCAACTTAAATAAATCTCTATCGAACTAGTCATCTAATCATAGCCAACCACTTTTACATTTACATACCCCCTTAATACCAAACAGCCTTTCCAAATAATCACCAATCAAATTATGCATTCAAATAATTCACAAGGCCTTTTCTTCTCTTTTATTTTCTTTTGGAAATGAAAGGAATTAAGGGCCCAAAATCATAAAGCAAACCCAAAAAGCATCAATATATATAAATACACACATACTATACCCTTATTTTACTCATATTTTACTATGTCAATGTGACGTTATTCATCAACATTTCTTAAAAAATAATATGAAAGTTGACAAATATTATAAGGTCGACCTAATGAAATGCATGCGAGCGTAATATAAAATATAACTCAGTAGAATATCCTAAAAACTTTTAAATTATATGCTGAATATTACACAAAAATGCGAGCATAATATAAAATATAACTCAATAGAATATACTAGAAACTTTTAAATTATATTACACAAGATCGACATCACACTTCTGTTTTTTTATTCTTTAACAAATTATATTTTTTTCTTAATCACTCTCCATCATGTACATGCAAGTGTTACAGAAACTCAGATCTAGTCAAAATAAAGAAACCCAAAATTTTTTTTGAAACTGATTCATTCTTCATAAAACTGAAATTAATACATCGTTTGAAGATAGTGGGGAGTTTCCTCCAAATCCACTATACACTCTGATCTAAACAGAGCATCCTTACCAAGTCAGTGGGCTATTACATTGCCTTCTCTGTTGATATGCTTAGTAACACATACATCAAAAAAATCGATCATAGCTTTTAAATCTGAAATGATCATTCCTAGATAGCTATCATCTGATAAGAGGTTTTGAATCCCCATTACTACTCTTTTGGAATCACCTTCTAGGATAATCTTTCTCATTCCCAGATCAAGACCAAGATTAACAGCTGTTAAAGCTCCTATTGCTTCTGCTATTGTTGGGTCAGGACAAGGATTTGGTTCCTTCTCATGGTAGCCAAGAAGTTGCCTTCCTCATCTCTAACTGCAATGCCAATGCCTATCTTGTGCTGCAATCTATCCACTGCCACATCCCAATTAATCTTGCAAAACCCTGCTGGAGGAAATTCCCATGTACCATTCCTCATTGCTATACTGTGATTCTGAGTATCTGGGCTAGGTTTAATTGCTGTTAGCTCATGTTGTAATTGAAGCACTCGGTGTAATACTATTTGAGGATCAATCAGTACATTGTTGAACACTCTCTCATTTCTTCTTCTCCATAAGTTCCAAAATATCAGAGCCAATTCTTCCATTTCTTCCTTCTGTAACTTCACGAACATTTCAGCAATTAGCTCTTTCATATTCTGACATGTGGTTTTGCTTTTCTGTATATTTTTAGAACATTGTCCGAGAATGTCATTAGCTGAAATGCATTCTCAAAGAATGTGTGTGGTTGTTTCTGGAACTAATAAACACATAGGGCAGCAATCATCTGTTATCACCTTCCTTTTGCAGAGATTCTCTCTAGTTGGTAGAATGTTTAGACATGCTCTCCACAGGAAATTTTTTATTGTAGGGGGAATTCCAAGACTCCAAATTTTGGTCCAATCCTCTTTGTTTTGTTTGTACTGTGAACTTTGGCCCTTCTTTCTATCTTGAATCTCTCCCTGCAAGTAATAAGCACTTCTAACATTAAAAATACCATTAGCTAAACACCTCCATATCTGTTTATCTGGTCTATTTAAGTAGCTTAGTGGTATTTGATTGATCACATCTGCTTCCTGTCTTGAAAAGATGTTATAGATCATATTGGTGTTCCATTCCTTTGTTTGTTGATCAATAAGCATTGCAATTGTAGCCTCTGAATCCTTCATCTGAAATCTACTTTGAGGTTTGAAAGATGTGGGTGTTGGCAACCATTTGTCTGTCCATATTCTGACTGAGTGGCCATTCCCTATCCTCCATATGCACCCTTCTTCAAGTAAAGGCTTGGCAGCTAGAAGGCTTCTCCAGATATAAGAGGGACTAGAACCTAATTTAGCATTGAAAAAATCAGTATGAGGGAAGTATTTAAGATGTAATACTTGAGCAGCTAAGGAGTTTGGATTTTGCAACACTCTCCACCCTTGTTTTGCTAGTAAAGCAATGTTAAAGTTCTCAAAATCTCTAAACCCCAATCCCCCATCATTTTTAGATTTTCCCATCTGACTCCAACTAGTCCAACTTATTTTCCTCTCTTGATTGATTTGTCCCCACCAGTAAGCTTTCATTAGCTTGTTAAGCTCATGTAACAGGCCTTTGGGAAGTTTGAAAATCCCCATAGAATAAGTTGGTATAGCCTGTATAACAGATTTTAAAAGAATCTCTCTTCCAGCTCTTGAAAGGAACCTCCAATTCTAGCTGTTCAATTTATTTTTCACCTTGTCCAGAATAGTAGAAAATGCCTTCACTCTTGATCTTCCTAGCAGAGCAGGTAAGCCTAAATAAGTTTCATAGGAATTCGTAGTTCTCATACCTGCTACACTAAGGATGGAATCTATGGCAGCGGCTCTTGTATTCTTGCTAAAAGATAGTGAAGATTTCTCTTTGTTTAATCTCTGTCCAGAGGCCAATTCGTATACACCAATCAACCCTTGCAACCTACTCCATTCAATAGAAGAAGCTTGACAAAATAAGATGCTGTCATTAGCAAAAAATAAATGGTTGATGGAAAGTTGCCCTCTTGCCAATGGAAATCCAGAAATAAGGTGCTGCCTTTCTACTCTATTAAGTTGCTGAGAAAGAGCTTCTGAACATAGTAAGAAGAGATAGGGGGATAAGGGATCCCCCTGTCTAATGCCTCTCGAAGGTTTAAAAGACTCTTGTGGATTTTCATTAATCAAAAGGGAGTAAGAGACTGACTTCACACAGTTTATCACGAGAGCAATCCATCTGCTTTCAAAGCCCATTTTTTCCATCACTACTGCTATAAACTCCCATTCTAATCTGTCATATGCTTTGCTCATATCTAACTTTAGTGCCATATAACCTGTCGTCCCTTTTATTCTACTTTTCATAGAGTGCAGCACTTCAAAAGCAACAATAACATTGTCTAGAATCTATCAACCAGCTACAAAGGCACTTTGGGTTGTGGAAACGATATTTGGCAGAATTAGCTTCAATCTATTAGCTAGAACCTTGGCCATGATCTTGTATATTACATTGCATAAACTGATTGGCATAAAATCAGTGGTCTGTGTAGAACCCTTCTTTTTTGGGATTAAGACAATAAAAGTTTCATTGATGCTGCTGTCTTAATTGTTTGTATTTAGTGCAGCTGTCACTGCCTCACACAGTTCCTGACCAACTATATTCCAATGTTGTTGATAAAATCCATCTGAGAAACCATCTGGACCAGGGGAGCTCATTGAATTCATTGTAAAAACAGCCTCTTGAACCTCTGTGTAGGTGAAATCAGCCAACAGTTTCTTGTTCATTTCCTCAATGACCTTTGCTTGTATAGGTTGTAAACATTCTTGTAAGCCAGTTGGGTTAGAAGTGGAGAACAATGCTTTATAATAATTCTGGAAAGCCTGTTGTATTCCTTGAGAAGAAGTATGTAACTGCCCATCTCCATCGTGAATGCTGCTGAGATGATTATTTTTTCTTCTCTGTGTTGCACAGGTATGGAAAAACCTTGTATTCCTGTCTCCATGTCTAAGCCAATTTTCTTTTGCTTTTTGTTTCCACCTTAAGTTTTCTTCTTCTAAGAGTAAAGTTACTTCTTTCTTAAGCTGTTTTATTTCTTGCATATCATTCTCATTGTTCCTTTGTTGAAGATTATGCAATCTAAGATGCTTTAACTCTATGTTTCTCTCTGTTTCTTGATGAAGGAGTCTGCTCCAGTTATGAAGATTTTTCCTGCAACTAGTAAGCTTATGAGATATAGATGTTATTGTATGTACTCTGTTGCCTGCTTCATTCCATGTATTTGAAATAATGCTCTTACAATCAGATTTACTTCCCCAGCTGAGCTCATATCTAAATATCCATTTTTTTCTATTTCCCTCTTGCAAAAAAGAATTGAGGTTTAAAATGAGAGGGGTGATCCGAAGTACAAGCAGGGACTGTATTAACACTGAAGTTTGGAAACAGATTTATACAGTTTTCATTAGCTACCACTCTGTCTAACCTTTCTTTAATAAACTCCCTGCCATCTCTGTTGTTGAACCATGTGTATTTTGGTCCAGCCCATCCCAAATCATACAACTCACAATCCTGTAAAGCTTGATGAAATGATTCCATCTGGGCATAAGGTCTCATAGCTCCCCCAACCTTTTCATTAATATGCAAAATTTCATTGAAGTCTCCTATACAAAGCCAAGGACTGTTATCTACAGGTTTCAAAAGCCTTAGCAGTTGCCAACTTCCTTCTCTAAGTGTTGTACAAGGGTTGCCATAAAAACCAATTAGGAGCCAAACTTTGCCAATTTTAGGTTCTAAAAATTTGACAGAAATGTGGTGTCTTGTATATGAGTCCAGTTCTATTTGATCATTAGAGTGCCACAGCATAGCTATCCCTCCACTAAAACCTCTACCATCAACAATAAAGCTTCTGTCATATCCTATTTGATTCCTTATTCTCTCCACCTTATCTCTTTTGCTTTTAGTCTCCATAAGGAATAGGATATTTGGGCTCTTATTCTTCATCAAAAGATGAAGGTCCTGAACTGTTCGAGGGTTCCCAAGCCCTCGACAGTTCCAAATGATGCATCTCATTTTTCCTGGTGGGGCTGCTCAACAGCCACCACCTTCTTATCCTGATTTAAGCTCCTTGCAGGCTTGAGCATAGTTTTTGCCTTTTTTGACTCAATTTGTTGACTAAAGCTACCTGGTTCTGGATTATCTATTTTCCCACTTCTTGTTTTGACCATTGATTCTTCTTCCTTAGTTCTTTGCATGTATACCTGTCTAGCCCTTTTTCTCCACCCAGATTTATCAATACCACTTCCTTTTGCAGTTATTGGATTTTTCAAAGAATCCTCAACCATCGAAGCTAACTCTAAGGTAGGAGTACATACTTCTATTCCACTCCTATTTGCATTGTTCACTTCCTTTAACACAAGGACCTCTTGATTCAATTCTGTTTGAAATTGTTCACCCGAGGATTTCTGAGTTGCCTTTACTATATCAGATATCTGTAGAGCTTCCAATTGAATGGTCTCCGTCCCTCTGTGAATCTGTCCACTTGAAACTGAATTTTCATCACTGTTAGTATCCTCTTTCTCACTGTCTTCCCCTTTGACTTGCTGAGGTATTAGTTTAACTTGCTGTGTTCCACGATTCCCAAATCTTTTCTCACCCAATCCATTGGAGATAATTGGAGAAGCTCTCATCCATTGACCATATTGAACAGATCCCCATCCTTTTGAACTATTTCTTGCTTTTTCCACTTCACAAACTCTATTTACATGTTTTATTGCCCCACACCTAAAACAGAAAACTGGTAATCTTTCATACTTAAATTCAATCCATCTTTTTGTCCCCTCTATTATGACCATCTTGCCTCTAGGAAGAGGTTTGGAGATATTCATATTTATTCTGACCCTTAGGTATTTACCCCAGCCAACTCCCTCTTCATCAACATCAACTGTTAATACTTCACCAATTGAATTACCAATCCTTTCTCCCCCTTCATAAGTCATCGCTGAAAGGGTTAATCCATGAAGTTGAACCCAAAAAGGCTTAAAATTAAAGACCATCTCAGTAGGAGACATGCTACTCGAGAATTGTTGAATACAAATTAGGTTCTATCAAAAGACAAAGATCTTCCATTCAGTACCCTTTCTATATCCATGTCTTTCTGAAATTCTACTAAAAATTTATTAACCCCTACCTCTTTAAAGATAATCCAACCTTCAGGATTCCAGATTTTAGTCATGGTAGCCTTAAAGGCTTCCCTATTGATGTTTTTGTCAACCACTAACTAGCATAATCAGATAGTTTTGGCCTCTTAGGATTGATCTTCTGGTTTCTTCCTTTGTGATAGTTATTTCCTCCTGTTCTTCTTCTGTCAACTTAAAGCCTTCCCATAACTGTTCTAGTTCTTCAGCCATGACAACAAAGCTTGAAACTTTCTTCGAAATTGTGAACTTCTATTGCAAAATCTTACCACCGCCTTATCTCCCTCAAGGAAAGAAAGGACCGCTACCTAAACCTTCTACAGAAGGAAAGGACTCCTCCCCACAGTTTCTGTAAACTCACATCTAGCCAAAAATAAAGAAACCCACTAGGCAACGAGAGCAGAACGTGATATACACATAACAGAAACTCAGAACTAGCCAAAGTGCATCCAGTTTTAAACACAAATAGAGAGAGAGGAACATACTGAGAGTGTTTTTAGGATTTTGGGGATTTATACGAACGGATGATGACCTCTAATCAATGGAGATGAAACAATAGGGATGCATGGCTCTAGGGCTTCGGGGACTTGAAAGATAGAGAGATAGAACAAATGGACATGGAGAGAGAGAGTGTGTGTGTGTGTGAAATGAGACGTGCTTGTGCATGTAGGGTTGGGACCAGGGGAAGTAATAAGTAGGGACTCAAAACAGCATCGTTTTACATAAACAAAACGACGCTATTTTATAACATTAAACAGATTTTTTAAAAACAAAATAAGTTACAGTTAACCGGGTCAATACCTAGTATCCATAATTAGATTTCGAAATATCTTATTAGTCCAAATCGAATCTAGGTGCTAATCCGCCTGAATTCACCTGGATTATATTGTCCGATTTCGGCCGAATCTCCGAGTTCCAGACTGAACCTAAAAAATAACGGCAAATCGTTTAAAGAAAAAGATAAGTTGTCAAAAGGCCAGTAAAAGCATTTCCGATGGCTTTTTCATCTTATTCTTTAAAATATATTATCAAAATTCACTTTTTTTATTTTACATACTCTCTTTTACAATATACCATACATCGACTTATTTATTTTTTCTTTATATCATTTAAATATTATATTTTATAATATTTTTTATTCATTTTTAATATTTTATCTAACTATCAATAATATTAGCATATCTTTTAATATTTACAATATCTCCACGTATATATTTATCTTCCTCCTGGCTTCTCTCTCTCCCAAAACTAGAAATCACTTCCTCTAAAAACAAAAGCAGAAAAAATCTAAAACTCAACAGCAATTCGTTTCCGATTTGAAGCTAACCCCACCACTTTATGTTCCTCCAATCCACAAAAATCGCTTTCAAGTACGTACCCAATCCAACTCACTAACCCATTTCCAGCAATCCCTCAACTTCACAAACCCTTCATTTTGCGCCTCATAAGATGAAATTTGGATGCGGAGGAAAGATTACCCGAGGCCAGAACCCATTTAGACAAGGAAGAGCAACGAAACTTGCAAATTTGAACTGGATGATGAGATTCTTGAACTGAGATTTGAAGTAAATTGAATGCAAATAGTGGTTGCTGGAATCCACTAGAACTGAGGAAGGGAAGATGACGCCAAACACACAGAAGTACTTTTGTAAAATAAGATGAACTTTGATGCAGAAGAAAGAGTACAAAGAAGATAGAGAAATTAATTTAAAAATGTTTACATTTGTGAACAGTATCACACTATATATTGCAGTCACACTCTAGCAAACTGAAAAATAGAAATGAAATATTGAATCGGTTGGATGTATCTTTCAAATTTTACAGATAGATTTTATTTTACATAATCCTTTGGAGTGCTCTAAGCTCCTCCAAAACAGACCCCTTCGGCAGGATGAAGCTCCTGACAGTACGCACCATCCTAGAATCTATACCCTCACCAACTGAACCAAAAATCCAAACTTCAAAGCATATCTGCAGCTTTCTCCTTTCTTCCATTAGTTTAAAACAGAGTTGGATACACTTCCCTTGATGTTACTCACTCGTCGTTCTTGTGTTCTAGTACTTGATTCGATTAGATATCAATCGCACGCTTCGTATGCAGAAGAAGGCTTTTGCCCTTTAATGGGTATGGATCTATGGGCATTGATTGGGCGCTTCATCAAATAATGATAACACCGGCCATTAAATCATTCAAATTGTCACTCGACTGGTTCGCTTTTTGTTTGCAAAAATTCCTGAAAGAAAAGGCTTTGCGACCGGGCAAGCGAGTTCATGCACTATTGTTGACTACTGGGATTGACACGAATCTGTTGTCTTTAAATTCAAAGCTTGTTGGGATGTATGCAAGTTGTGGGGACTTGAGGTCGGCGAGGCTCGTGTTCGATAAAATTCAGAACCCAAATGTTTTCGCGTTTAACTGGATGGTATTGACTTCTGCATTTAGTGGGTACTATAAGGAGGCAGTTGGGTATTTTTGGTTGATGCAAGAGCTGGGAAATGCTGGCAATAAGTTCACGTTTTCAATTGTGTTGAAAGCGTGTGTTGGTTTGATGGATGTTGAGAAGGGCAAAGAAGTTCATGCTGTGGCGAAGAAAATGGGTTTTGAAAACGATGTATCAGTGGCAAATGCTTTGATTGATATGTATTCTAAATGTGAGAAAGTATGTTATGCTCGTCGACTATTTGATAGAATGTTCAATAGAGATGTTGCTTCTTGGACATCGATGATATGTGGGTACTGTGGCATAGGGAAGATTGACCAGGCGCTCGTGTTGTTTGAGCGGATGAAGTTGGAGGGAGTGGAACCGAATGATTTCACTTGGAATGCAATGATAGCTGGTTATGCTCGGTTCGGAGATACCAAAGGAGCGTTCGCTCTTTTTTCTAGAATGATTAGAGAAGGGTTAGTTCCTGATTTGGTTACTTGGAATGCGTTGATTTCTGGTTTTGTGCAGAGCCAGCAAGGTGGTGAAGCATTCAAAATTTTCAGGTACATGTTTGTTTTGGGGATTAAACCCAATCATGTGACTGTGACAGGACTTCTCCCTGCATGTGGATTTACAGGTTCAACTCAAAGGGGGAGAGAAATTCATGGGTTGATCTACAGAATGGGGCTTGATGTTAATATCTTTGTTGCTACTGCTCTTGTTGACATGTACTCGAAATGTGGTCTTGTGAAGAATGCTCAAACTGTCTTTCACAGGATTCCTGACAAGAATATCTTGTCATGGAATGCCATGATTGGATGCTATGGGAAGCATGGAATGATTGATTTGTCAATACATTTAATTGAGAGGATGCAAGAAGAAGGAATGCGGCCAAATGAAGTGACTTTTGTTTGCATTCTTTCTGCGTGCAGCCACAATGGGTTAGTCGATGAAGGCTTGAAGATATTTAGGTCTATGAAAGAGAGTTTTGGGGTCAAGATTGGAAAAGAACATTATGCTTGTGTTGTTGATCTTATGTGCCGTTCAGGAAGGATGGAAGAAGCATATGAGTTGGTGAAGGAGATGCCTATACTAGTCCCTGAGTCGATTATTGGAGCTTTCTTCAATGGTTGTAAAATCCACGGAAGAAGAGATCTAGCTAAAATGATGGCTGAGGATATTCTGAGGATGGACTTGAAGAAACCTGGAGGTTACGTGACGTTGTCAAATATTTACGCTGCTGATGGAGATTGGGAAGAGGTGGAGAATGTAAGGAAGATGATGAAGAAAAAGAACATTCTTAAGAAGCCTGGATTTAGTTGGGTAGAAAGATGAATGATTTTGTTGAGAGGAAAAAGAAAGTGACGAAGTGAAAATGGAAGCAGGTGTGCGTTCTTAGTGATTTCAGTTTAGATTTTGATGCTTCAGAATTATTTAATTTATAAAAGTGTACGAAGTTTGGAATGGCTGAAATATTGAAGCATCAAAATCTTCTAATGTGGGTAACTAATTTAAAATATTGACTGTTGAGAACTGCTTTCACACCATTCTCTTCTATGCCTTGAGCAGAGAAGGGGCAGTCATTTCACTCTATGCCATTAGCAATGGGAAAATAGGCATTGGCCTTACTTTTATTTCCCAATAATCAATAATCTTTGACAGAGATGGAAGCATGTTTGAGTTAATTTAATACCATACCTTCTCTTTGAAGCTTCGATGATCTTCTGAATTTTTTTTTTCTCTCTTACGTGCAGAAAAGGTCAAACAGAAGATAAAGATGATGGAGATTCTAAAGAGTCGGATGCTATTGGTTTGGGGGTTGAATAATGAGGTCAGTAGTTCCCCCCCCTTTTTTTTCTTTTCTTTTCCGGCAAGATTGGGTAACATCCATCATCGCCACAAAACAGGATATGCTCATTTCTTTTTAGATCAAACCTTTGTACAGAAGACTTTGGTCCGCTAATTCAAATAAATAAAGTTGAGAAGCTATTTCTAGCAACCAATTTTCCCAGAAAGTATAACTTGTGACGTTTTGTATATGTTAAACTCTTAAGACGCTTCAAGAGTCATATAATTCAATCTGTTTTCTCAAAGGAAATCATGGCCACTTCTTCAAATATCTCCTTTCTCTAGAAGAAAAGATCATTCATTAAAAAGATAAAGCATTTTAGCATAGTGAGGTTGCAAAGATTTAGGCAAAAGATCAGGGATGGATTTGTTAGTGTAACGTAAATTTATTTGAATTTTGAAAAATCTTTTAAATGGAAGAGCAAAAATGACTTGGACATAGAGCCTAGCCAAGTATGCACCTCACTTTTTTTTTGTGACTCAAAAGATGCACGGAATTAAAGCTCCAATCTTGTAAAGAGATATTGAGGATTTTAAAAAAAAGAGTTGAGTCACATATACGACTTTCATAAAGTTAAGAAGAAAAAAAAGAAAAGGAAAAAAAAAAGGTTTTATTTTCCACTTGCATGCATTCCATTTTGGATCCAATGCTATCAACCATATATTCAACCCCATTTTGGAAAGGAAAGGAAAGGAGAAGACCCAAACCTACCAAGGTGAAGGGGTTACTACTAACAATGATATTTTTTTCTTGTAACTAATAAATTGACTGCAAACCAAACACACGAAAAGAATGCAATCATGCTAGCTTAAGAAACATTTATTCTCCATTTAGAAATGCTAAACCCACCGAATTTGGGTCTCGAAAGTGTGTCCGAAAATCTTTTTTCTTTTTTTACTTAGTGATTAAGGCAGTGCTTTTTTAATGATTTTATGAATATTTTATTTTTTTTTAAAAATGTTTACGATGATTAAAAAAGTATATGAAAAAAAAAGAAAAGAAAAATAAAAAAAATGAAATGTGCATTTCGGGACACACATTCGGAACAAATTTTTGGTGAGTGTAATGTTACTCATTCTCAATTATCATCTCCAAACTCTCGAAAAGGAAACTAGGCATCACCCCTTCTCTCAAAAAAAAAACATTTTTCCTCCCCTATAAAGCAAAAGATGCAATCTTCATTTTCTACTGGAGGAACTTCTTTTCCCATCCTCACCTTTGAATTGTCTATAAGTTTACGAAAAATACTATTATTTATCAACCTTTTAACTATTCCCTTATCGATTTCAGCTTCCAAATGTATCCCCTTTTTTTTTTAACACAATAGTTGGTTTAAAACCATTGAATTATTCTCCTTATTATGTTTATTTTTCTTTGAAGTATCATAGGCAATATAATGAAGTTTTTGTTTAGGGTATTCTAATCCTCCTCATATATACCTCCAATTTTATTTAAGAGCAGCACGTATTTAAAAAAGAAACCCAATCCTCGTGACTCAAGTTATTGCTGTACGCTTGCCTCAGAGTATTGGGTTTCAGTTCCGGAGACAAATGGCATCCACTTTTCAACTTGAAAGTTTCACCTTCGACTTTGAGTTTTCCTTAACTACAACTCTTGGAGGGCCTATACAGAGGGCATAGGGCATAGCTCACTTCGGAACCTCTTTGATTTACCAAAAGGCCCTTGTTCTTTCAATTTTCTTAGACCCATATCTCAGTTTACACTACACTTCGAGTCACAGGGTACAGAGCCAATCAACAAATATCTCTTTCGCTCGCTCTCTCTCTCACTCTTCCGTTCTCCGTTTCATTTTTCAATTTTTTTGGGGGGGCCAACGTGTTGTTCCTCGTATCCTAATCCTTAATCTATTCGAATCTCACTACTTCTTGATCTGGGTATCCAATATTTCAACCTCAGAACATAGTTTTTGCCATCGAAAATCCTTTATTTTTCTCAGCTTTCACTCTGCAAATCCGCTGGCAGAGATAAACCCATCTGGGTCTTGCTCTCTTTTAAGTTATACGGTTGCTTTAACAGATTCAAAGTAATGGGTTTCGCGTTGAAGATGCAAATAAGCTATTTTTCATATCTGGTTAGTATCTTTTCCTCTCTCCTCTCTATCTGTTGATTTTTTATTGTTCCATATATTGCTTTTATTCTTGGTGTTCTGAGCTTTGAAAGTTGCAACTCGGTGCATTCTATTTAATTTTTTTAGTTCTCTCCAGTTTATACTTTGTTTCAGATCTTAGTTTTCTGTGTTTGGAGATTTCGCTTTGTTATAAAACCTTAATTCTGATTCTTTGATCTTGGAGATGTCATAATTTCATGTATTCATTCTAACCTTGGCGTTAATCGAGGCTTTATGCGGATGTTCCTTTTGTAAAGAGTTCAGTTTCACACTTTCTATGTTGGTGCTCTTTGATGTGTTAAAGTCAACAGATATAAAATCTTTCAATCTGTGGATATAGCCGAAGTTTGATTATTTTGTTCACTTTCTAATTGGTATCTGTAGAAGGCAAATCTTCTGTATCCCGTGGCTGGATTTTTTAAAATAAAATACAGACGAGTTGAAAGTGATTAACAATATTGAATTTTTTTCATTTCTGACCATAGAGAGAAAAAGTCTCTCCGGTAAGTACGAAGAACGCTGTTAAGGTTAGTCAAGCTCATCTTTTTGGGGATCACAGAAACAACTGCAAACGATGGTTTAAAAACTGGTTTCCAATTTTTTCTCTTGGAAACCAAATGGAGAGCAAAGGCTTTTTTAATCAGATGCTATCTTTAGATGGTTAATTCAAATGCACTTCTAAGATGTTGAGAGGTGATGCCTCTGCCTCTTCTTCGTCTGTAGGATTCCTATAATTTCCTTTGCAATCTCTAGCAAAGTAGACATGGGCAAAGAACCAAAGAATTTCTATCCTCTACAACCATCCATCATTAGAATCTCAACCGCTTCCCAAGTACAATATGTGCTGCAACTAGCTGTTACTAGTAAGGGCACATTATCCAATCGTTTCATGTTGTAACTAGTTGCCTCATGTTACCCTGCTGCCCATCTACACACGGATACATCATACGGTGTTCCATGAATTCGTAACCTAAGGTTTCGTTAGGTTATACAGATGAGATGAGATGAGATGAAAGTTGAATAAAATATTGTCAGAATATAATTTTTTAATATAATTTTTGTTTTGAGATTTGAAAAGGTTGAATTGTTTATTGTATTTTGTTTGGAAGTTTGGGAAAGTTGTAATGATTAGATGAGATTTCACAGACCAGCCCTAAGCTTCTACCCTAGTCTTATGACTGGTGGAGGTGCTTATGCTCAAAGAGTAAGCACCATATTTTTGTAAGGTCACCCTTAACCCTTGGATTGCTAAAGATAGTACTCCTTTATGCATGTGAAAACTGATCTATTGCAAACGCCATTAAAGACGATATGTATATATTTTGACAAGTCTAACTATATTAGTTATCAAAAAAAAAAAAAAAGATGTCCGACTGTATTGCTTTTTTGTAGATATGAGGTGTCTGAATGTACCACAAGTCTGTTTTTATTGGGAAATAGTGTGTGATGGAAATATAAGAATTTTTTATTTCATTTGAGGGAAATCAAACTTCCTACCTGCCTTCATCCAATGGAGACCTAACTGCCAAGTCTATTAAATTAACCTTGCATTACTTATCAAGAAACAAGTAGTTTCACTTTTCATCCGTGAGTTCTTATTTCCCTCCACGCTTTATATAGTTTTCATACAACTTTATTCATCCTCATACCAGCAATTGACTATTAGATAACTTTTAACTTAGGATGAATAATAATTATATTCACTGCCATTCATCCTAAGTTAACAATTGACTATTATAAATGAATACATTTGATAAGGATAGAAGACTTCCTGTAACAGACTCTTGGGTATCTAGAAGACAACTCTATTCATCTAATAGCAACCTGGTAAGACATAACTACTAATGAGTGATGCTAGTATGCCGCCCAGCTTTGACCGCTGGGTGTGCCCACTAGTGCAAATTCCACATTTTAATTTTTTGTTCTTCTCTTTTTTGCATTTTTAAACGTCTTTAAATATTTTTAAAAAATAAAAAAAAATACGCCAATACGCTAAAAGTCACTTCCTTAACCATTAAAAAAAAAAAACCCTTAACCATTAAGCAAAAAAAAAAATTAAAAAAAAAAATAAAATAATTTAAATGCATGAGCAGTTAAAATGAGGGGGCAAACTCATGGGGCGTACTGGCATTTTCCAACTACTAATATCAACTAAACTCATAGTTTTTAAATAGGAATCTGTAGTTAGTAATGTTGTATTTGGAGTCTTGTTAGCAATGTCTGCATTGCTTTTACTTATTAAATTACATAGCTAACAAAAAATCATAATCCAGGATTACTAGCAGAGACTCCTAACACAACAACTAATAATAACGTAAGATAATGTAAACAATTGAACTGTAACATTTCCTCTCCCTCATGGAGCACCTTGTCCCCAAGATTGAAATCTACAGATTTATTTTATGTATTTCTAAATCCCCTCTTTAACAAAGAAAAAAAATATCCGAAATTGCAGAACTTCAATTTAAATTTCTTGACTGCTACCTTTTCAATTGAGACAACAGTCCTTCCAACTGATTTCGTCTCACATACAGGGCAATTGATGGCAGGTGTCTTTGGCTCTGGCTCCTCGTTAACCTTTTCTTCTCTTTTGCTTTCTCTTCTGTCTTTTCTTTCTCACACTCTTACCCTGTGGCAACCTTATTTTCAATATTCCCTTCATCCTTATCCTTGTCCCTCTTTGATGGGGGTCACATCAGGTGTTTCCTCTGTGAACGTGCCGTGATGCTCGAAGAATTGTTTGGCACAACAATCCCAATTTGTTGGATCCGCTCTGCATTGAAGCATTGAAAACCCATCTTAATGTTTGCCGGAGTGAACGAGCAATGCTGCCCTTGATTGCCTCTACCGGCATGGGTGATTAGTAGCTTCCTCAATTTTTCTATTGATTTCGTCAATTGTATAGATCAATTTCGTAAACCATCATTTGTTGTTGGCCAGCTCGATTCCTCATGCCTAGGCCTTAATACCTAGTGACAGGAGCGTGAGAAAAATATAAGGATTGTTGATTTCATTTGAGGGAAATCAAACCTCCAATAAGTTAACAATTTACTGTTAACAAGAAATTTCCCTTTTCATCCATGAGTTATTTTTCCAGACACATTATATAGGCTTCGAGTACCAGAGATTAAAGAAAAATGTTGTGATTACTTCTCAAAGCTCCTGAAGATAACTTTTTCATCTTACTAGCAACATGGTAAGAAATAATTACTAAAATCTACTCTACCAGATCCTTAATGAAGTCCTAATCCAACATCAATCACAGAAGCTCCTGAGCAAGTACAACTATTAATAACTTAATAGACTGTGAACCCAGTAGAACTGTAATGTAGTGTGTCTATGCTAGTTGCAATTTAGTCCGTTGTGGTATCACTGGAATATGCTATTATATTGATTGATTTAGACTATGTAATAACTTAGATTATATTGACTCCTCTATATTTGTTTTCTATCTAGCAGAAATCTTCTTTATTTGTATGAGTTATTCTTTTGTGGAGCTTTAAGACTATGGGTAGGGGTAGAGGAAAGGGGAAGAAGTTAACTGCTACCAATCATGACGATCCTGGAAGTGGTGAGGAAGAGAAAATTCCCACACAGAAAAGAAGAGGGCGACCACAGAAACCACTGAAGGATGAAATTGATGAAGAAGAAATTGAAAAGATAGAAGAGGAAGACAGTGAGAATGCAAAATCTGGTACTCCCAGGAAAGAGCAGAAGATTTCTGTTACAGAAAATGGAAAGAAGAGAAAGAGACACTCACAGGTAAAAGAGAAACCAGATTCTGTAGAGGAGGAAAATTGTAATGGCAACCGATTAAGTACTGATGATTCAACCAAGTCTAATGGATTTCGGCATAGTGGAAGCAGACGAAAAAGCAAGCCTCGTCGTGCTGCCGAAGCAGGTGTTGAGTGCAAGTGAGATTATGGCTTTGCCTTTTTATCCCAATGGTTCTCCCATTTCACAATACTGGATTGCGCATAGGAAGTGTGACCAAGAGAACCTCAAGTTTCATAATGCTTTGATTTTTGTTCCTTATCCATTTAGGTAGTTCTTTATCATCCGTTTTTAATTTAAATTGTGAGATTTGGAATTTATTCTACCGGTTGTAATTTCCCATAATGCTATTATATTTTTATGGTTGCATGATCTGTTTTTGTATTATATAAATATGCATGGCATGCTTAAATCTGTTTCCATTTTCTTTTACCAATGATATTTACTTCGGCTACATCCAGTCAAATAAACAGCTCTCCACCACCTTTCTTCTCAAAATCCTTTAGCAAATGCACCAAGGTTGGCTGGAGAGAGTTTATGGCATGTCTCAGATGATTGCCGGCTTATTCTTCTTGAGTTTCTGGGGAAAGTGATTAAGTATTTTGGTAACTTAAGTTTCTCAGTAACATGTGTTCTGAAGAAAAATTGGCGGATAATCTCCATGCTAAGCACTTCAATGCACTGCTTGAATAGTAGGAGACAAGTGTAGCATGGAAGAGGAGATGGGTGACATGTTGATGATCAACATTCAACTATGTTTCATTACCTTATTTAGATACCTGGGACTAGTGTTAGATTTTTTTTTTGATTGTATAGATTTTTAAAAAATAAAATATATAAAGAATCTTGAAATTCATATTTTGTAAATATTAAAAAAATTAATTAATTAATTTTTTAATCATAAATTCTATTATTTTTAAAAAGAGTGTGCCAAACTTGAGCTCTTAGAATTATACTAGCATTACTTTTTTTAAATATTGGTTAGTGTTGACTCCACACGTGTAGGATGTTAGGGTATCGACAACAGATTGAGTTGGGTTATTTTGCGAACAAAATGAGGTTGCCCTACAGTTCGTACCTTGCAAAGAACTTGGGCTGGGTTGGTATAATGCATTAATTCCTCCCTCTCTTTCTCCAACTATGTTAATCTTCAAGCCCAGAAATAATATGTACAACCAAATTTGCAAATCCGGTCAAAGACCGGCTGTGGGCTCTTGAATCTTGATCCATTGGCATTTGCATGTGTGCAGAAGGCCTATTATGTAGTACTGAGTGTGTTAAAAACGTACACTTTGTGAAACGAGACTTCCACGTGCATTCTTTCTCCTTTTAATAGTCACTTTGAATGCAAAGAGGTGTTAAGTCACATGATGATATAGTTCTATGAAAATGAATTTATAAATAGGTGATATGATAAATTAAATTTATCTTATAATAATAATAATAATAATAATAATAATAATTTACAATCTAATAATGTATTATATCAATCCATGTCAATCTATAAATTTATTTTTATGAAATTTTTTTGTAACTAACATTTCTTTTGAATGTATTATCACTACAAAAAATTTGTCCATTTCCCACGAGTTCTTTTGCCAAGACTTATATTGATGGCAAATAATTAGTTGATGACACGAACCATTTCCGTGGAAAAATTAGTTTTTTTGGACGAGATCACATCTAAGGAGCACAAATTCGTCACTAAAACAATTTTTTGCGGCTACTTTTCATTGCCGCAAATAAGTCCGTTGGATAAAACTTTGAAATCACGAGTTATTATCTATTGCAGTGAGAGTAGCCGCCGCACTAAGTTCTTCTCAACTTTTTGCATCAAGAAACCATCTTTTTGCAGTGACTTTTTGTCGCCGCAAAAAAGTCCTTCATTTCACGCTTTTTCCCCTTTACTTTCTTCCCAATCCGGTCAATACATCCTCCATTCTCTTGCATTTATGCTGCCCCTTCCCTTTCTTCCCAACGTCGCTGCAGCCCAAGGTCAACCTCCATCTCCTCCGCTTGGTCTCCATTAAAGTAAGCTCTTTTCTTCTCTCTTTTCTCTTTGTTCGTCCGTTTCTCCCACTCACGATTTTGCCCTAATTATCTCTCTCGGTTTCGTCCCTGTATATGGGGATCTGGACTTGAGCATGATAGAGGACCATCTCCTCGATTAGGGTTCGTTGAGGAGCTTATTGCAAGTAATTGTTAATTCTATTACTCTGTTTTATGCTCTGATTTCTTTTTTATATGACTAATGTTTTGATTAATCGTTAGAAAATGAAGGAACAACAAGAGAATCTTGGAGATAAGGTATATTGTAACAACCCAGCTTGAAGTGTTCATTCTGTGTGGCCAATGGGCCTCAATTATCTTTTATCTTACATTTGAGCCTTTAGATTATTAGTTGGACTTTAAGTTGTATTAAATAGTGGGCTTAGGCCCGTAGTCTTGACTAGTTGAAGATTGTGTTTTATTATCTTCTTGTTGCTTTTAAGCTTATGCCCTTTAAGTGAGTTATATGTACTAAGCAACTTTGCTTTGGAAGGATCATCCAAACAGTAAACAAAGATCAGTTTTCTTCTTCTATCTTCTTCTTCTTTCAGAGGTACCCACCCTCAAGTGAGATTATCCCTTAGCCCCTTTTGGGTGTGTGAAGTTTATCTTGGAATTATGTGGAAACGAAAAATTAAGCTAAAATGAGGAATTTGAAATAGGTACTAAAAACATTCTTGCTTGGTAGAATGAATGTGTAGTTTCAAGACTTGTGAACTGCAATGCTAATATATTTGTTTCTTGGTTCTTGGAATGGATTTGCAGTGTTGAGGGGACTGTGAAAGCACTGAAAGGCAATACAAAATGATCTTGGATTGTTATTTTGATAGGCTCTAACATCACCGATGGAATTGATCCTTGCAAAATCTATAGGATTTAATGACTTGATGGAATTTTTTAATGTCTTGGTTGGGCTTTTGTTGCAATGGTGTATGTTCTTGGAGGTATAATTATCTGTATCTTTATGTGCTACTCGTAAGCGTTTTAACAGATCTTATGAAGTAAATGGCAGAACTATCAGCTATGCTGATTGTACTTAGGGCAGCTCTCCTGCATGGCCTTTTCCCATTATATTCCTTTCTTGGTATGCTTTTTTTGTCAAAACAAGTACAAGAATTACTTGGCCATACTTATTCTCATAATAACCAAAAAAAAAAAAAAAGAAAAAAAAGAAAAAAAAAGAAAAAAAGAAAAAAAAAAGTGGGTAATCATACAACTTGTTGACTTATTACAAGGTTAACCATCTTATTAAAACACATTCAGATCACCACATCAGTTTTGAGAATTAATTTAACCCACTTCATGAAGCAGCACTACGAAAGTGAGGCATAATTAATTTTGATTCCAGCTGAAAATTATTCACGGTTGAAGGCCAACTCAGAATAAAATATTATTCTACAGTCTCTATGTGCAATTGTTTTACTTTTTTACTTTGTTAGTGATACATGTAGTTTTCCTTTTTTTTTTTACTTCTAAATGAAAAGTATTTTCTTATACAAGTAGTTTTGTTGCTTCATATGATTCTAACATGTGTTTTCTCTCTCCGCAAAATATTTCTAAAATTATGCTTGAGGCTACAAATATTATTGTGAGTGTTTCAAACCCAATGTGTTGTGCTCTGAAAACTATAAATGTATGGGCTGCAAAAATTTGTTCAAGGTCAAGGCATGACCAATTGATAGGGGGATACATATATATGTAAATGTAATTATATTTGGCTAGGATTAGATGAGGTTGTATTTAAATTATGGATGAATGTAAGTTTAAATAGGACTCTAGGAGTGTATCCAATAAAGATAAGTATTTGAATAGAAGTTATCCGATTAGGATAAGTGTTTAAATTGTAACTCTTATCAAATCTTGTTTATATTATAAGATAAGAGTCTACAAGAGTCCTATGTATGTGTCGAGTCTGAGAATTAGTTCAAGAGATAAAGATGCAAGATTTATTGAAGAAACTAAAGCTGAGTTAAACTTGATATAATCTAGAAGAAGTGATCCAATCCGAGATGTTCGTAAATATTAGCAAGGTATTTGATTGGAATCCTAGATCAACCTGTCAGCAAAATCCTTCTTCAAACTAATGACTGCATTGCCTATTTATAGAGGAGTCGGTTGAGGGTTTATGTGACTTGAATAGCACACATTCACAAGTATTGAGAGCTTGAAGATCTAGGAAGAACTTCAAGAGATTGTGTGAGAGAAAAGTCTTGAGAGGGATTTTCCAAAAAAGCTCAGTCTGTGGGATTGAGTGAGAGCATATTCCAAGTTGGAGTTGCTGTGTTCAAGTTCAATGGTTGAAGGTTCTAGTAGGAAAGACAAAGATTGAAGAGCGTCAGAGGTTCTGACTATCTACTGCGGTAGAAGGCAAGCGGGTCGCGTGCCTTGGGTAAACATATCTTGTTACAAAGGTTTTGTACACGTTTTACTTGTAATACTCTCAATCTATAAAATTGGCTTTCTTGGATTTGGTTGCCTTGCAGGGTTTTTACCTTTGAGGAATTTTTCAAAGGGTTTTCCTTCGTAACTAAATTATTATGTTAATACTCTTAATATTTTATATTGGTTACTAATCCGTGCTAATTGCGTTTGTTAGTATTAACGTGCATAATTAGGGGTACTTGGGTGATCTCAATGTGTTGTACTTGAGGCTACAAATATTATTGTGAGTGTTTCAAACCCAATGTGTTGTGCTCTGAAAGCTGTAAATGCATGGACTGCAAAAATTTGTTCAAGGTCAAGGCATGACCATCGATTGGGGAATATATATATATATACAAATATTTGTATTTTTACTCGTTAGATAATCTTTGGTCATTCCCTACTTTGAAGGACCCTTTAATTATCAATTAGTATGTTTTTGGTACAAGGAATTTCCCTTGTGTGCTATCCACGTAACTTATTTTAGGTAGAGTTTGTTTCTTATTCACATGGTATACTTCTTTATGGCCCCCTAGTGTGGGGAAGACTTTACTAGTGAAAGTTGTGGCCCGTGAGGTAGGCATTGTGACGCCCCGACTCCCATGTACAAAAAGCCTTGGGAATCGTGACGTCAGGATGATGACAACACGGTCACGCATCCCAACAACAAGTGCCAAGTGTGTGCAACAAGTAAACAGTGTACAATAAAATACGAAGCGGTTAATAATAAATAAGTCACTAAGTACCAGAATTTTTATATACAAAATTACTAAAATACCAGTATACTGATAGTTAAATAGTTATTCAAGAAATACAGCAAAAACCAAATATATATACACATGGAGAACAAATCCAATGGTCTAAAACAGCAGCAACCACATGCCACTTCTCCATGGAGCCGGTTCCTAAGGCTCATCATCTTCATCTGCAACAAAATCTACGGTACCATAAAATGTTACCGCAGGTAAGTAATAATCCAAACAATCTCTAAGATTAAAATACATTAATGCTACCAACCATGCATGCATATGATGTACCATCCACCAAATCCAAAAATATCATTTTTTCAAAAATGATTTACACAAAAATATTTCGGACACTGTAGGTGGGAATCACAGGCGGGACTCTACCACCATCCCTGCTTACCACCATTCCTACCGCGTATACCGTAGGCGGGAATCACAGGCGGGACAATACCACCATCCCTACGCATACACCGTAGGCGGGAATCGTAGGCAGGACTATACCACCATCCCTACTTACCACCATCCCTACAGTTTCATTCCACACAACACAAAAACCCAATAGAGCATTGTAGGTGAGAATGGCAGGCGGGACTTTACCATCATCCCTGCTTACCACCATCCCTACCGTGTGTACCGTAGGCGGGAATCACAGGCGGGACAACACCACTATCCCTACGAGTACACCGTAGGCAGGAATCGCAGGTGGGAATATACCACAATTCCTGCTTACCACCATCCCTACAGTCTCTTTTTCATTTTCTCACATGAAAATTCAGTTTTCAATAAACACATGAATATGAATGCAATTACACGAAAACTCAATTTTCATTTTACAAACATGAACATGCGTGCAATATGCAATGTACCAAACCACAACAACCATAACCAACAACCAATCAAATCATAACATAACCAACACACAATTACTCCGTCCTCAATCCATCCACCCCCAAATTCTCCTCGGACTCAGTCCGGAACAACCAACCAAAACACAGTAATAATAAATGAGTCAATGCAAAAATATATTAAGATTTCAAAAGATGTTTGGAAAAATACTTACAGTGCTATAAAAATATTTTTGGAGGATCACGGAGAGGCTGGAAGCGCCAAAGCAGCAACTCCACAGTGTAAAAAAACACTGGT
This sequence comes from Pterocarya stenoptera, assembly GCA_003123785.1. Lineage (NCBI taxonomy): Eukaryota > Viridiplantae > Streptophyta > Magnoliopsida > Fagales > Juglandaceae > Pterocarya > Pterocarya stenoptera. The sequence goes on from QEOT01000315.1 coordinate 58,920, forward strand.
CGAAAAACACAGTAAACCCAAATTTACACGGGGTCAAACGAAGACTTGGGAACGGTAGGGTAGGGCCTATGGATGTCGGTGAAGCTAATGGTAGTGGCCTTTGGCAGTGGGTGGCGGCCGAAATGGCGGTGGAAGGCCGAGAAGCTCAAATCGGAGTGGGTGTTCGTAGGGGCGACTCCGGCGACAGATCGGGACCGGGGTTGGGTCTAAAGGATTGCTGGAGGGTTGGTGATGATGTGGTTAAGAAGTGGTAGCCAGAGGTGGCCGGACGGCGGCGTAGCGACGAGAAGACCGCCGCGGGTTTGAATGAGTCGTGGAGGCTAACGGCGACAAGGCGCGAGTTGGGATTTAGTGGGCTGGGTCGCCGGTCGGTGGGGAGTTGATTCGGCCGGGCGGTGATGACCACGGTGGCCGATGGCGGCGGCTGGGTGGAAGGAACTGAAACATGGGGGAGAGGAAAGAGAGAGGGAGGGTCGAGCAGGGAGAGAGAGTACGCGGGAAAGAAAGGAGAAAAAAGGAAAGAAAAAGAAAAGAGAAAAGAAAAAGAGGAGGGAAAAAAGAGAGATCTAGACTTTTATCTTGGGTTTTGAAATGATCCAACGAAGAGGATTTTAAAACTATTAACTAAATAAAATAATTCGCAGTGAAATGCTTAATTAAAACAATAATAATTTTAAAACCCAAAACCAAAACAATTTAAATTAAATATCAATTTAAATGCAAAATAATAAATACTAATAAGAAAATCCATTAAAAATGATTTTCACAACTTAAAATATTATAAAATAATATATCAAAACTCCTTAAATTTTAAAACAAGAGAATAAATTTTTAAATAAATTAAAATAATCTCTCTTTAAAAATACCCTAAAATACGGGGTGTTACAGGCATAAAATTCTTCTCATTTTCTGCTTATCAGTTTGTGGAAATATAAGTTGGGGTCGGTGCTTCTCATGTCAGAGCACTATACCAAGAAGCAAAGGAAAATTTATGTGCTGTTTTCAGCTCTTTCATTCACTATCTACTAGTGAATAATTTTCTTTGTAATAGGTCTAGTTATCCAATTGCGCTAACATTTTCTTTACATGTTTTTGCTTGGATTGATAATCAAAACTTTGATAGAAGATTTATTGTTATCCCCAAGTGCTGCTAGTTTTTTTTATAGAGTGTTTCCACTTGGATGTTCTCATTAATGTCAAAGCACTAAACTCTTTATTGGTCTTACGTTCTCCTTAGGAGTTTTTCTGGAAATTAAACATATTATGTTTCTTATTCTATGCAGATTCCAGAACAACATTTTTCATCTACTGAAAAGGCCAATAGTTCCAACAATGGGTAGGGGCTACACTGGAAGTTGGGACTCAAAGGTAAGAAGCAGTAACTCATGTTTAAAATTTAACAAGCAGATGGGAACAAATATTCCTTAGCAATAACAAGCTGCATGCATGATAAGTTACAAATATTTCTTAGTAACTCTATGTCCACGATGCATGATAAGTTGCATTCCTCCTTAGCAATAATATTCCTTCATATATATATATATATATGACTTTGTGGACTGGACGCAAATAGGAACATATTGTAATATTGTAGCTATTAGAATGAAAGGAACATGCATGATATTCGATTTTTTAAGTTTTAGTCATCCAATAAATTCGTATTGTCACTATTTTTTTTTCTTAGTTTCACTACAAGAAAAAGTCATTTTTGTGGCCAAAATAAATTGCGGGGAGCAACAATTGGACAGCAGAACCCCTTGTTTCACTGTAGCCGTGTTTTTCTTCGGGAGAACTAAAATTTCACCGCTAAAAAGACTATTTTCGGCGATAATATGTCGCCGCAAATACAATCGCAGATACAGACTCCACATAGCACGTTATGGGCCTTTGACGGCGACATTTTCGCTATATTTGCGGCGATTTATAACCGCCGCAAAAGGTCATTATAAAATCCTACGCGAATTCTCCCCCTTCTTTATTTTCCCCCCTCTTTCTTCTTTCTTCTTTCTTTTCCCCCAGCTCGATAGTCCCTCTCTCTATTCTATGTGAGTTTGCCGCCGCCCTTCCCAAGCCGTGCCTACTGCCATGCCGTCGTCACCTCGCCAAGGAGGTGAGTCTCTCAATCGTCCGTCTGTTTGTTTCTCTATCTTCGTCTCTGTGTGTGCACGTCTCTCACTCTCTCCCTCTCCTTTATCTCTCTCCGTCCGTTTCTCCCACTCTCTATTTCGCCCTAATGATCTCTCTCGGTCTCTCTCTCTCTCGGTTCCATCGTTGTATGTGGGGGATCTCGACCGGATCATAGACGAGGGGCTATTGCTCAATGAATGGGTCTGTGTTTTTCAATTTTTCCCCCTCTCATTTTAGGTATATGTATTGCAAGCATTTCATCTGAGTATTGTGCTATTGCCTTCATCTATGTTTGTTTTTATTTCTTAGATTTGGAGTTCCTGTGTACTGTTTGGGTAAGTCACTTTTGTTTTGGATTGGCGTTTTTCTTTTTTTTCAGGCTGTATCATCGTATTTTGCTACTTTGGTTTTGGGTTGGAACCATGTCGGCTCGGCACCAAGTGTTTGAAAATGGACTTGAGCATGTTGAACTGCTTCCAGCGACCAATGATGACCATATATGGAGGAGTCATTGTGGAGATGGAGGGGGCCTATGGGCTCCGAGGTCTTCGCTACTTTGCTTAGAGCTTCGGTCTCTGAGTGGAGGCGACAGGTTGTAATTTGTTATTCGAACCTGCTTTACAAATGGATGGGCTTCTTACATTACATCATAAATGGTCTAACGCTCTGAAGTTTTTTTCCAAAAGCTTGTCTGAACTTTAATTTACTTCTTTAGTTTTATGATGAATTACAGGTAAATACTTTTAATCTTGGAGGTGAAGTTGGAGGTGAAGTTGTTTATCTAATGGTTTGAAGTAGATTTTGATTTTTTATTTATTTTTTCAAATCTAATTGGATGAAGTGGTGCAGCATTTGGGCCTTATCTTAGTTTATAATTTTCACAATATTCACTTTCTTTTTTCTTCTTCATTCTTTCTCCCCCACCCCCGTAACGATAATAGTTTATTAAAGTGTCAAACGCACAGATCCTGATCTGTTGTTTATGAAGATAAATAAATCTTTCATTGTTAAGTTTGGTTCATTTTTAGATATGCTTCACAGGGCAAGAAGGGTGTCTGGATTAAACTGCACATTGGTCTTGCAAATCTGGTGGAACCTGCAGTGAAGGTAGTCATTTCCTGCCTCCAAACAACTTAGTGGGGACAAGTAGTCACAAAAATATTTTGTGTTTTAGTCACAAAAAGTAACAATATGTTTGACAGGAATTTTTAGCCCCAAATAGCCAAGTCCTGGTTAAAGAAGTCAAAGCCTTTTTTAATTGTTGCTATGTCTGCTGCTCCTGCCTCAAGTTCTTTGTTTGAAGTTAAGGCCTTGAAGGAGTTGGTTTCTCAGTCAAAGCTTTTGAGTGATATAGGCGATGCATGTTCTGTTCTGCATGTTCATATTCAATTTTAGTGATATAGGCGATGGAATGGACAAATGCCTTATTTTGAAAATTATATCTCTAGTTTCTAAAATTGAAGCCTAAAATTTTATGTTTGTTTTGGTTGGACTCATTACATTCTCTCAGACTTGTTCATCCAAGACTTGTTGATTTAGTTATATGTCAATATGTTCATTACATTCTCTCAGACTTGTTCATCCAAGACTTGTTGATTCAGTTATATAACAATATGTTTGGAGTTCCTGTGTACTGTTTGGGTAAGTTCACATTTTTTTGGATATTCTCCATGATTGATTATGTGTGTGTGTGTGTGTGTGTGCCATTATTTTGCACCCTAGATATGTATATATATATATGTATATGTAATGATTTGATATACCCTAATGCAAACCAATGCACATGCAGATATAGAATATATATAAATATTAACTAGCAGTCTTCTCACAACAATGGTTTCATTGGCTGCACAATTATTCAAGGAATTAATTTAGTTATTCATGATCTTTTTGATTTAATTTTGTAGGCAACATCATTCATTCATGGTTTACCTTTCTCCACTGTATGTAGTGCTCTTTTGCTGTTTCTGATTGCTTTATTTTTCCAACTTACGATGACTAATCAATGATTCATTGTTTCTTTTTGGGTTTCTTGCAGGCCAACATTCTTGGTTCTTGGATGGATTTGTGTGGTATTCAACCTTGGTGTATTTGCTGCACCTCTCTGTATCATGGTGAGAAGTTAACAAGAAATAATTTGTATCCCTAGTAATTTCAGAAACCGTTCCATGTAAAATGAACCATGACATTCATAGCAGTATATATGTCAACTCATTTTGATGGTGCATGTCACTGATCAATGTCAATATTTGTATAGGCTCTGTAGTGTATATATATAGCAGAATAAGTTGGTTGTTTTTAATATTTGTATAACTTTTATAAGAGGACTTACCTTTTAGAGGACATTTAATTGTTCTGTAGTGTAGTGTTTTTGGGTATAACATATAGCAGAATAAGTTGGCTCTGTCGTGGTTTTGGGTATAATTGTTCTTTGTGGCGAATTTATTCGCCGCATATATTTTTTTAAATGTTTCACTTTATTTCCGGCGAGTAATTATCGCCGAAATAGTTATTTGCGGCGCGTATCACTCTCCACAAATAATTATTTCCGGAGAACTAATCAAACGCCAAAACTGCAGTGCCCTCGGTTGAAACTATTATTCCCAACGGAAATTATTCGCGGCAAAAGATAGTCCATGCGACGAAAGTCATAGGCCACCGCAATTGATCAACCCAGACTCGTTTCTCTCGGCCAATTTGCTGCGAACAAGTTTCGGTCGGGTGAAATACATTGCGGCGATATACATGCTTTTTACGGTGAAGTTACCTCTCCGCAAAAGGACAAAATTCTTGTTGTGTTTGGATATGGTATGGGATAGATGAGGGCACTGGTGGGTCACCACTAAAATTGACTTTTGTGGGTATTAGAGTTGGAGCATCAGAATTTTTAATCTAGTAGGCTGGTGCCCAGAAAGGTGCCTCTTGTAATATATGTATACATCTATAGATACATATCGGCTTAATAGTTAATATTCTTCATATGCAACTAATTTAAGGGAATAATTACTTCCAAGTGAAGCACTGGTCTAGTACCATTCTCACGTGATGTGCTTATATTTTAATTAGTATGACCACTCTTGGTCTCTTGGCACGAAAATCATGTTTTCAGACCACTTTAATTTTTAGCCGTGTTTTAATTAATGATGATAATTAAGCTTTTAATGCTATGTTTTAAACTCGAAAATTTTGTGTGGTCATCAGTTTCTTCTCTTGCACATTATGCGAGTGGAGTTAAATAACGGCACTATATTCCTTGTAGTACTAATTACCTATAAAAAAAATGTTATGTTTTACCTGAAATTCCAACTGTTTAAAATTACTATATATATATAATTTGCTGTCCATGATATTTTGATCGATTAAATCAAGAAGCACATGATATAAAAAATGATCATTCTATTATTGGATGAAGTGTGTGTGTGTGTCCTAGTACTATAAAAGCTAGTTCTTACAAGCTAATTAATGTATGAATTTTGTTTTCCCAGATACCCCTCAGCCCCTAATATGTGTGGATGAAGAAGCTATGTGGTTTTAGACTTTGGGGAGATGAATTGGAGCTTGTCTCAGCAGCATGGAATTCTTTAAAACTATGTGTCTAGTGCTGTGAATTTGTATATAAGTAGTTACAGGCATTAATATATGTTGTAGTGAGTTGCAGTGTATTTTTCATAACATATATATATATTAATATATGTTATAAAAAATACTTTAGTATGCATGTAGGCTTCCCTATTGTAGTTCCCACTTCTGAACACGATGTATTTCCTTGTATATGGTTGACATGGGACATATTGCCACGAATTATTTATGAAATTCATCACAGTAATTATCGGTCATACTTCCAATGGTCCATTCTGTTATATGTATATGTATGATTTGCATGATTTGAAGTTATTTAGTACTTTACAGCGGCTTCATTGGCGCATGGAGGAAAAAATGAGATGATTCAAATAGTGATGGAAATGGTTTGTGGGGAAAGCTTCAAATCAAAAATTTTTCTTATAACAAAATTCTGTCAAAAAAGATTTTTACCCACGAGATGGACTTATGGAAATATGCTTTTCTATAGGAAAGAACATCAGTACCGGCGAGTACTAGTTGTGGCAAAAAGTGCAACTCAATTGTATTTGATGGTAATTTCCACCAACAATCTTCATGGATTTTCCTTTTCCCCACAAACAGAGCTCGTGGCAAATAGTATTTTATTCCACAAGATTCACCAAAATTGTCAGACTATTTGCTGCGAGTATTGAAGTTTTACCCTCGGATGTTCTCGTGGGGAAAAATAGTTTTTCCCACGAGTTGAAGCTATCGTGGAAAAAGATAGCTTTTCATAGCAATTTTATTCCACGAACTTCCCATGACACGAGTTGGTGGGAAAAAGATATTTCTCCCGGAGATAATGCTTTTTGCCACCAAAACCATTCTTGGGTAAAACTTTTACATGTTGGAGTATATATATATATATTTAGAAGAGCCAAGGTTTACCTGTTCATGAGTGACCCCGTCCCAAATTTTATTAATATACTCTCACTTATGATAGAGGAAAACCGTGATTACAGATCGACACCTAAGGTTACAAGATAAGCAAGAAAGTTTTGAAACCAGGTGTCAAAGGTACTGGAAGCCTCTAACCAAAAGAAGAGCAACAAATCAAGACGAACTAAATTACGATAAAAAAACCATTCCTGTAAAAGAACCACAAAAAACGTTAACTCAACAAATATATACCAAACATAAAATCTTACCAAACCAATATGATGACAAAATGCCACATGAGTATGATGCTAACAGCAATGCAAAGATGGGAACCCAGTATATCCAAACGAATTAATCCTCGAAGAATCCTTGGCACATCCCTGAGAATATTCCATTTAGAGTTAAGACCAGTCGCACCACCCCGAGCCAACCAGTCAGCAACTTTATTTCCCTCCCTATAAAAATGCCGAACTATGCACACCAAAGAATCCATAAGGGCGAGAATCCATAAATGTTGGAGTATATATATAAATATATATTGATAGGAAACATAACATTTCATTCATAAAAAAAAGTTTGCAGATGTTAATAAATGTTGTACTATATTAATGTTACTCTTGTTAAGTAAAATTTTTATTTGGGTTGAAAATTCGAATCGGAAAATATAATATTATAAAATTAAGACAACTGGAAATAATTAGGTCGAGTCATAAATACTTTTGTATATTCTCTAGTTATGCCGTGGACCATGATATATATAAAGATAATCCCAAAATATCATCATTTTAATTTCATCCTTTCTTCTTCATTCTAAATTAGTAATATTTCTTGAGTTTAATCTCGATCGATGTGACTAGTCGTGTGGCCCATATTATGAATTTTGAGTTTTGTCGTATATATTGAACATAATGTAGAACGTTCACGTTGGGGCTAAGATATGTTTGATATGGCACATGGCTCATATTCCCAACGAGTGATCCTTATATATTCCATAATTATTTCCATCATATTATGGGGATAATAGGCCTTGTCATGATTTACAATAATCTACTATTCTTCTTCCTACGTCGGGCCGTTGCATTCAACATTCTCTTTGTATGATTTAGACAACGCTTGTTTGATATATGTGAGGGTCAAATTTAGACAACTTGTTTGTACGTATAATTAGAATAATGTAGTCTTCTTCAAATCTTGGGGCTGTGAATTGTCAAATTTTGCAACTTGTTTATGTATTTTTTTTTTTTTTTTTTATGTAAGAGACATTAATTATGTCCATGCATGCTTCAGTCAACCTTGGCCAGATCAGGTCCGAACCTCTGGTTTTTCTGATGAAAAGAGACATTAATGTCCATCCATGCATGCATGCTTCTGTCTAGCTTGCTGGCCTGATCATCAGGTCCAAACATCTGGTTTTTCTCATGTGATCTTATAACGTCTAGCTGCTACGTTTATCCTACTTCAAATGATTCCATTAGTTTGAATGATCCGTGATAATTGAGTTTTTTCCTTTGAAATATGTTTTTGTAGCCATTTACAGGAGCATTGTTTGGTTGTACGTGAGCGATCTAGCTATCAAGTTGGTTTGTGCATGCATGCAAAGATATTATATATATTGAGATAATTTACCTAGAAGTTCATTAAATAGATCTTGTTCATTGAGTTAATAGAAAGATTCTGCGAAAAAATGTTGATTGTGATGGGTAAAACTTAAAATACTTGTAAATGTGTAAATATTTGGATGGTCATTGAATTTAATTAGAGTGAGCTTCAATATTATATGGTAATTGGATGTAACTATCAGACAATATATAGCTACTAGGTTCAAAATTTCTATTTTTTCTCCATAAAAAAAAAAAAAAATCTATTTGTTCTTTATAATTCAAAGCATTTTGACGAGGAGTTTTGCTACACAATATCTTTCACACTCCACACTCTACATTTTATTAAATTTTTAAATTTTTTTTTAGTTTATTCTTTTTAAATTATTTCAATTTTTTTATTCATTATTCATATAATAAATATTTGATAAAATAAAAAAATAATAAAAAATTAAAAAAATATAATGTATAAAAATTGTGTGAATAGTAAAAACTTCGGGAGATTTTTTCTTTTTAGATGGACAATGATAGCATCCTCTTATTATTATTTTATTATTGATTTATAGTGTATTCAAAATTTTTAATTTTTTATTATTTTTTAAAAAATTTTTAATATTAAAAAAAATCAAAAAAATATATAACTTTATTTTTTTAATTATTAAGTAAAAAATTTAAAAAATAAAATAAAAAATAAAAAATAAAAAGATGATAAGACTAACAAATCTATCATTATTATTATTATTTTTAGATTGAATGTGTTGTGATTGATGGATACGTCATCAGGACACTATATTTAATGCTAAATGTGAAAGATCGTTGCCGCCGAACGAGTTTACCTATACAATCGCTCTGTTCATGCAACTTCCGCACCAAAGTTGATGTGGTTTCGCAAATATCTATATTATAATATTGTTTTTAATAATCTTCATGGTAGGAGTGTGCCGTGTGATCAGCTAACTGGAAGCTGGATAGATTATTTGTATTGTATTGGAAAATGATACGCTTACATTTTTTCTAATACCGCTCTACTACTCACCTTACGTGGTTATATTTTTCTACCTTTTCTTCTATCTTTTGCATTCTGTGATTAAAAACCTTGTCCGAAACCACCCGTCTCCTCTTGGCCCAGAATAATCATGTCAAAAAAATAATAATTTACGTAATCAAAATTAAAAAGCTTAAAAAAAGCATGCGATATATTCCATATTCTATATAATTACTAGTAAATAGTTGTGTTATTATTATTGTTTTACAAGTTTAAAGCACATTTTTGGATACATAAAATAATAAAATTGCCCTGTTATATATAGTAGCAAAAACAATAGTTTAAGCTATGTCAATTTTTACGGCTACAATTTTAAAGTAGTAAAATAAGATTTAGGTTTAGTTTGTTTACACATATTATTTCATTTTATTTCATTCTATCTAATTATTATATATTTTTTAAAATTTTTAAATAAAATAAAATAGATAATTTGAGTTTTTCAAATTTTAAGATTATATATATATATATGATCAGTACTCCCTAGAAAATACAGACCTGTATGCAGCTAGCAGGCATGCCTAGTGATTATTACTTGTTATAAACTCATGATGTATATGTAGTGCTTCTCCCATTTTTGTTTGCCCTCTTTTTTCTTTTCAAACTTTTGAACATGCGATAAGGGCCTTATCCCCCTTAGCTTATGATCACCAATATAATGTAGCGGGCCTACTTGTATTGAACATGCAATTTCCTTGGCAAAGCTAGTTATCATCAGATCAAGATAAGAATTCGTTACATGATGAAAACATATTCGCTCCTGCTTTAAGTACTCGTGGTAATTATCTTGGGTTAGGGAGGCAAGCATCTCTAGAGATAGGGTTGCGTGCAGACAGGGCGCGCTATTGATCACTGTATAGTATGTATAAACAATTAGAGTTACCATACCCACACACAACGATATCGAGAAAACAGTGAAATAACTACAGAAATACATGAATAAAGCAATCACACACGACACAGAATTTAAAGTGGTTTGACAACATACCTACATCTATAGAGCTGCATGGCATTTTATTCCAAAGGAGATCACAACCACACAATGAGTTACAAGAACACACTCTACTCACACAATCTCAACTCGCTCTAGGGCTTTTTCTCTCTCACATTATACACTTACAGTAACACTTACATTTTCTGCCTCTCTTTTGTTCTCTCTAATTCTGTTAAAATTCATGTACAGTAAGGCCAAAATATGACACATATATAGAAACGGTGCCAGAAACCCTAATATGACAAAACCGGGTCCTTTGCTCGAGCGGCATGTTGAATGAGCCTCGAGTGATCTTCCAATCAATATTGTGTCAAGTGGTGCTCGAGAGAATACTAGGGTTTGTAGTTCACTCAAGCCCAAAATCATTCGAACCTTGAACAACCAACTTTCGCTCTAACCCACTGTTAAACGAGCCTCGAGTGAACTAATGGGTTGAGTTTCGCTTAAGCCCACTGTAGAGCCAACCTCAAGTAAACTAATGGGTTGAGCTTCGCTCAAGCCAAGGTTGAGCGACAGTCGAACGAATTCTCTGTTCTGTAATTTTTCTGCCCACAAACTAGATTCCACATGCAACCCAACAATCTCCCACTTGGAGATTGCTCCTACCCCTATTCTTGAACCTATCAGATCTCGGGCCCCGATCATCAATACACAAGGTTGAACCCATACCAGAAACACCTTGAAGTCCTTTATGTGTACCTCCTTAGCATGTATCATGTTACATACATTATCATAACTCAGTTTCATCTTGCCAACTGAGTTACTTACTGCCATCCTCATAACCTCCCAACTATTTTGCAATGATGCCAACAGAATCAGCACTTTGATCTCATCATCAAAATCAATCTCGACCAACGACAATTGATTTGTGATAGTGTTGAACTCATTCAAGTGATGGGTAACAAGTGTAACTTTTAACATATTCAGATTGGATAACTTTTCATCAAATGCACCTTGGTATTTGGGAAAGGCTTTTCATACATACCAAATAAAAACGTCTTGATATGGACAACATCATTTGAATAATCCCCAGGACCTATAGATCCAATAGGTTTCACTCAAAATCATCTATGCTCTCTAGCTTTAGTCCAGATAGAAGAAGGTGTAGCCTCTTCCTATAGAGATTATCCTCTATCTGCATTCTCCAAAAACCAAAGTCTGTGCCATCAAACTTCTCGATCCCAATCTTCATGTATTCTCTAGACATCGTTCGAACTCCAAACCGGAGCTCCAATACTTGGTGTATGGTATAAACAATCAGAGTAACCACACCCACACACAACAATATCAAGAAAACAGTGAAATAACAACAGAAACACATGAATCAAGCAATCACACATGACACACAGAATATAACGTGGTTCGACAACGTTCCTACATCCACAAAGCGCACTATACTCACAAAATCTCAACTCTCTCTCATAATATACACTCACACTTTGCCTCTCTTTTGTTCTCTCTAATTCTATTAAAATTCATGTATAGTAAGGACAAAATATGACATATATATAGAAAAAGTACTTGAAACCTTACTATGGCAAACATTGGCTCATTTGCTTGAGCGGCTTGTTGAGCACGCCTCGAGCGAACAACCAATTAACATTGGCTTGAGTGGTGTGTTAAGCGGCGCTTGAGGGAAAGCTAGGATTTGTGCTTTGCTCGAGCCCAGCATCACGCAAACCTTGAGCAACCAACCTTCGCTTAAGCTCACTATCGAGCGAGCCTCAAGGGAACTCACGGGTTGAGTTTCGCACGAGTCCACTGTTGAGCCAACCTCAAGCAAATTTATGAGTCGTGTGATATCTCGTATTTTAGTGTATTTTCACTGAATGATTATTTTAATTAATTTAAATATTGGTTCTCTTATTTTGAAATTATTGGATTTTTTGTTGGGTTTATTTTATGATTTTAAGATGTGAAAATTATTTGTTATGCTTTTTAATATTAATTACTGTTTTGCATTTAAATTAATCTTTAATTTAAATCAGTTTGTTTATGGGTTTTAAAATTATTATTATTGATGGATTTTATTATTGTTTTTATTTAAACTTTTCACTGCGTTTGAATTATTTTAAATTATTTTATTTAACTTACTATTTTGAAATCATTTTCGTTGGATTAGTTTTGGGACCCCGAGTAATGAGGATTGGACCTCATTTATTTTTCCCATCTTTTCTTTTCCTTTTTTCTTTTCCTCTTTTTTTTTTCTTTTTTCTTCCTCCTTATTTTTCCTTCCCGTGCACGGGCTTTCTCTCTCTCTGTCTCTCTCTCTCTCTGTCTCTGTCTCTCTCTGTCTCTGTCTCTCTCTCTCTCTGTCTCTCTCTCTCTCTCTCTCTCCCCGTTGTTCGGTCTTTGCTTCCAGCCCACCGCCGCTCGCTGCCGTGGCAGTCACCGCCCACCTCACCTCCTTCCCTAGTCGCCGACGACCCCACCCCTACAACCTCAGCCCCTCCCGCGCCACCGTTGACCCGCATGCATGGCTTGAAGCCACGCGACCTTGTGTGCTCCAGCGCTGCCGTCGCTCCACCTCCAGCCACCACCTCTTCACCACATCTTCCTCAATCTCTTAGCTACCTAATGAACCCAATCTTAGCTCCAATCCGTCACCAGTGAAGCCGCATTAACCACAACTTCGATTTGACCCTTTTTTACCTTAAACAGCCACCTACGCCGCCATCCACGACCAAAGGCCGCCACCATTAGCTTCACCGACCTCTCTAGACCATACCCTATCAATTTCAAGTCTTGGTTTGACCTTTTTCAAAGTGGATTTTTGAGACCCACAGTCAGTGTATTTTTGCATTGTTCGGTTGTTGTTTTGTGGCTTATAGCGCATCCGTGATCTTTCAAAAATTAATATATAGCACTGTAAGTATTTTCCCAAATAACTTTTGAGATTTAAATGAATTTTTACACTAACACTCATTTAATTATACTGGTTGGTTGTGTGATTAGATTGTGCTGTGTTTGGGTGGTTGTTGGATATTGAGGTTAGTCTGGTACATTGCATATGCACACATGTTCATGTTTGTAAATAAAAACTGAGTTTTCATGTAATTGCATTCATGTTCATGTGTTTATGAAAAACTGAGTTTTCATGCGATTTAAGGGAAAAGAGACTGTAGGGATAGTGGTAAGTATGGATGGTGGTATAGTCCTGCCTGCGATTCCTGCCTACGGTGCACGCGATAGGGATGGTGATAAGCAGGGATGGTAGTGTAGTCCCGCCTACGGTGCAGTCGGTAGGGATAGTGGTAAGTAGGGATGATGGTAGAGTCCCGTTTATGATTCCCGCCTACTGTGTCCTATAAATATTTTTATGCGAATCATTTTCTGGGAAAAAACTGAATTATTGTTTTTGAGCCAAAATAGGATTTTGGCGTGTGCTGAAAAATATTCATTTTCGAGAAAAATAATGTTTTGAGGCTAAGGCATATTTCATTATATGCATGCATGGCTGGTTGCATTAATACACTTTTATCTCGTTGGTTGTTTGGATTATAAATTACCTGCGGTACTATTTTTGGTAGCTTAGATTTTGATGTTGATGATGCAAATGCTAAGCCTGAGGATTTGGCTCCGCCGGAGAAGTGATCTGAGATCACTTGTATTTGTATTCTCAGCTCTTGTATTATTTTTGGGACAGTGGTATTGCTTTTAAAACGCTTTTGTTTTTGTATATTTGTATTAAACAATTATGGTACTTAGTTGACTTATTTATTTATCCGCTGCGCTTTGTTGTTCACTTTTACATGTTGCACACACTTGAACATTTGTCGTTGGGATGCATGACACGTGTTGTCATCATCCTGACATCACGATTCTCGTATTGTTTTGTACGTGAGAGTCGGGGCGTCACAGGTGGTATCAGAGTAGTTCGGCTCTAGGTAAAACCACATGTCTCTTAGATGCAGTACCAAAAAGTTTTAAAATTGTGATTTGAAATTATTTTGTTTGAAGTATGTTATTTTAATGGTTTTAATTTATTGTATGTTATTATATTTTATTGGTTTTATTATATTTTATTTCATGTTATTTTGTTGTATTTTAACTTATTTTGTTATAATTATATTTGATTTTGTTTTGTTTTGTTTTGTCCGGAATTGGAAGTGGGGTTAAGGGTTACGCTATGGCAGGAAGATGGTAAGATCGAGAATGTCATTGTTAGGTATAAATATTTAGTGTAGTAGGCTTGAATTGGTTTGTCTTGTAAAGTTGAGGCTTGAAAGGAACGGCATGGGCTAGGTGATCTTTTTGAGGAATAGGATAATTGAGGTCTTAGATTTTGTGGAGATATGACATGAGGCTTTAGAATAGAAGGTTTTAAGATCAGCAAACTTTAAGGGTAAATTTATGAGAATTTCACCAAAGATTTAAGGTTTTGTGGACTTTAGAAAATGATTTGTTATTATTTAATGTTTTAGATTTTGAAAGTTTCGGGAGTCGATTGTTTATTATTGGATATAAGTTCATCGATTTTATAGATTTCGACAAGTGATTCTAATTTAGTATAAGAATTTGGAATTGCAGATTTGAAGGACTGATTGGTAATAAGATTTAAGTTTTAATTCTGTAGGCTTGGTGTGCTAACTTGATTTATTTTGGAGACAGATTAGTTTGTGACCATTATATGGGGTTGATTGGGGTTGAGTTATTGTTATAGGAATTTTCAAGGAGAATATTTCTTTGGGGATTGAAGGTATTGATTTAGTTCGTACATTTTTCTGAGGTTTGAAGATTTGATTGAATTCAGAAATAATTGTTAGTAGTTCGAGGTTATAGTGGTAGGTTTTAGGATGGATCTATATCAAATTTAAGGTTAATAGTTGGTGCAGATTCAGGAAAGAATTCTTGTGGATTTTGAGGAAAGTGTGTAGTAATTCATGGTTTTGGGAGATCAAGGATTTTTACCAAAATGTGGTAAGAGTTTTCTGGTTCGTAGGTATGGAGCGACCTTATACTCGATGGTGTTGTTTTTATGAGGACATAAATTTTATGAATGTGGCAAATTATCAGAGTGCACAGCAAGAGTGTGATATTTTTTGTTGTGATTAGAAGTTGAAATTTTGTGTTGATTTTGAGGAATTAGTGGTGACTTGAAGTTTTAAGTAGATACTTGTAATTGGAGATTAATCATTTGGTTGTGCAAATCTTGTTATTGATGATTAACTTTGGAAGTGGTCATTAGGTTACCAAGGTGACAACGAAGGTTTGAAAGTTTTACTGTAGGAGTCGATTAAGGTTAGTACAGATTATCGAATGAAGCTATTAATCAATTGGATTCCTTGGGTGTTGTATTAAGGTTTTGTGGTTAAGGAGATTTTGGATTTTATAGCCACCCTAGGTGTAATGGGCGTGATGTGTCATTGGGAGACTAATACGAATATGATGGGATCGCCTTTAGGAGTAAACTTGGGAAAGAATTACTCATACTTGTTGGGAGCTTTTGAGGGTATGACTTTCTTAAGGGTGTTCGGAATTGTATCTTGTAACTGCCTTAGCACTGATGTTTGACCTTGCAATTTTCGAGAACGAAATTTTATTTAACGGGGAGGATGTGATATCCTGTATTTTAGTGTCTTTTCACTGAAGGATTATTTTAATTAATTTAAATATTAGTTCTCTTCTTTTAAAATTATTAAGTTTTTGCTGGGTTTATTTTATGATTTTAAGATGTGGAAATTATTTGTTATGCTTTTTAATATTAATTACTGTTTTGCATTTAAATTGATCTTTAATTTAAATCAGTTTCTATATGGGTTTTGTGATGCCCCGACTCCCACGTATAAAAAGCCTCGGGAATCGTGACGTCAGGATGATGACAACCCGGGTCATACATCTCAACGATATGTGCTCAAGTGTGTACAACGTGCCACCAGAGCACCAAAGAGTCGCAGAGGTTAAAATAAATAAATATACTAAGTACCAGATTTATTTAATACAAAAATTATCCGAAATAAAAATCCATAATACAGTAAAAGCCAAATACATAAACAGGCGAGAAATAAATTTCATAATCCAAAACAGCAGCAACCACAAGCCACCTTCTCTAGGGAGCCGATCCCACAAACTCCACAACCTCACCTGCACCAAAATCTACAGTATCATAAAATGGTACCGCAGGTAAGTAATAATCCAAACGATCTCTAAGATCAAAATACATTTAATGCAACCAACATGCATGCCCATGAGGATATATGCACCAAACCCGAAAATATCATTTTCCAAAAACGATTTACACAAAAATATTTATTGGACACTGTAGGCGGGAATTACAGGCAGGACTCTACCACCATTCCTACCGCGTGTACCGTAAGCGGGAATCGCAAGCGGGACAACACCACCATCCCTGCTTACCACCATCCCTACGCATACACCGTAGGCGGGAATCGTAGGCGGGACTATACCACCATCCCTGCTTACCACCATCCTTACAGTTCCTTTCCACACAACACAAAAACCCAATAGAGCACTGTAGGCGAGAATCGCAGGCGGGACTCTACCACCATCCCTACCGCGTGTACCGTAGGTGGGAATCGCAGGCGGGACGACACCACCATCCCTACTTACCACTATCCTTACACGTACATCGTAGGCGGGAATCGCAGGCGGGACCATACCATCGTCCCTGCTTACCACCATCCCTACAGTCTCCTTTCCTTTTTTCTCACAAATGAAAACCCAGTTTTTAATAAACACAAACATGATTATGCGTGCACATGCAATGTACCAATCCAACAATAATTTCCAACAATCAATCCAGATCACAACACAATAATCACAGACATAATAAACCAGTCAGTGCAAAAATATATTAAAACCTTAAAGATGTTCGGGAAAATACTTACAGTGCTTTAATATATTTTTCGGAGGATCACGAGAGAGCTGGAAGCGCCAAAACAGTAACACTACAGTGTAAAAACACTGTGGCCAAAACACAATGAAACCCAAAATCACACGGGGTCAAACGAAGACTTAGGAATGATAGGATAGGGCCTATGGAGGTCGGTGAAGCTAATGGTGGTGACCTTTGGCCGTGGGTGATGGCCGAAATAGCGGTGGAAGGCCGAGGAGTGAAAAACGGAGATGAGCTGGTGGAGGTGGCTCTAGCGACGGATCGGGGCCGAAACTGGGTGGGTTAAGACGATAAGAGGCCAGTGATGCAGTGGTGAAGAGGTGGTGGCCGGAGGTGGTCAGACGGTGGTGTAGCGACGCAAAGACTGCCACGGGTTCGAAAGGGGAGTGGAGGCTAACGGCGGTGTTAGCCGGCCTGAGATTTGGTGGGCTGGGTCGCCGGTCGATGGGGAGTCGACTCGACCGGACGTTGACAACCACGGCGGCCGGTGGTGGCGGCTAAGAGGAAGGAACCGAAACATGGGAGAGGGAAAGAGAAACGGGAGAGAGAGAGAGATCGAGTGGGAAGAAGAAAACCGGAGGAAAAGGAAAGAAAAAGAGAAAAAAAAAAGAAAGAAAAGAGAAAAAGAAAAAAGGAAGGAAAAGAAATGAGGTCCAATCCTCACATCTTGGAGTCACAAAAGTGATCCAATGAAAAAGATTTTAAAACCATAAACTGAATAAAATAATTCAAACTCAGTGAAATGCTTTATTAAAACAATAATAATTTTAAAACCCATAATCTAACTAATTTAAATTAAATATCAATTTAAATGCAAAACAATAATTAATATCAAGAAAACATATAAAATAAATAATTTTCACAACTTAAAATAATATAGAATAATATTTCAAAACTCTCTTAATTTTAAAATAAGAGAATAAATCCTTAAATTAATTAAAATAATCATTCGTTAAAAATATACTAAAATACGAGGTGTTACATTATCCCCCCTTTAAATAAAATTTCGTCCTCGAAATTTGCAGGGTCAGACATCAACACTAAAGCAGTTACCAGATACAACACCGAACAGGCTAGAGAAGACCAAGCCATCAACAACTCCCAACAAGCATGAGTAATACTCTCCCAAGTCCACTCCTATAGGCGATTCCATAATACTCACATTAGTCTCTAGTACTCCTAGAGTGGCTATGAAATCTAAAATCTACATTCCACAAGAACCTTAATACAACACCTAGAAGATTCCAATGATTTTCTTCACACAATAAACTGCTAACCTCAACCAACTCTTATGCTATAACTTCCCAAACCTTCCTTGAGTTCTATACTTTTAGTAACCTAATGACGACTCTCAAAGTCAACCATCAATAAGCATAATTTGCACAACCAAAGATTAATCTCTACTTATAAGTATCGACTCAAATTTTCAAATAGCCAATATTTCCTCAAAAATCAACACGAGATTTGAATTCTTAATCATATCACAAAACACCATTGAGTTCAAGGTAGCTCAACACTTACTAATAAAAAAACTTTCACCACAATTGGTAGAAAATTCTTAATCTCCCAAAACCATGAATTAATACACTTTCCTCAAACTCATCCAGAATTCCTTCTTGAATCTACACTATCTATTATCCTTCAATTACTATCAATCAATCCTGAAACTTGTCACTATAACCTCAAACTAATAATAATTATTTTCCTCGATCCAATCCAAATCTAAAATCCTCAAATAAATACACCAACTGAATCAATACCTTCAATCCCCAAAGAAATATTCTCCTTAAAAATTCCTATATCCAAAACTCAACTCTGGTCGAACTTATTTTAATGATTAAGGCCTAATCAGTCTCCAAAATAAACCAAACTAGCACCCCGAGCCTGCATAATTAAAACTTAAATCTTAATACCAATAAATCCTCAAATTTGCAATTCTAAAACCTCAAATTAAAATAGAATCACTTTCTAAAATCTGCAAAATTGAAGAACCTATATCTAGTAATAAATCAATCAACTCCCAAAGGCTTTCAAAATCTAAGACCTTAAATAATAAACAATCATTTCCTATAGTCTACGGAACCCTAAACCTTTGGTGATATTTTCATAAATCATCCTTAAAGTTTGTTGATCTTACAACCTCCAATTCTAAAACCTCATATCAAATTTCTATAAAATCTAAAACCTCAATTATCCTACGAAAGAGATCACCCAAACCATATCGTTCCTTATAAGCCTCGATAATACCCCAGCAAACCAGATTAATAAAAATTCAAGCCTACCACACTAAATATTAATACCTAACAATGGTCTCTTCGGTCATACCATCTTCCTGCCATAGCGTAGCCCTTAATCCCACTTAAGTCTCCGGACAAAAATTTCAGATAAGAGCAAAAGCAACGCCCAAATTAAAATAAAATAACACAACATAAAAATTAAAATAGAATAAAACCAACAAAATTTAATAACATACAATAAATTAAAACCATTAAAAATAACATACTTCAAATTGAATAATTTTAAATCACAACTTTAAAACTTTTTGGTACTCCACCTAAGGGACATGTGGTTTTACCCAGAGCCGAACTGCTCTGATACCACCTGTGACGCCCCGACTCCCACGTATAAAAAGCCTCGAGAATCGTGACGTCAGGATGATGACAACCCGGGTCATACATCCCAACGATACGTGCTCAAGTGTGTGCAACGTGCCACCAGAGCACCAAAGAGTCGCAGCGGTTAAAATAAATAAATATACTAAGTACCAGAATTTTATTTAATACAAAAATTATCCAAAATAAAAATCCATAATACAGCAAAAGCCAAATACATAAACAGGTGAGAAATAAATTTCATAATCCAAAACAGCAGCAACCACATGCCACCTTCTCTAGGGAGCCGATCCCACAAGCTCCACAACCTCACCTGTGCCAAAATCTACATTTATGGTACCGTAGTTAAGTAATAATCCAAACGATCTCTAAGATCAAAATACATTTAATGCAACCAACATGCATGCCTATGAGGATATATGCACCAAACCCAAAAATATCATTTTCCAAAAACGATTTATACAAAAATATTTATTGGACACTGTAGGCGGGAATCACAGGTGGGACTCTACCACCATCCCTGCTTACCCCAATCTCTATCGCGTGTACCGTAGGCGGGAATCGCAGGCGGGACAACACCACCATCCCTGCTTACCTCCATCCCTACGCGTACACCGTAGGCGGGAATCGTAGGCGGGACTATACCACCATCCCTACAGTTCCTTTCCACACAACACAAAAACCCAATAGAGTACTGTAGGCGGGAATCGCAGGCGGGACTCTACCACCATCCCTGCTTACTACCATCCCTACCGCGTGTACTGTAGGGGGGAATCGCAGGCGGGACAACACCACCATCCCTGCTTACCACCATTCCTACGCGTACACTGTAGGCGGGAATCGCAGGCGGGACTATACCACCGTCCCTGCTTACCACCATCCCTACAGTCTCCTTTCTTTTTTTCCCACAAATGAAAATCCAGTTTTTAATAAATACAAACATGATTATGCGCGCACATGTAATGTACCAATCCAACAATAATTTCCAACAATCAATGCAGATCACAACACAACCAATTACAGACAAAATAAACCAGTCATGCAAAAATATATTAAAACCTTAAAGATGTTCGGGAAAATACTTACAGCGCTTTAATATATTTTTCGGAGAATCACGAGAGAGCTGGAAGTGCCAAAACAGTAACACCACAGTGTAAAAACACTGTGGCCGAAAACACAGTGAAACCCAAAATCACATGGGGTCAAACGAAGACTTGGGAACGATAGGATAGGGCCTATGGAGGTCGGTGAAGCTAATGGTGGTGACCTTTGGCCGTGGGTGGAGGCCGAAACTGCGGTGGAAGGCCAATGAGTGAAAAACGGAGATGAGCTCGTGACGGGTTCGAACGGGGAGTGGAGGCTAACGGCGGCGTTAGTCGGCCTGAGATTTGGTGGGCTGGGTCGCCGGTCGATGGGGAGTCGACTCGACCGGGCGGTGACAACCACGACGGCCGGTGGTGGCGGCTGGGAGGAAGGAACCGAAACATGGGAGAGGGAAAGAGAAACGGGAGAGAGAGAGAGATCTAGCAGGCAGAAGAAAACGGGAGGAAAAGGAAAGAAAAAGAGAAAAAAAAAAAGAGAAAGAAAGGAGAAAAAGAAAAAAAGAAGAAAAAGAAATGAGGTCCAACCCTTACATCTTGGAGTCACAAAAGTGATCCAACGAAAAAGATTTTAAAACCATTAACTAAATAAAATAATTCAAATTCAGTAAAATGCTTTATTAAAACAATAATAATTTTAAAACCCATAATCTAACTAATTTAAATTAAATATCAATTTATATGCAAAACAATAATTAATATCAAGAAAACATATAAAATAAATAATTTTCACAACTTAAAATAATATAGAATAATATTTCAAAAACTCTCTTAATTTTAAAATAAGAGAATAAATCCTTAAATTAATTAAAATAATCTTTCGTTAAAAATACACTAAAATACGGGGTGTTACAGGTTTTAAAATTATTATTGTTGATGGATTTTATTATTGTTTTTATTTAAGCTTTTCACTGCGTTTAAATTATTTTATTTAACTTACTGTTTTGAAATCATTTTCGTTGGGTCATTTTTGGGACTCCTAGTAATGAGGATTGGATCTCATTTCTTTTCCCCATCTTTTCTTTTCCTCTTCTTTTTCTTTTCTTTCTCTTTCTTCCTCCTTATTTCTCCTTCCCGCACACGGGCTCTCTCTCTCTCTCTCCTCGTCATTCTATCTTTGCATCCAGCCCACCGCCGCTCGCTGCCGTGGCCATCACCACCCACTTTATCTCCTTCCCCAGCCGCCGGTGACCCCACCCCTCCAAACTCAGCCCCTCTTGCGCCACCGTCGGCTCGGACGCACGGCTTGAAGCCGCGAGATCTTGTGTGCTCCAGTGCCGCCATCGAGCCACGTCCAGCCACCACCTCTTCACCACATCTTCCTCGACCTCCTAGCTACCTAATGGACCCAATCCCAGCTTTGATCCGTTACCAGTGAAGCCGCATTAACCACAACTCCGATTTGACCCTTTTTTACCTTAAACCACCACCTACACCGCCACCCACGACCAAAGGCCACTACCATTAGCTTCACCGATCTTTCTAGGCCATACCCTATCAGTTTCAAGTCTTGGTTTGACCTCTTTCAAAAGTGGGTTTTTAAGACCCACGACCAGTGTATTTTTACACATTTCGGTTGCTGTTTTATGGCTTTTAGCGCATCCGTGATCCTACGAAAATTAATATATAGTGCTGTAAGTATTTTTTCAAATAATTTTTGAGATTTAAATGTATTTTTGCACTAACACTCATTTACTGTATACTAGTTGGTTGTGTGATTAGATTGTGCTGTATTTGGTTGGTTGTTGGATATTGAGATTGGTCTGGTACATTGCATTTGCACGCATATTCATGTCTGTAAATGAAAACTAGGTTTTCATGTAATTGTATTCATGTTCATGTGTTATTGAAAACTGGGTTTTCATGTGATTTAAAGAAAAATAGACTGTAAGGATGGTGATAAGCAGGGATGGTGGTATAGTCTCGCCTGCGATTGCCGCCTAAGGTACACGCGATAGGGATGGTGGTATAGTCCCGCCTGTGATTCCCACCTACGGTGCAGTAGGTAGAGATGGTGATAAGCAGGGATGGTAGTAGAATCCCGCTTGTGATTCCCACCTACAGTGTCCTATAAATATTTTTATGCGAATCATTTTCTGGGAAAAAACTGAATTATTGTTTTTGGACCAAAATGGGATTTTGGAGTGTGTTGGAAAATATTCATTTTTGGGAAAAATAATGTTTTGAGGCTAAGGCATATTTCATCATATGCATGCATGGCTGATTGCATTAATGTACTTTTATCTCGTTGGTTGTTTGGATTATAACTTACCTGTGGTACCATTTTTTGTACCATAGATTTTGATGTTGATGATGCAGATGCTGAGCCAGAGGATTTGGCTCCGCCAGAAGAATAATCTGGGATCACTTGTATTTGTATTCTCAGCTCTTATATTATTTTTGGGACAGTGGTATTGGTTTTAAAACGCTTTCATTTTTGTATATTTGTATTAAAAAATTATAGTACTTAGTTAACTTATTTATTTATCCGCTGCGTTTTGTTGTGCACTTTTGCGTGTTGCACACACTTGAACACTTGTCGTTGGGATGCGTGACCCGTGTTTTCATCATCCTGATGTCACGATTCTCTTGTTGTTTTGTACGTGAAAGTCGAGGCATCACAAGTCGAGTCAAGATCGAGTGATGCTCTAGCAAACTATGTGCTATAATTTTTCTATTGACAAATCAAGGTCCACGTGCAATCGAACAATGGCGTACAAGGTCTTCATCCACCCATTGTCCAGTACTACTAATATACCTTTTGAGCGGTGCTACTTTGCCGCCTAAGTAGCACTACTCCATCTTACCACTAAGCCAAATTGGCCTTGTTATTTGGTTTCAATTTTTTATTCATTTTTTTTATCATTTTAAAAAATATATAAAAAAATATTAACACAATAATAGTCACTTTTTTAACTATTAAGTAAAGAAAAAATGATATTTGTTAATTTTTCAGGTTTTTGATTTATTATTTGGTTTGTAGAATTTTTTATTTATAGTAATTGAGTTGGGTGGGGTGCTTTATTTTTGGGCTGGACACAAGGGATGGTTTTTTGGTGTTTTTTATGTAAATCTCTGGCGTTGATTTGTATACTACGGTATTCTTTCACCACAAGTGAGGGCTATTAATAAAATTTAGACAGCGTCACTATTGGACATGTGGCCTTCGGCTCTTTGATAAAAAAAAAAAAGTAAAGAAAAAAAAAATAAAATAAAATACATGAGATGTCAAAATAAGAGGACAAATTGAATAGACAAAGTATATTTTATATATATGATAAATATACTACAAATTCGACCTATATTTTATATAATATACATACATTAAATTTTAGAAATGTTCCAATTACGTTGAATTTGATGCTACGATACAATATATTATATATAAGAGTAATGCTACTCATCATCCCAGCTTCCATCATCCTTTCATCATCCTATGATGTGGTATTAAATGATTGGAGATTATTTATTGGCCTTGTTATTTTTTTTAAATTTTTTATTCATATTTTTTTATAATTTTAAAATGTTTTTAAAAAATATATAAAAAAATATTAATACATTAATAGTCACTTTCTTAATTATTAAGTAAAGAAAAAAATTAAAAAAAAAATTAAAATACATGAGATGTCAAAATAAGAAGATAAATTGAATGGACAAAATATATTTTATATATACAACAAATATACGACAAATTCGATGTATATTTTATATAATATTTTGTATATTATATAAAATATAGATTAAATTTTAGACATGTTCCAATTAAGTCGAATTTGATGCTACGTACAGTATATTATATATAATACAAAATATCATTTTCCCTTGCATTTAAAACAAAATTTCATGATGTTTTCTAAGATCACCATACGTGGCCTATGCTGCATTCATTTTGGCAATATGGGAAAGTAATTTATGTTTGAATTAGTCGTTCATGTACCGCTGCCCACACCATGTGGAACACGTTGAGACTAATTAACATCCAGACTTCCAGTCAATAATTACCCAGCAGCCGGGGACCGATGCACATTAGTTAATTGGCATTATCTAATGATCTACGATTCTACACACGTTGCCTAGAAAGAAAGAAAGAAAAGAAAAATGTATATGGATTTATTTTCCCTTTATAAAATACGTATCTTTGTTTTTATAATATCATATAAGTATTAATTATAGGTATTAATATCATTGTATCTTTCGATCGGAAGAGAATGAAAGCCTCAGGCCCAAACACGCGCGTGTTTTTTTTTTTTCTTTTTTCTAAAGAATTTGTTTAGAGGGTAAGTTTATATGATTTTATTGCATGCATGCTGAGGCATTCATATATAGTGGTGTAATCCGTTTCGTTCAGTTGGATTTTGAATATATTTTAGAACCAAATCGATATATATTGATTTTGAAATTTGAAAAATCGATACCGCAATTACATTCTTAAACCGATACTTTTGGTTTTAACAGTTGTTGTCCGATTTGGTTCAATTTTTTTAGTATATTATATAGTATATATGTTATAATATATAATAATATAGTGATAATATATTGTAGTATATTATAATATATATTATAATTGTATTATAGACTATAGTGATAATATTTCAATTATTTATATAGGATTTTAAAATTTAATATTATATTAATTAGTAATTTATCATATAATACAAAATTATTTTATATATAATTATATATATTATATAATATATAATATCAGATCTGAACTGATTTCGATCGATTTTAAGAAAAATAGAACTGGTACCGGACTCGAACTTGGTACTGGACCGAACTTGGTACCGGACCAAACCCACCGGTCAGTTTAACAGTTCACCAAATTTGTTTTCACCCCTATTCATTATATATACATTAAATAATAATTATCCTTGAAATGTCTAAAATTTCCAAGGGACTCTCTGGACCATTTATTTGTGCTGAAGTTAGGATATAATGTTGGACTTTATCTAAATATTCATTGTACGTACATGCATAACTTTCTTTCAGATGAATATTCATGGTCAAGATTATGTTAGACTTTTGGTTTGATTTTTCTAGAAAACTATTTGTCTTCCCTAAGGTGGTTTTTCTTGTAAATATTTTTTTAACATTTTTAAATACTTTTTTTTTCTAAAAAATACATAAATTAAATAATATTCACTTTCTTAATCACTTGGAAAAAAAAAAAAAACATCGATCGGTCAAACCATCGGTACATCATCGGGTTCAATAAGCATTTTCATTCCAAATTAGTATATGAGAGTCCCTCCACGAACCACATCACCAGTGTCCTTGATTCGAGAGCCTTCGAAAGCCTAATATTGATATCTAATTGTATAATAAATTGGATAAACAAAGCTAATTTTCGGAACATTAAAATATATCCTTATTATAATGGAGCATATGTTTATAAAATTAGGGTGAAAATATGAACTCGACACGATGACTGAACGAAATAAATGAGTCTAAATTTGATATAAATTGATTTGAAATCAAAATAAGTTCACTCGATAAGACATAATTTAAGAGTTCAAATTAATTGCACAACTTAAAAGTTCGTGATGATCCATCGAGAGATAGTTATCGGCCTCATGTCAAAAACGAAAAACAATAAAAAAACCGAGACAAAATTAGCTGAACGGCTCACATGAGTTGAATGTTATATCGCACATGCCAATATTAACGATGTAAATGTTAAGTAGGGAGTAAAATGTCATTCCTCTGCTAGCTCCTCTATAAAAGGCCGAGTTAGCGACACTTACAATCACACCAAAACCCATTATGGCGATGAAAGGGTATATACTGATCATAGGCCTTGTTGTTCTTGTTGCCTCTTTCGCCAACACCATGAATGCTATTGCTATCACTTCCAGTTACGGCATTTCTTCACTCAACAGGACCAGTTTTCCTGAAAATTTCACTTTTGGTGCAGGATCAGCTGACTATCAGGTAAGCCCCAGGTTTTCTACGTACATGTTAATATCTTACATATTTTGAGTTTTAATACCTTCACAAAATAAGTCATGCATATACGTGCATGCCCCAATAAGTGTTTGAATTCCAGTATGAAGGTGCAACGCCGTTTGAAGATGGCAAAGGAGAAAGTATGTGGGATTATTACAGCCACAAATACCCAGGTCTCTGATCTCTCTCTCTTTCTCTCTCTCTCTATATATATATATTACGTACGAAGCGTTGATTGTTTTAGAGAATATAAAATAACTAAGTTTATCTATATCTATAGTCTAAAAAATGAGAAAGTATTATTTCAGATGACATGAAGACCAAAAACTAAGAACGTACTGCTATTTCCACAAGAAAAAAAAAAAAAAAAAAATTGACATTTTGGGGAGTTTTGGATACAAAAAGCCTATTATATTCATCTCATCTCATCTCATTATAACTTTCCAAAATTTTCATACAAAATACAATAAAAAATTCAATTTTTTCAAATATCAAAACAATAATAATATTAAAAAAAATAATTATATTTTATTTAACTTTTAAATTTCATCTAAACTCATTATTCAAACCTCCGCTTAATCTCTGAAGTGAAATACTAAGGCTATATTAATTCGGAACAGAAACTTACATCAACTCATCTCAAACCAATCATTGATATAACTCAATACTTTTTCAAATTTTCATAAAAAAGTTAAACTTATCTCAATTACCTACTGCATACATTCAAACACGCATATCAATTACCTATTTACATTCAAACACGTTTTAATGGGACTCACAAAATACTAATATTCACAAATCAACTAATTAGATCAAGTACTGAAATCATCTTAGCATCCAAATATATATATGACCCATTAATCATTAAAAATATTTTCTAACAAACTTTCTGGTTAGGCTTGTTCTTTAGTCTTAAATAATATTAATTGGATTTGCTTGAAACTGTAGAGAAAATATTGGATGGCAGTAATGGCGATGTAGCTAATGATCAATATCATCGCTTCAAGGTACGCGTATCCTTTTCTTTACCCGTTTTATGGATAAATAAGAGGAGTAAAAGCCTTTTACTAAAAGGTATATACCACATAAGAAAAAAATTAAATATTGATGAGGTAGCATTTTCGTTCCGCTTCCATTCTATTATGATGAGCTAGCTTTGTGATCAAGTCCTAAAACTAAAAATAAATTATTATTATTTTAAAGAAATGTTATCTGAGAAATTGTAAAAATAAAAAAATAAAAATAAAAAGGAAAAAGATTTTTTTCTAACATTTTTATGCTAAAAAAATAATTATAAAAGATTAATCGCCTATTTTGGAAATTTTAGGAGGACTTTGGGCTTCTGAAGGATATGAATGCAGATGCATACAGATTCTCAATCGCATGGTCCAGACTGATACCAAGTAATTAATTACATGCTTTTCTGCATCAATGATATATCTCTAGCAATTAATTTCCGCTGCCTATATATAATATTCATTGTCTATTTTTTTAAAGCTTTCGATATATAATCATAAGTCATAAGTACTATTCGTTTGTGTTCAATTTTCAGCCGGAAAGATTAGTGATGGTGTGAACCAGAAAGGAATCGACCACTACAACGAGGTCATCGATGACCTCCTAGCCAAAGGTACTCATGGACGTCCACATTATCATATCATCATCATATACTAATAATGAGGTGGTCATGTCGACCCATAAGTAATTCACTTAGAATTATTGAAATGCAGGTCTTACGCCCTATGTAACAATCTTCCACTGGCACATCCCAATGGCCTTAGAAGATGCGTATGGCGGTTTCTTAAATCGAAGCGTTGTGTAAGTGATGACTAATTCACGACCGTATCACCAACATTCCATATATAGAAATGGGTAATTCTAATACATCCGTGCATGCGTACGTAATTTTTAGGGAAGACTTCAAGGACTACGCAGACCTTTGCTTCAAGGAGTTTGGTGATAGGGTAAAGCATTGGACTACCGTAAACGAGCCTCATACGTTCACCAATGGTGGATATGCAGCAGGGGTTTTAGCACCTTTTAGATGTTCGAGCTGGCAAAATTTGAATTGCACCGGTGGGGATTCAGCGACGGAGCCATATATCGTCACCCACAATCTGCTTCTTGCTCATTCAGCTGCCGCAAACTTGTATAAGACCGAATATCAGGTTCCAATACTATTTTATATTTACCAAAGCTGAAGTTTACACTTTACACCAAAAAAATATTATATATATATATATGCCTTTGTCGTACGGACGTTGTGATTAACCAAATCACGTTCACTATGTTCAGGAAACGCAAAAAGGTGTTATAGGGATAACACTTGATTGCGATTGGGTGGTGCCATATTCTCAATCGGCGAAAGACCGTGCTGCCGCGTTACGTGACGTTGATTTTAGGTTCGGATGGTATGTATTTCTTTAATTGTTTTTAAATTATAGGAAGATTACATGTAATTCATATCCTGATCTCAATTTGTGGATGGTTTCATATTTTGTTGCAGGTACATGGAACCCTTAACAAAGGGTCGCTATCCCCTCAGCATGCGTACTCTTGTTGGTGAAAACCGATTACCCAGATTCAACGTAAATGAATCGAAGCTGTTGATTGGATCATACGACTTTATCGGATTAAACTACTATACTACCAATTATGTTGCTGATGCAAGTGATCAATATAACTCTCTGAACAAAAGCTACACGACAGATCCTCTTGTTAATAAAACAGGTACATACGAATTCAACACTCGAAAAGCTAGCATTGATCGATATGCATGTTTGTCTTAACTACATCTTTTTTTGTTTGGCTGTGCATGGCAGTTTCGCGCGACGGGGTCCTCATTGGTCCACAGGTATATGAATTATAAGTAAATTTATATATATTTTTCATTGTATAAGATTCCGAATGGATGATATTGGATCTTACAAACGTTGTCATCTGTACCAAACTAGAAAATTTAGCAGTTCCTTTATTGCAAAATATATCGATTTAATAGATATTTTTTTATCCACCTTACCAACAGTACATGATGACGTACAAACGAAAACAGTCTTCGGCAAATTTTTATGTAGTGATCAGTTCATTTTCTATAAATCTCAGGCTGGTTCAAGTTGGCTCTATGTCTATCCTGAAGGAATTTACGGTCTTCTTAACTACACAAAAACTAAGTACGGTGATCCAGAAATTTACATCACTGAGAATGGTAATTTTCTCAACCTTTTTCAATTATTGTTGCATAATGTCGATGATGAATTCTTGTATGTCCCATTTCATCTAATTAAGCTAAACTGTAATCTTTTATTAGGAGTCGATGAGCTCAATAATGCCTCATTACCTCTTGAGGAAGCTCTTGCGGACACCCACAGAATTGATTATCATTATAGTCACCTTGAGCAGGTTCATAAGGCTATTGGGTAAATGCTTAATTCATACAACTCTCTCTCTCTCTCTCTCTCTAAATCTATGTATGATCTATGACCTTTAATTCATTTTTTTTCCTTGGAATAGGGAGGGCGTGAAAGTTAAGGGATACTTTGCTTGGACATTCTTGGACGACTATGAATGGTTTTCTGGTTATACAATTCGGTTTGGTATCTACTTTATCGACTATGACAACGGATTGAAAAGATATCCTAAACTTTCAGCAGAATGGTTCAAGAATTTCCTCAAAAAATAGAAATTACTCTATGGATGGTGATCTCTATAGAAATTATTGTACTTTTTCAATAATGTAATTTTCTTTTTGTATTGGTTGAAACGATTGCAGAATAATAATTTACTCTATGGATGGTGATCTCTGTCTTTAATTATGTGTGGGTTGTTTAAATTTTTACATTTTTGGTGTGTTGAAATTTTACAAACTAACGCCGTTTAGACAGTGAAAGTGTTATACGTTTCATCTCATCTTATCTCATTATTACAATTTTTTCAAATTTTCACACAAAATATAGTAAACAATTCAACCTTTTCAAATCTCAAAGCATTAATAATATTAAAAAATAATATTCTAACAATATTTTATTCAACTTTCAACTTTTATATAAAACCATATCATCTCATCTCACTATCAATGATCGAAATGCTTATGGGCTTTTACAACAACTTCAGATCCCGACCATGCATCACCTAAAGTTTCTAAAAATCCTAACTACTTTGTTTATTGAATGGGTTCAAATTTATTGATGCCTTAGCATTTCACTTGCGATATGTTGAGTTTAGATCCCAAAATATTCTTGTACGTTTTTCTTTATTCTATTGGCTATAATACATATATAGTAAGTCCTCAAGTGACAAATTTGAATTATTGTTTTTTTTATTCATTAGATTTAAGGAATTGTAAGAATAAATATACTAATGGAGCTTTCTAGTGGGTTTGAATTAATTAGTCTAATAAATCTGATTGGAAGCCTCTTATATATAACTTAGTTCTAAGACATTCTTTTATACATTTTTTATAGTTCAATGCAACGGCGGAACTAGCGATTGTGTCGAGGGGGGCCAACTTTTCTACTGTGTGACACATTTATGTAAAGAGTAATGCTAGATGCTGTTTATGGTGCATAAGCTCTATGCACTCTTTTTTTTTTTTTTTTAAATAAATGGGGTCCACCATTAAAAAAATATTTTTTTTCTTATAGGTCCTAGTTTTACCAACTTTTTACAAAGGAAGTGTGAGAGCTTGCATATCTTAGGACTGCAAACATCATCTCTCTTAAGTAAATTCAAAAGTGATTGAAAAATCATAAAAACACAACTACAAATAGTGGTGTAACGGGTCCGATTTCAGACAAAACTTAGGACCGAACCAGTATATATTAGTTTTGCATTTTTGAAAACTGATTATGTACCGGTTACCCTCTTAAACCAGAACTTCCAGTTTTACCTATTCCGGTTCGGTTTGGTTTTAATAAAAAGACAATTTGTCATAAAAAAATCTGTTATTGAAAAAAAAAAAAAAAAACTGTTCATAAAAATCTGCTTTATAGAAAAATCTGTTATGTAAATGCTACAAAAAAATCTGCTTTCTAGAAAATGAAAGAGAAAAAATATACTTAATAGAAAATGAAAAAAAAAAAAAAAATCCGCTATATATAAATGCTATGAAAACTGAAAAGAAAAATCTGAAATAAAAAAAATACTAATAGTACCCTATATCATTGATAGTGATAGTATTAGTATTCCTATTACTATAACATTATTTCATATATAATTCTTTAGTATAACTAATACTATAGTGATTTATACAGTAATTTATATATGGACTTAAAGTATATTACTAATAGTAATATAGTATTAGACTATTACTATTGGGCCATAAAATGTAAATTGTAATTAACATACATTATATACTAATGTATATTGGTATTATTAATTTACTAATCTACTTATCAAAATGAATATATTGAGAATTTATTAGTCCATAAAATATTATTAATACATATATTTTATATTTAAAGCATATGATCAAATAAATGTTCATGTTTAAAATTAAAATTTTATGTTAGCTTTATATAGGTTTCATACAACTTTATTCATCCTCATAGCCGCAATTGACCATTAAAAACAACTTTTAACTTAGGATGAATAATGATATATAGTTTTTGAATAATGATATATAGTTTTTAACTTCTCGTAATATATATAATGTTGTATTTAGAGTCTTGTAAACTAATAAAAAATCCCAATCCAAGACTACTAACAGAGACTCCTAATTACAAGCAGAGAAATTATATTTACAATTTTAAGGTGTATAAGTCTCAATTCTTTAATAGTAGATCCAATTTTTATGCCAAAGAGAATGTATGAAACTTGCACCTCGATCTAGATCAATTGTATCTAACATTACTCTTCTAAATATTATTGAGTGTTGACTCCACACGTGTATGATGTGAGGGTTATTATGTGAACAATCGCCACTACAAGAAAACTGCTTATTTGCAGCTAGTTAATTTCAACGAAATGACTATTTACAGCCAAAATGAATCTGTTTTAGTTTTAAATGGTATTTTCGCCGCTATTAAATGGTCCCAAAAACTCGATTCTTTTGTAGTGCACGTACAAGGTCTTGCACCCACCCAAGCGCTCCATCTTACCGCTTGGGCCAATTGGCCTTGTTATTTTTTTTAAATTTTTTATTCATATTTTTTTATCATTTTAAAATGTTTTTAAAAAATATATAAAAAATATTAATACATTAATAGTCACTTTCTTAATTATTAAGTAAAAAAAAATTAAAATACATGAGATGTCAAAATAAGAAGATAAATTGAATGGACAAAATATATTTTATATATACAACAAATATACGACAAATTCGATGTATATTTTATATAATATTTTGTATATTATATAAAATATAGATTAAATTTTAGACATGTTCCAATTAAGTCGAATTTGATGCTACGTACAGTATATTATATATAATACAAAATATCATTTTCCCTTCCATTTAAAACAAAATTTCATGATGTTTTCTAAGATCACCATACGTGGCCTATGCTGCATTCATTTTGGCAATATGGGAAAGTAATTTATGTTTGAATTAGTCGTTGTACCGCCACTACAATAAAAATGAGTTTTTAAGATCAATTTATTACAATCAAAAGATTATTCTCAATCAAAAGCTGCCCACACCACGGAACACGTTGAGACTAATTAACATCCAGACTTCCAGTCAATAATTACCCAGCAGCCGGGCAGCCGGGGACCGATGCACATTAGTTAATTGGCATTATCTAATGATCTACACACGTGCCTAGAAAGAAAGAAAGAAAAGACAAATATATATGGACGTATTTTCCCTTTATAAAATCTAGGTCTAGGTCTCTCTCAATATATATTATAGGTATTAATATCATTATGTCTTTCGATCGGAAGAGAATGAAAGCCTCAGGCTCAAACACGTGTTTTTTTTTTTTCTATTTTTCTGAAGAATTTGTTTAGAGGGTACGTTTATATGATTTTATTGCATGCATGCTGAGGCATTCATATATAGTGGTCTAATCCATTTCGTTCAGTTCGGTTTTGGACATATTTTAGAATCGAATTGCACTACAACAAATACTGATTTTTTCCAGGAGTGACAATTGTGGGAAAAAGTTAAAATTAGTGGAAAAAAAAATTTTCTCACCAATTTTGTCCGTGGGAGACTCGTGGCATATAATTCATAGAGAAATAGTCTTTTTACACCAAACCACAAGTTCATGGGAAAAACCTTATTTTTCCCACGACATTTGTGGTAGTAAATTTTTTTTTTCTTCGTGGCAAATAATGTCTCATCTGGAATAATGTTTGAAAACAACATTATTCTCCATGGACAGAGGTTGTGACAAAAAGTGTTTACTCATGACATATCTTCATGAAAAAAGTTGCATTTGGTATTTCCAATAACATACTTTATGGGAAATATATATTTTCCACAATATTTTGTCGGAAACATTTATTTATGAAGAAATTTTATCGTGGGAAATAAACACTTTCGGCCAAAAAAAGACATTTGCCACGAGTTTCATTCGCGGCAAATGCAAAGAGATTTAAAGAAAAAAAAAAAAAATTGTAAACATTAACCCATGAGACTGATCAGCCTCATTTAGGCTATAATTATTATACCGAATCTTGGAGATCCAAATTCATGCTTATAATAATTTAAAAAAACATATAAAATTATACTAACATTCACAAGAAAAACTTCTAATAAGAACCCAAGAGAGGAAATTGTCCATATAATTTATACACATACACCACACAACCACAAAACTTTATAAGTTACAATTCATGGCTCTACAAAACCACAATCATACAATCCATTCAAGCTTTTTAAGATCAACATACAATCCATTCAAAGCACTCATTTGTTTTTACAAGTTTCATCCATACCCAATACATTTAATATACACAAATTAAATGAATTAAACCAACAACATCATCATACTTTACAAACTCACTACAACTCCATTACTTAGGTTAGGTATGGATACTAAAACAAAACACAAAATTATCATCTCCTCTCATCTCATCATTACACATTTTTCAAATCTCCATACAAAAAATAATAATAAACAATTCAACTTTTTCAAATCCCAATTCAACTTTTTCACATTCCAAAACAATAATAATATTAAAAAATAATATTTTAAACTTTAATCTAAAACTAAAAATTTTCATCTCACTCCCCAAACCTAACCTTAATCCCAACACTTCAAAATAATTTATCTTCATCCCAACTCCATTCTATGCTCAAACATCAACACAAGTGAAGCCACTCCATTCCATCCACTCCATTGCAATCCAAATAGGCTATTGTCCAACCAACAAACAAAAACAAAATCCACTTTAGAACCAATGACAGATTATAACTAACCCAAACAACTACATTTAATTAAAATTTGTTTATAATTAAACTACATTTAATTTAATTAATCAATTCTAAAAATGCATAAGTTTTCTAAACTAAGCCCCAAATCAAAGTAATGATGATGCAACTACACAGTTTAAATGTGACAATATTGAACACAAAATCTAAAAGCATACTAGGAGTAATTGTTTCTTGACTATATGGCACACCTGAGAACATATTAGATGGACATTGGGGGAAACTGTTGGAAATGAAAATCTCACACTTGCATTCAAATACAAGATCATTTAATCAAGTGCTTTTATTAATCTAAGAGATAGGGAATTAGAGGTTATACCAAAACTCTTGGGGCTAAGAATGTCTCATTTTGGTTGGTGATGAAGCTACCTGTAGGCTTGAGACAAGAAAAGCAGTTGCAAGAACAAGAACTTTCTCATCATTATGTCCTACACCCTAAATCATAAGAAAGAAAAGGTCCAATAATGTTAAGATCTAATAAATTGAAACAATTAATCAAATTCAAAGTACGTTGAAACAAGAAATTTTAATTCATTTATCACTTTGTTTAGCCCAACCTAAATCCATCACACAATCCATTGTTCATGCATAATACACTCAACATATTCAAACCTGTCTAATTCTTGGACCTCATGGTCCTCAAATAAATTCCAATCAATAAACTATTGTACTTAAGTAAAATCTAACCAACTCTTCAACTAAATGAATATACACATAAATTAAATCCATTATCCATTTAAACTCAATATCCAACAAACCAAATAATTACATTGCTTCACAAATCTCAAACCGATAGAATCATCAACAAGGTCTGGCATACCTTGGCCCATATTTGTTGTAGTGAGTGAAGCCACTCCATTCCATCAATAATTACGAAGTGTCATGTTACTAATCGAGAACCATTAGGTAATGAAAAAGAATCTCTCCAAACAAGAAGCAGGTAAAGTCTATCAATGCATAGACGGATAAAAAAAAAAACTGTTATTACATATAGATTCAATAAAAAAAGAGCAACCATGTGAAGAAAATATGCTTATTTATGAAAAGCACAATATATAACTCAACATACCTAAATAGTGTGGAGGCATTTTAAGTTCTAAAAAATGTAAGCTATTAAAAACTGTGTAGAAACCAACATGAAAGATGAGTACAAATCTCTTTCACACCATGACAACATAACATTTGGTGCTCTCATCACACCAACTTTAACACAGACTCATAAATTACTCTATTTCTCACATCAAACTTAAAAAAAAAAAAAAAAAAAAAAAANTACAAACCAAACAATAAACCAACGAGCCTAACCCAATAAAACAAGAAAAACCAAAAAAGACTGGTTGAAAACTTTGCAGACCTGACTTATCCATGCCCATTGCACCAAGACATTATTGAAGTCCCCTACCATTTGGGCCGATTTACACACTACCTCAAAAGCTTTTTCATCTCTCCAAAAAACCCATATCTTGCCACCTTCAGCTTCATTGGAAACAAAAATACACTCCCAACAAAGGAATGCGAGATTCCTCAGAAAATGGCTCAGAGATATCCACTATAGCAGTTTTAACTAAACTCTTTGACCTTCATCTAGAACGGCCCAGCCCCCTCACATTGCAAAACAACAATGTGTCAATCATAAATTAAGTTTTTGAGGATGGGAATGAACCCATTGTGATCTTTTCACTGCCTTCCTTTTCCTACCATGGGGCTGGCCAGATAATCTGCGAGGATCCAAGTCCGATTCATAAATTTTCTCCTTACCCAATATCAACTTTCCATCCTCCATCTCCTTCTCTGAAGAAAAGCCCGGCTCAGCCGAACTCAATTCTTGAACATTAGCACTCTTTCTGATCTCTTCCGAATCCACCATTAAATCCACAGGTCTACCTGTCGCCACCCTATTATTCACGGGAATAGCCACCTCTATTTCCCTTGAACACGTATATTCATTCAACATTTCAACAGGCACCTCATCGCTCCAAACCTCCTCACATTCATCGTCATTGTCCACATCCGACTCTACTGCATCAGATTCATAACCTTTGTGTTTGGCCAAACCATGTACATTGTCATCCTCTTCACCATCCGTACCATACAAAATAGAGTCTAGTTGTATCATAACTGGATTTAGATTACATTACATTCCATAACTGGATTTAGATTTCATAACTGGATTTAGATTACATTTCGTTGTCGGAGTTCATTGTCGGAGTTCTGAATGTGGGTGTGTTCATGAGAAACAGAGAAGAAGAAGGGCCTTACCATGGATCGGCAACTCAGAACTCCGACAACGAACACAAATGCACAGCAGCAAACCCACAAGAAATCTGCAGTGGAGAGATGAAGACGGATTGGGGAGAGGCCTAATTTCTTGAAGTAATGCCGGAGGTGCTCCTGCGTCCATGGGCTGCTCGTGGGGGTGCTGTGTCTTGGATGGAGGCGGACATGGTGTCTCACGGCGGCGGGGAAGGCCACTATAATAAAAAAACCATGGGGGTGTGCGGTGGAGACCAGCGAGGGAGAGAGATGCCGGAGCTGGGGTGGAGCGACGGTTGGTGACTGGCGGAACCGTAAGGCGGAGTTGCACGGATCTGCTTGGATCTAAGAGGGAGAGCGGGAGAGAGAGAGAGAGTCAGCAAGAGGGTGAGGGGGAAGAACCACGGTGGCTCGACAGCAAGGGGAGCCATTCGCGATGCTGCACAGCAGGGAGGAGAAGCTTGATAGCCACGGAGAGAGAGAGAGAGAGAGAGAGAGAGAGTATCATAATACGTGGGAGTATTTTGGAAGGGGGGAAAGAAAGAAGCCCGGGACTTAATTTTATTATTATTTGTGACGGCTTTTAATTGCCGCAAATGCAAATAACAAAGCCGTAAATAATAATAACCCCAGAATTAAAAAGGTTGTCCAATTGTGGCGAAAAAAAGTCGCTGAAAAAAGACAATAATCTCATCGCAAAAACTAATAACCCACGAGAGAAAAATAATTCTGTTAAGACTATTTGCGGCGATATAATGTCGCCGTAAAAAGCTGAGAACCTTGTGACAAAAACTTATAACCCACGGAAGGGACAAATTTTTTGTAAGTTTATTTGCGGCGACTTTTAATCGCCGCAATTATACTTATTTCATGGCAGAACATTATTTTCCCGCAAAATTTTACTTACCAACGTGATCTTGTGGGAAAAGGCTTGTATTTTTTCCCACGAAAGGTGTTGGTGTCCTTAGCCTACTATTTGCCACGATTGTATATCGTGGGAAAATAATTCGTGGGAAAAGTCACTATTTGTTGTAGTGTCGATCGGTATATACTGATTTTTGAAATTTGAAAAACCAATACCTCGGTTACATTCCTAAACTGGTACTTTTGGTGTTACCAGTTTCTGTCCGATTCGGTTCGATTTTTTTAGTATATTATATAGTATATATGTTATAATATATAATAATATAGTGATAATATATATTGTAGTATATTCTAATATATATTATAATTGTATTATAGACTATAGTGATAATATTTAGTTATTTATGTATGATTTTAAAATTTAATATTATATTAATTAGTAATTTATCATATAATACAAATTTATTTTATATATAATTATATATTATATATAATATGGGAACCGAACTGATCGATTTCGATCAATTTTACGAAAACTGGTCCTTTTCTTGTAAATATGTTTTTAACATTTTTAAATACTTTTTTTTTTCAAAAAAATATATAAATTAAATAATATTCACTTTCTTAATCACTTGAAAAAAAAAAAAAAACATCGATCGGTCAAACCATCGGTACATCATCGGGTTCAATAAGCATTTTCATTCCAAATTTGTATATGAGAGTCCCTCCACGAACCACATCACCAGTGTCCTTGATTCGGGAGCCTTCGAAAGCCTAATAATATCTAATTGTATAATAAATTGGATAAACAAAGTTAATTTTCAGAACATTAAAATATATCCTTATAATGGAGCATACGTTTATAAAATTAGGGTGAAAATATGACACAATCTTTGAACTCGACACGATGACTGAACGAAATAAATGAGTTTAAATTTGATATAAATTGATTTGAATCAAAATAAGTTCACTCGATAAGACATAAGTTAAGACTTGAGTTCAAATTAATTGCACAACTTAGAAGTTCGTGAGATAGTTATTGGCCTAATGTCAAAAACGAAAAACAATAAAAAAACCGAGACAAAATTAGCTGAACGGCTCACATGAGTTGAATGTTATATCGCACATGCCAATATTAACGATGTAAATGTTAAGTAGGGAGTACAATGTCGTTCCCCTGCTAGCTCCTCTATAAAAAGCCGAGTTAGTGACACTCACAATCACACCAAAACCCATTATGGCGATGAAAGGGTCTATACTGATCATACGCCTTGGTGTTCTTGTTTCCTCTTTGGCCAACACCATCAGTACTATTGCTATCACTCCCAGTACTTACGGCATTTCTTCCCTCAACAGATCCAGTTTTCCCGAAAATTTCACTTTTGGTGCAGGATCATCTGACTATCATGTAAGCCCCAATAATACATATTTTGAGTTTTTGTACGTTCACCATGAATAATTCATGCATATACGTGCATTCCCCAATATCATGTGTTTGAATTCCAGTATGAAGGTGCAGCTTTTGAAGAAGGCAAAGGAAAAAGTTTGTGGGATTATTACAGCCACAAATACCCAGGTCTCTCTCTCTCTCTCTCTCTCTCTCTCTCTCTCTCTCTCTCTCTCTCTCTCTCTCTCTCTCTCTATATATCGTACGAGGCGTTAATTGTTTTAGAGAATATAAATTAAAATAACTAAGTTTATCTATATCTATCGTCTCAAACTTGGAGAAAATTATTATTTCAGATGACATGAAGACAAAAATTTAGAACGTACTGCTATTTCCAAAAAAAAGAAAAAAAATTGATATACTTGCTATGTTTGGAATACAAACTTACCTCAATCTATCTCAAATTAATTATTGATAACCTACTATATTTTCAACTTTTCATAAAAAAATTAAACTATCTCAACCTATTTCATATATTCAAAAACACATAAGCTAAATTTATAAATTCAAACACATCTTATATGGGACCCATAAATTACTAATATTCACATATTCTCAAATCAGCTTAGCATCCAAATATATATATAATATGACCCATTAATTATTGAAAAGATTTTCTTACAAACTTGTGGTTAGGCATGTGCATTACTAGTCTTAAATAATATTAATTGATAAGATTTGTTTGATTAATTAACTGTAGAGAAAATAGCGGATGGCAGTAATAGAGATGTAGCTGATGATCAATTTCATCGCTTT
The DNA here is from genome assembly GCA_003123785.1 of Pterocarya stenoptera. Classification (NCBI taxonomy): domain Eukaryota; kingdom Viridiplantae; phylum Streptophyta; class Magnoliopsida; order Fagales; family Juglandaceae; genus Pterocarya; species Pterocarya stenoptera. Next base: position 99,368 of record QEOT01000315.1, read on the forward strand.
GAGGTACGCATATCCTATTATTTACTCGTTTTGTGGATAAATAAGAGGAGAAAAAGGTATATACCACATTAGAAAAAATTAAATATTGATGAGGTACGTACTAGCATTTACGTAACGCTTCCATTCTATTATATATGATGAGATAGCCTCGTCAAAAAAAGCAAAAAAGAAAAAAAGAAAAAAAGATACACTTTTCAAGCCCTAAAACTAAAAGGAAAAAATTATTATTTTAAAGAAATGTTGTCTGAGAATTTGTCAAAAAAAAAAAAAAGCTTTTTTGGAAATTTTTGGAGGACTTTGGGATTCTGGAGGATATGAATGCAGATGCATACAGATTCTCAATCGCATGGCCGAGACTGATACCAAGTAATTAATTTCATGCTTTTCTGCATCAATGAATATCTCTTGCAATTAATTTCCGATGCCTATATGCATCGTCTATTTTTTTAAAGCTTTCGACTGGAATGGTTTGGATTCAAACTTTCCTCAATTCATCTCATATCATCGTTATAATTTTTCTAATTTTTCATACAAAATATAATAAAAAATTCAACTTTTTTAAATTCCAAAATAATAATAATATTAAAAAGTATTATTACAACAATATTTTATTCTACCATTCACAAATCATCTCAACTCATTTACGAATCATAAGTCATAAGTACTATTCGTTTGTGTCCAATTTTCAGCCGGAAAGATTAGTGACGGTGTGAACCGGAAAGGAATCGACCACTACAACAAAGTCATCGGTGAACTCCTAGTCAAAGATCATGGGCGTCTACATTAATATATCATATACTAATAATGAGGTGGTCATGTTGACCCATAATTAAGTAATTCACTGATCATGTATTAATGGTACTTAGAATTATTGGAATGCAGGCCTTACGCCCTATGTGACAATCTTCCACTGGGAAATTCCAATGGCCTTAGAACATGAGTATGGCGGTTTCTTAAATCACCGCATTGTGTGTTACACGCCATTCTCACAGAAGCAGTATGTGGGTATGAGTTACGGAAGTGTGGAGTTCGAGTGTCGGCAGTTAGGGTTATTTCAGTATTAGCAGCATTAGTTATGAAGTGGGCCTGAGTGGGCCGAAGTCAGTGCACGGGCAGGAAGAAGAGAAGCAAAGATCGTGGGCTTCGAATAAACTCAAAGCCCAACCTAGAATTTACTTTCGCATTTCATTTCTTTTAAGTCTGTAACCGAATCCTCAAAGGGTAATCTGGTATTTTCACTTTACTAGTATATCCACAGTAGCAATGGCCTGAGGAATCATCGAGAACCTGTTATTGAATTTGTTAGTCTGTTTCATCTATAGAGGAGCTTCCCCTCGAAGAGAGCATTATCCATTTGACAGAATACATTGAGTTTTTCATAAGATTTATTGTATTTCTCTATTTCTCTACTTTGATCTATTACAAGTGGTATCTAGAGCCCCTTTCCTGCCCTGTTACAATGGTTGAAAATACACGCATGAAGGATCTCCAGGAAGGAATTAATGCTCAAAAGAAGGCTACGGAACAACACATCAAACACACTGAAAGTCAGTTTACATCAATCGGCGTTGAGATGCTGGCAATGCGAAGGCAAATGGACTCCATGACAACACAGTTCTCCTCTATAGCTGCGGACCTGCACAGTGTCAAGACATTATTGTCAGGTGGTTCTTCTAGTAACCAGGAACACCATGAGCAGCCTGAATTCAAAAACTCACAGTTAGTTTCTCATAATCTGGATGTTCAGCCCAAGCCCATACGTTTGGACTTCCCAGTGTTTCACGGTGATAACCCCCATGGATGGCTGTTTAAGGTGAATCATTTTTTTTCCTATCATAATATTCCTCCTCAAAACAAGCTACGTTTAGTGTCTTTACACATGGAAGGGAAAGCCCTAGTTTGGTTTTAGGGCTTGGAAGAATCAGGGGGGATAACTAGTTGGGATGAATTTTGTTAGGGCTGTAATAATCAGATTTCGCCCCACCACCTATAATGACCCAATGGAACAAATGGCTAAATTGAAACAGACGAGTAGTGTTGAACAGTATAAGGCTGAATTTGAAGCCTTATCCCATAGGCTACATGGGTTATCTAAGAATCACAAGCTTAGTTGCTTTCTCAATGGCGTTAAGGCTGATATAAGGTTGACAGTTAAGATGTTCACTCCTAATAATCTCCTCACGGCTTATGGTCTAGCGAAAATCCAAGAAGAAAATATTTCATTCCATAAGAAAACCCTATACAGATACCCACCCTCCAATACAACCAACCACAACCAGGAACCAGTTTTTTCGAAAAATTCCCTCCAATATCCAGCCTCAAATAACCTCCAAAACCATCCTAAAGCTATTGTTCCAGTACATAAAGTCAGCCAACAAGAAATGAGAGATCATAGGGCTAAGGGCCTGTGCTATTCTTGTGACTCCAAGTGGTCACCAAGTCACAAGTGTTCCAGTCCAAAGTTATACTTAATTGAGGGTACAGAGGAAAACTATGAAATTGTTGACATTGATGATAGTAGAGACACATACCAATTGGACACACAACCCATTCCAGTTTCTGGTGACAATCCAGAAATTACCCTCCATGCTATTATTGGGTCTGTGAATCCTAAGACAATGCGGGTTGTTAGCAAGATTGGTAACCAACCAGTCACTATTTTAATTGATTTGGGAAGTACTCACAACTTCCTCGACCCTTCTATACTGTCAAAGCTCTCCTTACAAGTGTATACTAACGACAAAGTGAAGGTGAAAATTGCAAATGGGGACTAAGTTCAAAGTGAGGGCAGAATCAAAAGTGTACCACTGCTTGTTCAAAACATGAATTTTTCTGTTGACATGTACTTACTAGTGCTGGCAGGGTGCGATGTGGTGCTGGGCATGCATTGGTTACAAGGGCTAGGGTCGATTTTATGGAATTTCCATAACCTCACCATGCAGTTCACTCACTAGAACAATTTGATTGTGTTAAAGGGGCTGTGAGGCAGCACTTTAATGGAAGAAGGGTTGTTTAATAAACCCACAGCTCTAGAAAAAAAAGGGGTTCTACTGCAGCTTCTGGAGCCAATTCCACAAATCCAAAAACCTACCACTATCCCTCAACCTATACAGAACCTCTTGGACATATACCTTGATATCTTTGCCCTCCGTTCTGGCCTTCCCCCAACCAGATCTCACGACCACAGTATCACATTACAACTAGGTACTCAACCGATTTTTGTGAGATCCTATCGCTAGCCATATTTTCAGAAAAATGAAATTGAGAAGATCATACATGAACTGCTGGAGTCAGGTGTTATACGACCTAGTCAAAATCCGTATTCATCACCAGTTTTGTTGGTGAGGAAAGCTGATGGTACATGGCGTCATGTGTTGACTACCGTGCTTTAAACCATGTCACCGTGAAAGACAAATACCCAATTCCTATTGTGGAGGAATTAATGGATGAGTTACATGGTGCCAAAGTGTTTTCTAAACTCGACTTACGATCGGGATATCATCAAATTAGAGTGAAACCTGAAGATATCCCTAAAACGACATTCCGTACACACGAGGAACACTATGAATTTTTGGTTATGCCATTTGGCTTGACTAATGCGCCCTCTACCTTCCAGAGTTTGATGAACCAGGTTTTTAAACCTCACTTGCGGAAGTTTATTTTGGTTTATTTTGATGATATTTTGGTCTATAGCAGGGATGAGGAGGACCATTTACACCATTTGTAGCTAACTTTTACAATTCTAAGGGACAACCAGCTTTATGCGAAGCTTAGCAAATGTGCTTTTGGCTGCCCAGAAATTGCATATTTGGGCCATTTAATTTATGGCCAAGGAGTCAGAGCAGACCCTGAGAAGATCAAGGCTATGTTGAGCTGGCCACCACCTAGATCCCTCAAAGCTTCACGAGGTTTTCTAGGTCTCACAGGGTATTACAGAAGATTTGTACACAGCTATGGAACTATAGTGGCGACACTGACCAATTTATTAAAGAAAGACAGTTTTACATGGGATAAGGCAGCACAAGCAGATTTTAACAAGCTCAAAGCAGCATGATGGAACCCCCCGTCTTGGCCTTACCCAATTTTCAGAAACCTTTTGTCATTGAGTGTGACGCTTCGGGTGAGGCTGTTGGAGCTGTACTTATGCAAGAAGGGCGACCTCTCGCATTTTTTAGTCAGGCCCTGAAAGGTAGAACTCTACGACTCTTTACCTATGAGAAAGAATTTCGGGCACTTGTCTCGGCCATTCAAAAATGGCATCATTACCTTTTGGGGCCGCCATTTGTTATCCGAACAGATCACCAAAGTTTGAAGTTTTTACTAGATCAGCGAGTTGGAACTGTTATGCAGCAAAAGTGGATTGTGAAACTGATGGGGTATGACTTTGTCGTTGAATACAATAAGGGTAAGGAGAACCTTGTGGCTGATGCCTTATCTAGGCAAGGGAAGGATTTCGAGGTGACTTTGTCTCTTATTTCTGTCCCAAATTGGAACTGGATGACGGAGATAAAAGCTTTATATGCTAGTGATGCCAAAACCAAGGCTTTGTGGGAGAAGCACACACAAGGGCAACTACAAAACCCTTATACTGTTCGGAATAACATCTTGTTCTATAAGGGAAAAGTGTATATTCCTGCCATTCCCTCTTTTATACATAAGTTGCTAGACTTATTGCATGGCAGTCCCCTAGGGGGTCATTTGGGATTTGATAAAACCCTATATAGGGTCAAGAAGGAGTTTTATTGGCCTGGTCAGAAACTAGATGTGCGTAATTTTTTAAAGGGGTGTGACATTTGCCAGACTGTCAAGGTGGATAAAACCGTTCCCCGTGGTCTCCTACAACCCCTACCCATACCATCTACACCATGGACTGACATTACCATGGACTTTGTTGAACGGTTGCCCAACTCTGGTGGTTTCAATGCCCTATGGGTAGTTGTTGATAGGTTCACCAAATATTCCCATTTTATACCTATTTCCCACCCATACACTGCTAAAACTATTGCCCATCTCTTCCTCAAATACATTTTTAAATTGCTTGGGATGCCACATTCAATCACCTCAGATCGGGATCCAACTTTCACTAGTAGATTTTGGCAGGAACTTCTATCACTACAGGGGGTTACCTTGGCCTTCAGCACTGCTTACCATCCATAGACAGATGGACAAACCGAAGTTGTTAACAAGTGGGTGGAAAATTATTTGCAATCCTATGTCTGTGATCGATCTAAGGAGTGGTCTAAATGGGTGCCTTTGGCAAAATGGTGCTACAACTCGAGCCAGCATGCTTCGAGTAAAATAATCCCTTTCCAGGCTCTGTATGGCTACACACCTCCTAGACTAACTAGTTACACTGCAGGCACAACGAGGTTAGAGGAGGTCGAAACTACCTTGCGTGAGAGAGATCAACTTTGGGCCCTATTGAAACAAAACTTACTCAGATCACAGGAAAGGATGAAACGGTACACTGATAAAGGCAGGAAAGAACAGAATTTCAACTTGGAGAATGGGTTTACCTCAAACTTCAACCGTATCGGCAATCTTCACTCCGACATCATCAAAGTTTGAACCTTTCACCCCATTTTTATGGACCCTTTCAAGTAACTCAGAAGATCGGCGAGGTGGCTTACCGTATTCAGCTTCCCCTTTCGGTTCAGCTCCATGATGTTTTCCACGTCTCCCAATTGAAGAGGAAAATCTACTCACAGGTCAACTTAATTCCCACTCTCCCACCCACTGATAAAAATGGCATCTTGAAACCGGAACTGGAGGAAATCCTTAACCGAAGGTTGCAGAAAGTTCGTAACTTACCTGTTGTTGAGCTTCTTGTCCGCTGGAATGGTCAATTGAAGGAAGAAGCATCCTGGGAGCATTACACACAGCTCTGCACTGATTACCCACACCTTGTGGGCAAGGTGTTCTGAAGGAGAGGGGATTTGTTACACGCCATTCTCACAGAAGGCAGTATGTGGGTATGAGTTACGGAAGTGTGGAGTTTGAGTGTCTGCAGCTAGGGTTATTTCAGTATTAGCAGCATTAGTTATGAACTGGGCCTGAGTGGGCCGAAGTCAGTGCACAGGCTGGAAGAAGAGAAGCAGAGATCGTGGGCTTCGAATAAACTCAAGGCCCAACCTAGAATTTACTTTCACATTTCATTTCTTTTAAGTTTGTAACCGAATCCTCAAAGGGTAATCTGGTATTTTCACTTTACTAGTATATCCACAGTAGCAATGGCCTAAGGAATCATCGAGAACCTGTTATTGAATTTGCTAGTCTATTTCATCTATGGAGGAGCTTCCCCTCGAAGAGAGCATTATCCCTTTTACAGAATATGAGTTTTTCATCAGATTTATTGTATTTTTCTATTTCTCTACTTTGATCTATTACAATGTGTAAGTGATTAATTCACGGCCATATTATCAACATTCCATATATAGAAATGGGACACTCTAATATATCTATGCATGCTTACGTACGTAATTTCCAGGGAAGACTTCAAAGACTTCGCAGTGCTTTGCTTCAAAAAGTTTGGTGACAGGGTAAAGCATTGGATCACCTTAAACGAACCTTATACCTACAGAAATGGTGGATATGCAGCAGGGGTTTTAGCACCTTTTAGATGTTCAAGCTGGCAAAATCTGAATTGCACTGGTGGGGATTCAGCGACGGAACCATATACGTCACCCACAATTTGCTTCTTGCTCATGCAGTTGCCATTAACGTGTATAAGATGAAATATCAGGTAATTCCAAACTTTCAATACTATATATTTACCAAATTTGAAGTTTATACCAATAAATACATATATATATATATACTCCAAATAAAATAATATTGAACATCTTATACTCCAAAATTAAGTTTCTTTCCCACATATCAAATCCAAAACAAAAGATTTTGTACAGGAGAATTTGAAAAAAAATCCTCAACTCCAAGAAAATCAACATAGTTAATTATTTGAATGTTCCATGATCTTCAAACTTCAAAACTTCACCACCATTTTCTTTTTCCAAATTTTTAGGTTTTCAATAAAAATAGTTACTTCATCCATTAGGTTATCTTCGTCAGGATAAATATCGTAGATTGGTATAGAGTTTTATCATATGAAAGAATGTCCATCCTCAACTCTTCTTCCTCATAATAGTAAATCCACTCAATCTCATGCAATAAATCAACAAAAGCTTCAGTTTGAAGAGTACCAGGAAATTCTGATAAATAAAATCTAAAATTGAGGTCCCCACAATGCTCCTCTCGACCACAATGCTCCCAGAATAGAGAATGATTGTGATACGGGTTCTCAAAATTGGAATCGGAATCGTGATTTTCCATCTCACAATCATCGATATCCTGCGCTGTTAGATGTCAGGTTAACTTTACAACTTGTTTATGCAAATCCTTAATCATCACATCTTGAATGCTATGATCATTCTGTGAGACTTCCTCGTTTGAAACCTACCTACAACAACCACTACCACCAGTAGTGGAAACTGACGAGATATCACCTCAGGAAAGATGTTGAAGCCTTGATACCAACTGATGCCAAACATAATTTAGATTATTCTAAAGGTTAGTTCCAATAGATAATCGAAATAGAGAAGACAATATTTTTCCAAAACACAAAGAAAACTATAAATAATACTTTTTTCTTTTTGATAACCAAACATTCATTCATAAAGATTATCAATCCACATATCTTGAGCAACAAACATAGGGACATCAACCCACCACATCTCTATATTATCAACAATCCAAGCATAACGTGCTAATTTATGAGCCACCTCATTCCTCATAGGATGCACATGCTAAATTTCAACTTCACTAAAATAATGCAGTAGGCTTTTAGCCTTTTTATTGAGATTACCAATTGTTGACAAGGATTATTGCTCTTGCATCTCTATAATCATCAGCAAACAGTCACTTTCAATAATAATTTTGGAGAATCCCAAATGGACATAAAGATGTAAACCCCTTAACAAAGCCAGAAGGTCAATAGTTTCAGGATCACCTACTTCATTCTCCACCTTACTAGCAGCCATTACCAAACATCATTTCTCATCTCTAACCACAGCATCCACACCAGCTTTTTGCATATCAAAAAACATAGCCCCATCTACATTCAGCTTTAAAAAATCCATTGGTGGCAGTTTCAAGCAGCATATCATTTTAGCTTTACCTATTGATGTTTTCATGAGGTCCTTATGTATTTTCTGCAAAGACAAAGCATGATCATGACCTTAAAAGGCTCAATAAGAAAAACGGGTATTTGTGACATTTTTTTGTGACAAAAATGACTATTGGTGACGAAAATATACTCATTTTAACTGGAAATGGTCATTTCATTGGAAATAACTGGTTGCAAATAAACAATTTTCTTATAGTGTCATCACATATGTAGCAACAACCAAGAAATCCATCCTCGTATGCATGTTCTGCATAAAAGGCAGATAATTCTTCCACATATCCCTAATTGTTGGATAGAAGATTAAAGCATGTGAAACATCCTCTTGGCTTGACTTACAGAAGCAGCATTGATCTTCCACATCAAGATTCTTCTCTTATGAAACTCACAAGCCAGACTTAAATAGCTGCAAAATTTAAAATTATGAAGATTTTTTCAAAAATGAAAAAATTTAAATTATTGTATGAGAAATAAATACATAAATAAACAAGAATCTTACAAAAAAATTTGGTCAAAATCAAAATCAAAATCACTTCTAAACTTCAAACAAAATATTTACTAACAAGGTAAAATAACTAATATTGTCCTTAGTCCAACGAAGATATTAAGCTTTTCCTTTCGTATTTGTATAGATTTATCTTCTTAAGGTAGTACTTCAATGCAATAACGTAAAATCTGGATCTAGATACTCCATATCAATTTAGGTTTGCATTATCATCTCACTACCTAAACACAACCTTAACTAAGACTAGTCATGGCTTGGTTAACCAAATCCCGTTCACCATGTTCAGGCAGGGCAAAAAGGTGTAATAGGGATAACACTTTTGTCCGATTGGATGGTGCCATATAATCCTGAATCGGAGAACGACCATATTGCTACCGCGTTACGTGCCCTTGATTTCATGTTCGGATGGTATTTAATTAGTTTTTTTCCATGTTCGCACCTGTTTTTGTTTTTAAATTATTACATTGTAATTCATATCCTGATCTCAATTTGTGGATGGTTTTATATTTTGTTGCAGGTTCATGGAACCCTTAACAATGGGTCTCTATCCCCAGATTCAACAGAACTGAATCAAAGCTGGTGAAGGGATCATACGACTTTATCCGATTAAACTAGCTACTATACTGCCACTTATGTTGGTGATGCACCTGAATATAAGTCTCTGGACAAAAGCTACTTGACAGATGCTCTTGTTTATAAAACAGGTACGGACGATTCAACTCTCGAAAAGCTAGCACTGATCGATATGTTTGTCTTATCATGTATCAAATATTAACTACATCTTTTTTTGTTTGGCTGTGCATGGCAGGTTGGCGCAACGGGGTCCTCATTGGTCCACAGGTAAATGAATCTGAAGTAAATTAATAAAGATTTTCCACTATATAAGATTCCGAATGGATGATATTGGATCTTACAAACGTTGTCATCTGCACCAAACTAGAAAATTTAGTTGCTTTATTCCAAAATATTTCGATTAATAGCTATTTTTTATCCACCTTACCAACAGTACATGATGAAAAACGAACAGTCTTGGGCAAATTTTTATGTAGTGATTAGTTCATTTTCTATCAATCCCAGGCTGCTTCAAATTGGCTCTATGTCTATCCTAAAGGAATTTATGATCTTCCTGTCTACACAAAAATCAAGTACGGTGATCCAGAAATTTACATCACCGAGAATGCTAATTTTCTCAACCTTTTTCTAAAAAAAGGGTCGATGAAGAATTCTTGGATGTCCCATTTTATCTAATTAAGCTAAACTATAATATTTTATTAGGAATCGTTGAGTTTAATAATGCCTCATTAGCGCTTAAGGAAGCTCTTGTGGACACCCACAGAATTGATTATTATTATATAGCCACCTCGCGCATGTTCATAAGGCTATTGGGTAAGTGCTTAATTCATACAACTCTCTCTCTCTCTCTCTCTAAATCTATGTATGATCTATGACCTTCAATTAATTGTTTTCCTCGGAATAGGGTGGGCGTGAAAGTTAAGGCATACTTTGCTTGGACATTCTTGGACGACTATGAATGGAATTCTGGTTATACCGTTCGATTTGGCATCTACTTTATCGACTATGTGAATGGATTGAAAAGATATCCTAAACTTTCAGCACAATGGTTCAAGAATTTCTTCAAGAAATAGAAATGAAGATTTTCACATTATGAACTGCTTATCAAATTGGGCGGTCTCAGATCAATAAATTGAGCATATATCCCTTCTCTATGAATACTGTACTTTCTAAATAATGTAATTTTCTCTCTATATTGGCTTAAACGCTTGCAGATAATAAATTGCTCTGCGGATGGTCTCCGTCTTTTATTATGCATGGGTTGTTCAAATTTTCGAATTTTTAGCGTGTTGAAATTTTACTACTAAATAATCAAAATGCTTTTGGGCTTTTACATTGACTTCATGAGATCCCGACCATGCGTCATGTGGAGTTTCTTAAAATCCTAACTACTTTGCTTCTTGAATGGTTGAAATTTTGTTAATGCATTAGCAATATTTCACTTGTGATATGTTGAGTTTAGATCTCAAAATATAGTTGTTTTTCTTCATTCATTAGATTTAAGGAATTGTAAGTATATAAATATAATAATGAAGCTTTCTCGTAGGTTTGAATTAATTAGCCTAATTAATCTGATTGGAAGCCTCTTATATATAACTTAGTTTTGAGACTTCCTTTGGTACATTTAAGGATCTTGCATTCGTTAAGAAAACATCTATTCATATCAATAAGAATCTCTTTCGGGATTTCTGTTGTTTCGATATTTGTTATCTTAGCATTTATCGCATGTGATATGCTGAGGTTTATACTTTACAATATTCTTAATTTGACTTGTTATTCCTTAATCGAATATTCGGTTGCGTGGAAATTGATCTACATTACAGCCTCTTGGGTTTGCATGTTTACCGATAATTATTTGACTGCATATTTGAATATTCATGCATGTGAGAAGTTCTATATATGAAACACATTTATGGAAGATTGATTTAATATTGCAAATGCCACGAAAGACAATATGTATTCATTTTGACGACATCTAACTATATAAGAATTTTTTATTTCATTTGAGGGCAATCAAACTTCCTGCAGCTTGCCTTAATCCAATGGAGACTGATTGAGCTGCATAATTGCATATTTTATCTATTTAAAACCAATCATTTTTAATTGTTTTATTATTTTATCATTGGTTTTAGATGGATAAATTGATTAAGAGGCATAAATCCAAGTTGTGAATTAAATTGATTAAAAGCATAGTTTATGCTTGATTTTATAACTTGTGATTTATTTGGACAATAATTTCTCATGCACAACACACTTTTAATATTTTATTTTCATCTCTTGTTTAATTTTATTTGTTTTAGTTTCTTTATTTTATTTTATTTTATTTTATTTTATTTGTCTAAGTTTTATTTTTATTTTTATTTATTTTTGCTTGTCTAATTTTTATTTTATTTTATTTTGTTTTATTTTATTTTATCTTATTTTATTTTATTTTATTTTATTTTATTTTATTTTTCTTTCATTTTTTTTATTTTATTTTCTGCGCTGGCTAAACGACATGTCGTTTGGTCAGCAGACCAGAACGACATGTCGTTTTGAGTTAAATTGATTTCTGCCGTTTGATCTAAACGACGTGCCGTTTTGTCTAAGGACAAAACGACATGTCGTTTTGTCGTTGATGGTTTCCTACCGTTTGAGCTAAACGACGCCGTTTTGTCTACAGACACAAACGACGTCGTTTTGCGTCGTCTTCTACCTCCCGACTGTGCCTCGATGAACAGTACACTCCGTAGCACAGCGCTCCTCCGCGCCACCGTGGGCCGTCCTCCTCCCACCTGAAGCTGCCGTCGACATCAGAGGACGCCGGAGATCAATTCCCCACTGCCCACTGAGCCGCCGGCGATCCTCCACATCCAGGAAACGCCACCATGCACCATTGCCTCCGCAGGCCAGTCCGAGCACCTTCATGCCGTCTTCCGCCCACCATCAACCTCAGACGACGCCGGCAACCACCATGCACGGCCAAGCAACGCCACTGCACCTCTGCCCAGCCACATTCGGTTTCTCTCCTTTTCGGTCTAAAAGCATTCGAAGACCAGCACATGCACTTACCTTCGGCTGAGCTGGGAGAGAAGCTGCCCAGGTGGAGCACTCACGCACGCCACACAGCAGAAAAGAAGGAAACGAACGTGAAGTGAAGAATAAAAGAAAAGAAAAGAAATGGTTGATGGTCGGTCGAACACAGAAACAGAACGTGCATGCAGAGACAGATGCACATGCGAATGTGCTGGGGCGAATGAAAACAGAAAAAAGAAAAAAAAGAAAGAAGAAGAGAGACACAGAGGACTGGCATGCAGATGGAAAATGAACTGGAAAGTGGAAAGTGGATTCCTCTACAGATGGGAAACAAATAAATTACGCACAGTGCAACTTTCCTTTGAAGCCTATAAATAGGACATGAGGCAGACGAAGAAAGGGAGCCCCGTAGGGGAAGCTCCAGGAGGCAGATGTTAGACGCCCAGTAGAGTCTGGGTGTGTGAGACGCCCAGTAGAGTAGTTTAGGAGTAGTCTGCAGATTTTTAGAGAAAATGCAGATGAAGTGAGGGAGTTCGGTGATGCAGTTGAGAGCCTAAATGGACCAACTGTGTTATCGAACTGTTCTCCTTCGTCTGTAATCTCCACTTTTATTTTTTTTGTTTTATTTTATTTTAATTTATGCAATTTATTTTTATGCACTTTAATTTAATGTCCTTTATTTTTTTAGCACTTTTTCTTGCAATTGACTGGTATTGTTATTAGAAACTTTGATTATCTATATATTTTTCTTGATTCATTGTGATTTCCGAATACAGTGAATGCTTGAGAAATCCCTGTGATAATTAATTGGACTTATAGATGTCTCTACCATCAATTATTAAAATTCAATATTTGATAATTCATTTTCTCGGGCTTAATTGTGAGTTTGATCAAATTGTTTGGTGTTGTTATTAGAAACTTTGATTATCTATATACTTCTCTTGATTCACTGTGATTTCCGAATACAGTGAATGCTTGAGGAATCCCTGTGATAATCAATTGGACTTATGAATGTCTCTACCAACAATTGGATAAACTTAATTTTATTTTACTTTTATTTATTGTCATTTAATTTTCTGTTATTTATTTTTCTGCAATTTATTTTATGCCATTTAATTTTCCAGCTCATTTAAATTTCAGTCTTTTAATTTCCAGCAATTTAAATTCACTGTCTTGCATTTTAATTTCTTTAATTTTCAGCACTGCATCCAAAACACTCAAAGCCAACCGAAAATGAATCTGGTTCACGACCAGTAAAATCTTCCTTTCACTGCACTCTTTCATCCATTGTACATATCATCACTTTTTATTTTTATTTTCCCATCGTAAATATTTCCACCATTTTACACGAGTTTATTTTTAGCACTTTCCCTGTGGAGATGATCTAGGAATTTATTCCTAATTACTACGCGATACGATCCTGCACTTGGGATAGCATTTTGTGCTGCTCATTTTCGAACGAGTCAAGTTCTTAGCACCAGTTGCTACGAACGAGACAAGTTTCCGGATGTGTCAAATTTTTGGCGCCGTTGCCGGGGAGAGTTGTTTAAATTTAAACTCGTGGTTTTTATCTTTATTTAAAAAAAAATTAAAAAATTAAAAATTAAAAAAATACCATGTCAGCGTCCAGGAATTCCTGGCATGATGAAGTGATACCGACACGCGATTGCACAATGATCGCAAGTGTCCGCTTTGGCAATGTAGTTATCTTGCCGGTTATCCCATTTGTTTTGCGGTATTTCTTTAGGGATATTGAGTCTTAGAAAACCCGCTTTTGTATGAGTCATTTTTTTTTTGGTGTTTGTATTAATTACTTCATTAAAATTCACTGCAAAAAAAAAAATCATTTTTTTTCTTTGCATTTATTTATTTTGTGTTTTGTGTGTTATATTTATATATACAAAAAATAAATAAATAAATAAATAAAAATAAATAAAATGGAGAGTTGTTCGGACTTGAATACTCAAGACTAATTTTATAAAGCTGGAATTGAGAACAGAACAAGTACATTAAAAAAAAAAACACAAAAACACATAAATAAATTAACTGCAGACCGTCCTTATGTTTCTCGTAAGCGCTGGACCTCTGCTGTTAATTGCTGATAGTTGTTCAGTATTTGTTCTTTCTCTTGTTCCAGCTCCGTTAGTCGTGGTTGCAGGTTTTGAGCATACAAATCCACACTTTTTTTAACTCCTTATTTTCTTGTTTTAATATTTTATTTTTTTTACTTTTATCAGCCAACATTTGCTGCAAATTAGAAATTTGAATTTTAAGTTCATCTACCTCTTTCACCCGTTGCAGCAATCTACGGGACAAGGTAGTAACAGAAGCAGCATATTGGGCACCGAGCATTCTGGATCCTGCAACCACCTCAGCATTAGACCGAGTGGAAAAATGTATCTCTGTTCCCTTCATGGCATTGAAGGCATCAGGACAGAAGACAAAAGGTTGTGGTGTAATCAGTTCCTGATTCAAATCAGGAACATTGTTGACAGAGAATTGCTCAGCCAATTGAGAGAATGAAAGAAGTTGCTCGGCCATTTGAGAGAAATTGAAGAAATGTGAGAAATGCAAAGGACTGGTTCTACGTTTCAAAATGATGAAGGTAGTCCCTTTTATAGAGACCCCGAGCGCTCAACGCTCTGTGGAAACTAACTCGGAGCTCAATGCCATCTAGACTGAAACAATGTCAGTCTAGCCTTACGGCTCGAGGCTCTGAAACGCTAGCGGTTTAGCCTTACGGCTTGAATCTGGAAATCAAGATTCTGTCAGACTCCAAACCCCAGATTTATGCTAGTTGTCAGATCCCGGATTCCTTTATTTTCGACCGCTGGATGAAAGATTTTCTTCATCCCCAAGCATTTCTCGCCTGTCCAGGGAGTTCTTCTTTTAAATCTCTCGTACATATTTGAAATTGTTTCTGTTATTACATCGTATTGTCTATTTTGTGTGTTTTTTTTTTATTATTTGCCTTTGAGTGTTTATTTTTTTTTATGCATATTTTTATTTAATTTTCTGGGTGTTATATTTAAAAAAAAAAAATCATTTTTTTCTTTGCATTTGTTTATTTGGTTTTCTGTGTGAAATAAAAAATATATATATAAATAAATAAATAAGGAAAGGAGATTTGTGTAACTGTAATACTCGAAGACTAATTTTATTGAGTTGGAAAGAAAATGAACAAACAAGCTTTATTATAAAAACAGCAAACTAAACAGCAGATGGACCCCCAATTTCTTGTAACCGTTGAAACTCTGCTGTTAAACGCTGCTGATCTTTTTGTAATTGTTCCGTTTTTCATTCCATCTCGTCTATGTGTGGTTGAAGTCTTCGAGCATACTGTTCCACACATCTCCACAACTCCTCATTTTCTTTTTTTAAATCTTCAATTTTTTGTCGTTTACTTGCAAGTTTTTCTTGCAATTCAAGAACCTGAAGTTTAAGTTCGACAACCTCACCCTCTCGTGAAAGAAATCTCCTGGACATAGTATTTACAGCAGCAGCATATTGTGAACCCAACATTCTTGTGCCTGCGACCACCTCAGCATCGGATCGGGTAGAGAAATATAACTCTGCCCCAACCATGGCATTAACGGCCTCAGGACAAAGATAGACTGGCTGAGGGGTAGGTATTTCCTGATTCAGATCAGGAATGTTGCTAGCAGAATGCTGGCTGGCCATTTGAGAAGAGGAGAGATTGAGAGAAGTTGAGAGAATTGCGAAAGAGAAAGCGAATATGAGAAATGCAGAGATAGCTCTGTGTTACGAGAGGGTGGAAATGGTCTCTTATATAGAGGTCCGAAGCATTCACAGGCTCAGCAATGATCAAACCAGTCGGGACCAAAGCAGAGATCAAGGCCATAAAGCATTTGTCCACTTGCACATAATCCGGACCCAGGACTCCATGATTTACGGCAATTGTCG
Organism: Pterocarya stenoptera; assembly: GCA_003123785.1. NCBI lineage: Eukaryota > Viridiplantae > Streptophyta > Magnoliopsida > Fagales > Juglandaceae > Pterocarya > Pterocarya stenoptera. The sequence goes on from QEOT01000315.1 coordinate 115,564, forward strand.
AATTTCGGGATTTACGACACCCAGGATTTATGGCAAGTGGATGCTTAACTCTTGCTCAGCTGGCAGATCATCTTCAAATTTAATCCAGCTTGAGGGTTCTAGTGTCGAGAACACTCAACACTTAGCTGGAAAGAGACACATGAAAATTTTTCACCCCAAGCATTTCTCTCTGGGCCAGGAAGTTTTTCTCTAACTCTCGCATACTTACTTAAACACTGTTTCTGCAATTGCAATTATTTTGTTTATTTTGTATTGTTTCTTTTATTGCCTTTCTTTGTTTACTTTTTGTATCATAATTTGTTTACTTTTTGCGTGCGTATAATGGATTTCATGATTGTTCTTTTATGTTGTTGTTTATTGATTGTTTTTCTTTCTTTATTTTCTGTGGTAGCTTTTCTTTTATTGCTCATCTTTTCTATATTAGTGTGTGTGCACTGGTTAAACGATATTTTGCCTTAATGCCATATGCACTGTTATGAACTTGATTGACACACACTCCATTTCTATCGATTTGAGCCTCTTGGTGGTGTAGTTGAGCGGGATTATTTTATGAAGATTTATTTTCAACCCTGAGCATAGAACATAATTCCTGATGCATCATATTCTGCTTGATGTATGACTTGAAACACCGGGATGCTATATTTATTGAGATAGACTTGGCATGATTTATATATAATGAAGAGAAAATCTCAAACAATATTTTGCACACGCTTACACTCAAAGTGTTCTTCATTACTGTTCATGGATTTTACACAGGAGAAGTAAACTGCAGGACTACCGAGCCTTTTGAAAAAAAAAAAAAAAAGGGATATATCTCAGTGGTAAGGGCGAACTTGGGATTGTGTGGATTAGGCGCACGGTCCTCGGTTTGATTCCCCACTGTTCGAATCCACTTATAAAAAAAGAAAAAGCAATAATAATAATTAAAGGATTAAGCGGTGCGCTTTCCTTATATGAGGGCTAGAAACAGTTACCCAAACTTTGGGGGTTGAGCAATCAACCTTTAAACAGAGTTGGCGTGAAAACTGCTAGACCCTTGGGCTTTGAGGTAGTTAGAATCATAGATGATTAATCTTAAGGTTGAAAAATCCTGAGATAAATCCCGAGTAGTAATGAAGAACACACAGTTATTGAGCTACACACACATCTGAGTTTTGAGACATTTTCCCAAATTCTTAATGAAAGATTGTTGAGACAGTCTTGGTGAATATAGCCCCTGGGAGTTGATAGTTACGTGTCGCTGTGTGAGAATTCATTATTATGTTTGATTGCTTTTGTTTGGATTTCGAGCTTTATGCAATATTTATCTCAATTAATTTTCACTATTTTGCTCAGAGACTAGCAAAAAGTTAGTTGGGGGGTGTGATTGAGCTGCATAATTGCATATTTTATCTATTTAAAACCAATCATTTTTAATTGTTTTATTATTTTATCATTGGTTTTAGATGGATAAATTGATTAAGAGGCATAAATTCAAGTTGTGAATTAAATTGATTAAAAGCATAGTTTATGCTTGATTTTATAACTTGTGATTTATTTTGACAATAATTTCTCATGCACAACACACTTTTAATATTTTATTTTCATCTCTTGTTTAATTTTATTTATTTCAGTTTCTTTATTTTATTTTATTTTATTTTATTTGTCTAAGTTTTATTTTTATTATTATTTATTTGTTGCTTGTCTAATTTTTATTTTATTTATTTTATTTTGTTTTGTTTTATTTTATCTTATTTTATTTTTATTTTATTTTATTTTATTATTTTTTATTTTTTTATTATTTTTTTTTATTTACTGCGTTGACTAAACGACATGTCGTTTAGTCAGCAGACCAAAACGACATGTCGTTTTGCACTAACTTTGTTTCTGCCGTCTAAGCTAAACGACGTGCCGTTTTGTCTAAAACCAAAACGACATGTCGTTTTGCACTGAGTTGATTTCACCGTTTAAGACTAAACGACGTGCCGTTTTGTCAACAGACGAAAACGACACGTCGTACGGCTCGTCTTCAACCTCTTGATCGACCGCCTCGAGCTACAGTGCACTCCATGCACAGCAGCTTCGAGCGGCCACCGTGGGCCGTCCTCCGCCCACCTGAAGCCACCAGCCACCAGAGGACGCCGGAGACCAATTCTCCGCTGCCCACTAAGACGCCGGCGATCACCATGAACGGCGGAGATCTGTCCAAAGCCACGGCAGAACCTTCGTTAACAGCCACCCCATGCACGCTGCAACACATCCACCGTTCATCCACAGCCACTGCCCAGCCACCTTCTGCTCCACCTCCGGCAACATGGCACTGCCCAGCCACCTGAAGAAGAATAAGTTCACGAGGGCGACGCCGAAACGGAATGTACATGCATGCAGCAGAAAGAAAAAAAAAAAAAAAGAAAAGCATGCGAACGAACGTGCATGCGATGAAGAAAAAGAAAGAAAAGAAAAAAAAGAAAAAAGAAGAGAAGAAAGAAGAAGCATGCTGCATACGGACCCAGCCGACTGTGGAAAGGAAAAAGAAAAGAAAGAAAAAAAAAAGAAGAAGACAAACGCACATGCTGGGACAAAATTCAAAGGCATGCACATGAAAACAGCAAAGCAGTGCAGAGCACAGTGCAGTATTTTGAAGCCTATAAATAGGCTTGTAGATGAACGAAGAGAGGAGCTGAGGTTAGAGGCTCCATAGTCTCTGGGTGGGTGACACACCCAGTAGAGTAGTTTAGGAGGCAGATGTTAGACGCCCAGTAGAGTCTGGGTGTGTGAGACGCCCAGTAGAGTAGTTTAGGAGTAGTCTGCAGATGTTTTTAGGAGAAAGTGCAGATGAAGTGAGGGAGTTCGGTGATGCAGTTGAAAGCCTAAATGGACCAACTGTGTTATCGAACTGTTCTCCTTCGTCTGTAATCTCCACTTTTATTTTTTGTTTTATTTTATTTTAATTTATGCAATTTATTTTTATGCACTTTAATTTAATGTCCTTTATTTTCTTAGCACTTTTTCTTGCAATTGATTGGTATTGTTATTAGAAACTTTGATTATCTATATATTTTTCTTGATTCATTGTGATTTCCGAATACAGTGAATGCTTGAGAAATCCCTGTGATAATTAATTGGACTTATAGATATCTCTACCATCAATCCTGCACTTTTATTTTAGATCAACAATAGGGCTTAATTGTGAGTTTGATCAATTGTTTGGTGTTGTTATTAGAAACTTTGATTATCTATATATTTTTCTTGATTCATTGTGATTTCCGAATACAGTGAATGCTTGAGAAATCCCTGTGATAATTAATTGGACTTATAGATATCTCTACCATCAATCCTGCACTTTTATTTATTGTCATTTAATTTTCTGTTATTTATTTTTCTGCAATTTATTTTATGTCATTTAATTTTCTTGCTCTTTTAAATTTCAGTCTTTTAATTTCCAGCAATTTAAATTCACTGTCCGACACTTTAATTTCTTTAGTTTTCATCACTGCATCTCAAAACACTCAAATCAACCTCTTTTCACTGCACTCTTTCACCCATTGTACATATCATCACTTTTTATTTTTATTTTCCCATCGTAAATATTTCCACCATTTTACACGAGTTTATTTTTAGCACTTTCCCTGTAGAGACGATCTAGGAATTTATTCCTAATTACTACACGATACGATCCTGCACTTGGGATAGCATTTTGTGCTGCTCATTTTCGAACGAGTCAAGTTCTTAGCACCAGTTGCTACGAACGAGACAAGTTTCCGGATGTGTCAGAGACCTTGCATTACTTATCAAGAAACAAGCTGTAGTTTCTCTTTTCATCCGTGAGTTCTTAGCTTTATATAGGTTTCATACAACTCTATTCATCCTCATAGCCGCAATTAACTGTTAAAAAAATATTTTAACCTAGGATGAATAATAATTGTACTCACTGCTATTCATCCTAAGTTAACAACGGACTATTATAAATAAATATATTCGATAAGGATAAAAGACTACCCCTAGCTAACATACTCGATCTTGGGTGTTGATGTCGTGTTTCACGACCTAGGCAACTCCACATTGTTGGGCATGGATTTGGTTCTTATTTCCCTCCATGCTTTATATAGGTTTCGTACAACTTTATTCATCCTCAAACCAGCAATTGACTATTAAATAACTTTTAACTTAGGATGAATAATAATTGCCATTGATCATCCTAAGTTAACAATTGCTGTTATAAATGAATACATTTGACAAGGATAGAAGACTTCCTATAACAAACTCTTGGGTATACTACAAGGTTATACACCTTTCCTAGTGATCATATATCGTTGGTAAAAATACCAATTTCACCGCCTCTAATATTTCCCAGCGATTTTTTAATCGTTGCTCCTTACCCGGTATTAAAATCGCTGCAAAAACAAAAAATATTTCCATCGTTTTTTTTTCGCCGCAATAGAGATTAAAATCGCTGCAAAAGGAGAAACTAAAAAGTAGCGGGTGGGAAGCCACGTCGACTTGTTAAATCGCCGCGAAAAATGATCTATTGCGGCGATTTTCTTCCTAGCGATTAAAAAATCGCCGCAATAGCCAGTATTTCTTGTAGTGGTATCTACAAGACAACTCTATTCATCCTAATAGCGATCGGGAAAGACATAACTACTAATGAGTGATGCTAGAGTGCCGCCCAGCATTGACCGCTGGCCGTGCCCGCTAGTACAAATTTCATATTTTATTTTTTTGTTCTTTACTTTTTTGCATTTTTAAATATCTTTAAATATTTTTAAAAAATAAGAAAAAATACACCAATACACTAAAAATCACTTCCTTAAACATTAAGCAATAAAATAAAATAAAATAAAATAAATACATGAACAGTCAAAATGAGAAGGCAAACTCATGAGGCGTACTAGCATTTTCAAACTAGTAATATCAACTAAACTCATAGTTAGTATTTTCCAACTACTAATATCAACTAAACTCATAGTTTTTAAATAGGAATCCGTACGTAATTAGTAATGTTGTATTTGGAGTCTTGTTAGCAATGTCTGCAATGTTTTTACTTATTAAATTTACATAGCTAACAAAAAATCCTAATCCAGGATTACTAGTAGAGACTCCTAACACAACAACTAATAATAGCGTAAGATAACGTAAACAATTGCACTGTAACATTTCCTCTCCCTCATGGAGCACCTTGTCCCCAAGATTGAAATCTACTGATTTATTTTTATGTATTTCTAATTCCCCTCTTTAACAAAGAAAACAAGTATCGGAAATTGCAGAACTTCAATTTGAATTCCTTCCAACTGATTTCGTCTCACATACAGGGCAATTGATGGCAGGAGTATTTGGCTCTGGCTCCTCTTTAACCTTTTCTTCTCTTTTGCTTTCTCTTCTATCTTTTCTTTCTCACTCTCTAACCCTGTGGCAACCTTATTTTCAATCTTCACTTCATCCTTATCCTTGTCCCACTTTGATGGGGGTCACATCAGGTGTTTCCTCTGTTACGGGTTGAGGATTATAGAGTGGGACGAGATCAAGGATCGAAGTCAGCATGAAGAAGAAGTGAAGTCTACAGCAACAAGAGTTGAAGCCTTCAAACAGATAGTAAAGAATAATCAACACGCGCCGTTTTGTTAAGTGTTAGTTGTTTTACCTGTAACGGATTGAAAGGGTGTCGTTTAGTGGTTGGTGAAGATAAATAAGACGGTGCCGTTTCATAGTTGTCGTTCAAGTCATTTAAATGGCTGAACTAGTTATAATCTTGTGTGGTTTTCATAACAAAATTCATGTATCGGATTGTTCATCTATAAAAGGTAGCCGATAGTTGGGAAAGAGGCCAACTTCTGAATCCAGGGTTAATCAATTCTCTTTTCTCTCTCTCTCTCTTTCTCTAATTCTTGTTCATCCTTTCTGGAGGCCTGACTCCCTCAAAGCAGTCACCATTTACTCGAGTGTTCGTTATAGCTTAGGGTCCATTACAATTGGTATCAATTGTCAGCAATGGTAGAAGGAACAAGGTCATATGCACAGATCGTTGATTCTGTGAACTTACTACGACAACAACAGGAGCGTCAACATAAACAAATCGAAGATTCTATTGCGGTCCTAGCTCAATAGCAAGAAACGACGAGATTTGAAAGAGAAATTCAAGATAAGAAATTTAATGAATTACTGCAGCACATTTCAAAGCTTTCGTGCAATCCTCACTTGGAAGATAATGCACAACATACAAGAGATGGACGAGATTTTCGTCACTCAAGAGATGGCGAAATAGATGATGGTACGGGGGAAGTTTATTACAGAAACAATGGTGACAAACCTAATATGAAGTCAATTAAGCTGGATTTTCCAAGATTTGGTGGAAAAGATCCTACAGCTTGGATCTATCGAGCAAATCAATATTTTCTATATCATCAAGTGCCTCCTGGTCAGAGGATTTTTCTGGCTTCATTTCATATGGACAATGATGCTTTAGTGTGGTTCCAGGATGCAAGTGAATATGGAATTTTTCATTCTTGGGAGGAATTCAGGCAAGCAGTGCAGGTTCGATTTGGTTCATCTGCCTATGATGATCCTATGGAGGCGTTGACACGCTTAAAGCAGGTTCATTCTGTTATTGCTTATAAAGCTGAATTTGAACTGATTTCCAATCGAATTAAAGGCATTTCTGAGAGAAACAAATTAAGCTATTTTTTAAGTAGCTTAAAAGATGAAGTTAGACTGCCTATAAGAATGTTAAATCCTTCTTCTCTGAATCATGCCTTTGGATTAGCAAAAATCCAAGAGCAATATGTTTGGAGTACAAAGAAGTCATGGAGAAGTAATGCTAGTGATTCTCAACAATTTAATGTGGGATCTTCTGTTTTGGGAACCCCTAAGGTGCCTACGGTTAGGTTGCCTTATAAAAAAATAAGTGAGTCTCAAATGCAGGAAATAAGGAAGAAAGGCTACAAGAAATCAGACTTTTTCCAGCGCTCAAAATCGTCGCAAATACCCCTAATAATCACTGCGATTGATCATTTCCGGCAATTTCTAATTCGCTGCATGTTCGATGAAATAAAAGTGATATTTCTGATCAATTTCAGCGATAGCCAAAAATCGTTGCAAAGAGTATATTTCCGGCGATTTTTGACCATCGCAACTGTCCAAACAAAACGACGCAAATAGCCCTTTTATTTTTTCCTAAATTGTTGGCAAAAGTCAATTGCAGCGATATAAATCATCGCAAAAGGTTAGAAAAATCGCCGCAAATGACTCGATATTTTCTCAGCGAATTTCAATTATCGTCGTCATTAGATATTTCCAGCGGGCTATTTTCGCGGAAAATAATTATTTTTGGCGATATTTACTCACCGCAAATAAGTAAAATGATGCAAAAAATTAATTGCGGCGAATTTTGCTTGCCGGAAAAGATTTTCCCAGAAAATATAAAAAAACAAAAGCACAAAAACAGAGATAGACTATACCCAAGCTATATTTCATACTAGAGACCCATATATATAATATATGTATATATAACTATAAGCTATAATTAATTAACCTAAATAGTTCAATAAATAGAAAAACTATATCCAAGCATGGATGATACATTTACAGAGAAATGAATTAAAGCCAAAGAAGAATATCAAGAAATCAATCAATCTTGAATTCATAATCCTATGCATAGACTGCCAAAGAATAAAATAAAAGATTACAATCTAATTTGAGAAAGTTCTCACAGATACCTCTCTTGGAATAACCCTATTATGAGCAATTAACTTGCTAAGCTGTGTAAAAAGGTGTGGAGTCTTGATGAGGATATGAAAAGAAAAACATGAAACAGAATGTGACATACTTAGAGTGCATTGGCAGGCTGTAACAAAGTTGGTATCAAGATTTCAGAAGCTAACTTAGGGAACCCTTTGGCAGTACATGTACATACTTAGAAGTAGCAGAACGATTATTTAATCATATGCAAGAAAGAGGATTGTCTCCTGCTGAAGATATCTATAACTCAATTCTTAATTGTTGCTGTGTGTTGGGAATATTTGGGAAAGCTATAGGATTGGTGGATACGATGGTTGGGCTTGGTCATTTACCACATTTAGAGTCATACAGGATGCTTGTTTGTGGGCTATATCAGGAAGGAAACAAAGAGAAGGCTGAAACAGTATTTTCTAATATGCTTCACTGTGGGTATAATCACGATGAAGTAGCTTGGAAACTTCTTATTAGTGGTTTACTTCGGAGGGGCCTGGTTAATAGGTGCTCAGAGCTGTTTGAAATCATGGAAAAAAAGGGTTTCCAGGTTCATTCTCATACATATTCGATGTTGATTGAGGGACTTGATAGAACGTAAGCTATTAGTTCTTGGTATGGTAACCATTGAAATGGTGATTTTTATGTTGAAGGGGCCTTTCCCATTTTTCTTTTCTTTGATGATGGAGGCTAATAATATATTGGTGGAACACCACATTCTTTAGACACTATTTCAAAATGAATGAGTGGTATATTATTCTACCTGAGGAATTCATGTTAGGTTGATAGTAATAGAGCAGCTGCCTAGTTTTCAAGATCTACATTCCCAATCTAATAGGTTGCAATTGTAACCAATATAATGCAAAATTAGTATAGTTTGTATTTTGATTCTTTTGATAAACATAAGTAACTTTGAGAACTCTTAGCCATGTGATAAGAGCATTAGTTAGTAATCTATTTTTCATGAAAACTAAGAGAAAGCAGTTGCTTTGAAGGCCAAGCTCTGCAAAACCATTACATGCTAACTGCAACTGCAAACAAACAAAAGAAACTATAAGGAAATGATAATATTCTGTGCAAGTTTGTGTGCCTAGAGAGGAAAGTCTACAGCCACGATGACCATAACCAGAGGAAAAACATCTCTTATAAGTTAATATATGTCTTTCTTCTTCTTCATGGTATCCATACTTTAACTGTTGATTTATATTATCTCACCCACTGAAGTTAGGAGAGATGTACAAGACAAAGGGATTGGTGAGGAACAGAACTTAAAGATGTTGCTGGTGAGAAGTCAAATTAAGTTAGCTCTCCTCAGAATTATCTTCCTTGAAATTTTTCTACCCAACTTGCTATTGGCCTAGTTAGTTTTAGTTTTGCTGATCCAGGATCATATGATCAAGAAGAGGATTTATAATTTTTCATTTCTATTCTTCTTGAGCCCGAATTCTCAACAAGAATCATGATTGCAGCCACCTACAAGCTAGATGAACATTTATATTCAGAAGTTTGTCTATTTCTGTACCAAACACACTTTTGATATGTGGAAGCAAGTGTCCCAACTTATATAAAAGGTATTGATATTTTTGACTTTTTTTTTTATAAATATAAAATATAATGGCTTCCAATTAGGTTAGTGCAAGGCAGCATAATAGTTATGAAACTTTCATAAATATAAAAACAAATTAGGTAGAAAACGATTCTAAATAATTAAAAGCATATTCTTACCAAGAAGAAGTTCAAAGAGGCACAAGAAGAATGACAGGCCAAAGAAGGTGGTGGTTTAATTCCTTTCGTGCTTCTCTGTTTGCTTGCTCTGCTTGTCTTCTTATCCCTTTCCTTTTCCCCTTTATGTCTAGAACAAGGAAAAGGATCGAATATTTTCTTGGCCCACCAGCTGGGCCAATTATCCAAGGCATGCTAGGAAATTTTCTTCACCCACTCTCTCACTCTGCTCTCTCTCTAGTTTATCTATATAATTTAAGTACTCAGCTATGGCAAATAGTTTTGAGCTTTGTAAGGCATCTAAACAAAGTTTTGAACTCCGTTCCAGTTGAAGCACCGAAATAGAATATTTCAATACTAGTATGTTTCGGGATAGACGTTATATGAATAAATTATATATATAATAACTATATTCCAATATACAATCAATACAAGTCTTAAAGACATACATACCTGATAAACTTAATACTTCTCAATAGTCAATACAAGTCTTAAACACGCATATTTATAAAACTCAATAAAATACTCAATAAACACACCTACCCATTCCTCCCTCAAGTAAATGCTACCAGTGTATATAACATTCAGAATGATAATCACGAGGACACCCTTCTTCTCCAACTTCCCCCATAAAGAAAATATTTTAAAAACATGTAAGCAACTTTTTTTATTTTTTGCCTGAAAATCCCAGATCTTTTATTTATTACATGGTAGATGGAGACGTGTATTGACACATATTGATCGGAAAAAGTAAAATGGTAGATGGAGACTTGTACTGAGTCTACTGACATATTGATAAGAAAAGAGATCGATATGTCATCTACTGTTAGGCTGTGTTTGGATGCTCAACTCATCCCAACTCATCTCAACTCATCATTACACATTTTTCAAATCCCAATACAAAATATAATAAACAATTCAACTTTTTCAAATCCCAAAACAACTTTAATATTAAAAAATAATATTCTAACAATATTTTATTATCTCAACTCAACTCAACTCAACTCACTTCAACATCCAAACTCACCCTTAGTCTTCCAGAACTAGATCCATTATACCACACATCTTATACTTATACACATCTTATGCTTGTTATCTCGGATAAGGCTTGGACAATTATATAAAACTGGCAAACTAAATAATTTTAAAAAGAAAAAGGAAAGAAACATGATTTAAGGAGATACACACACATGACAACATGCAACAACAAAACAATCTGCAGGCATTTGATCTTTTCATCAACATGTACGGTAAAAATAATTAAAAAGAAGAGCATGTAGGCTGTTAGTGTATGGTTGTGTGTGTACATATACATATATGTATATATATATATGTATGTATGTATGTATGTATTCGGTATTTTCCTTCTTTCATGACTTACAGGACATGTAATTATAGACTGAAAACATGTTTTATTCTTCTGAAAATTTAAGGAAAATGAGAAAAAGGAGAGGAAAAATAACAAGAAAACTGGACCTACATGATTTTCTTGTCTCTATAGTGCCCTCTTAGTTAGGGTTGTTTTTTTTTTCTTTTGAATATTGTATTGAGTTATCCTCATTCTTTGATCAATAAACCTCGTTAACTTATTAAAAAAAAAACAAGAGAACTGGAAAGGGAGGTGGGGATCAGAGAGAAGGACAATCTAGCTAGGAGAGAAATCCTGAAGATCAAGTTTCATGTCATCGCATATAATATATTTCTGAGATTATTAGAATATTGTTCCTAAGACACTGGTATTGAGATAGGTGTTAAGATATTATTTTTGTTGAGGCTTGTAGTTCAAGTGCTTACTCGATCTTTGACAATATTGGAAATTTTTTTTGTGACTTGCTACCCCAAAACACAATCTAGCCCATTAATTCTAACTAGTGAAAGGAAGGAATAATTAGGTCAAGTTGGAATACAAGTGGGGATTTCCTAACACCATATTTCAAGATTATGCTCTTAGATCAGATTATAATCAAATCATATATGCATATAAAGAGATATTTGTGATTTGGTTATTATCTAACTCAAGAGATTTGAATATATATGTACATTGGAATAAATATTAAGAAATCTTATCTTATCTTGGTTTTTATAATAACAAGATATATAATACTCCATCTCATCTCTATATAATTAATTAAATTGAATATAAACCCATGTTTTATATTCAATTTAATTACCATGCTCAGTTCTCTCGACATGTCGAGAAGCTAGTGTTAATTTTTTTTTCTCATTTTTTTCTACAATTTCGGTGATGCTTTATAGAAGAAAAAGAATAATCGAGGGTAAAGTTAACACAATCTAGTTTTTGACAGCACGCAGCAAAGAAAATCCATCTCTACATGTCTTGTTACGAAAACTTAAAGAACACAAGACAAACAAAATTTATACTAGCCATTTTATCAAAACGTGGGGAGTTGGGAGGAGATACCTGTGGAGCATGCGTGAGAATAGTCGAGGAATCGCGAAGGATCTCCACCTCCGATACTCTGCCCAACAAAAACAGTCGACGTCTGTATTTGGATGGAAAAAGCAAGAGGCACTAAAAAACGGCGAGAAGGGGGCGGTGGCTGTCGAGGTGAGGTAGAAATGGCATAGTGGGGTCGTGCGCAGCAGCGTGGGTTGTGCGCGAGGGAGAAGAGGGATTGAGGAGAGAGAAGGGGGAGACGGGGAGGGAAATGAGGAAATTAAACGAGAGGGGGAATTAAAATTTGTTACTTTTTTGCGGAAACATAATATCGCCACAACGAATAGAGCAGTCGCCGCAGAATTTTCTTTACAGCGAAGAAAAAAATTGTTGGGAGTGCTCGTTTTCAGCGACCAAAAATTCGCTGCAATAAATATTTACTGCGGTGACAATTTTTGCCACAATAAATATATTTTGCGGCGATTTTCTTCTATTCGACGGAAATAACACCGCAACAGTGTCATTAGTCTTTTTCGGCGAAAAAACTTCGCCGCAAATGATCTAAAAGTCGTTGCAAAAAATTTCTCCCTCCCATTTTCCAAATTCTAGCTAGAGTTGAGCGGCGAATTTAAAAATCGCAGCAAATATTGATATTTTGCAGCGATTTTTTTTGCAACAATTTAAAAATCGCTACAAAAGGTCAATTTTCTTGTAGTGAAGTGGCAACCTGGCCATAAGTGCATTAAACCGAGAGTTTACGTGTTAGATGGCATGGAGATGGGTGAGTGTAGTAATGATACAAATGAGAAAGAATTGATTGTGGAAGAAATACATGAGGAACCTGAGTCTGCAGACATATCTTCCATTTCTTTACAAGCTATGGTAAGGTCTCCAAGCACTAAAACTATGCAAGTGTTGGGGCAGATCAACAAGAAGAAGGTAGTGATATTAATTGACTCTGGCAGTACACACAATTTTGTGGACACTGCATTGATGAGCAAATGTGGTTTGGAATTGCAACAAGGACAGTCCATGCAAGTCAGGGTGGCTAATGGTGATTTTTTGTTGGAGTTGGCATCCACATACAAGGCACCAGATTTGTTGTTGATTTTTTTTTCATTGCCTCTTGGGGGCTGTGATGTAGTTTTGGGAGTTAGTTGGCTCTCATCTTTGGGGCCAATACTTTGGGATTTTACAAATTTGAAGATTCAGTTTGATTATCATGAAAAAAGAATCTGTTTTAAAGGCCTCACGTCCTCGGCTACTACTTTAATTGATGATAAAGAGATTAATATGATTTCTAAAGTGGGCTCCAAAGGAGTGTGGTTGCAGCTTATGCAGGTGGAAAGCATACAAACTCCGAATGTTTCTAGTCCAGAAATACAACAGTTGCTGCAGCAATTTGGAAAGGTTTTCGATGAACCTACTACTTTACCTCCTCATAGGGCCCAAGATCACCAGATTAACCTTAAGAAGGATGCTGTGCCTGTGAGTGTTCGACCATACAGGTATCCCTATTTTCAAAAAAATGAAATAGAGAAGATTGTTTCTGAGTTTATCAAGTCTGGTGTGATTAGACCTAGTCAATCACCATTTTCATCTCTTGTGTTGCTAGTGAGAAGTCTGATGGCTCTTGGAGAATGTGCATCGATTATAGGGTGCTTAATGAGGCTACTGTCAAGGACAAGTATCCAATACCAGTTGTTGATGAGTTACTGGATGAGCTTTTTGGCTTGATAGTTTTTTCCAAGTTACATTTAAGATCTGGTTATCACCAGATTCGGATGCAAGATGAGGATATTCCAAAAACTTCATTTAGACCTCATGAAGGGCATTATGAGTTCCTTGTTATGCCCTTTGGCCTTACAAATGCTCCTTCAACATTTCAAGCATTGATGAATGAGGTTTTTAGGCCCTTTCTTAGACAGTTTGTTATAGTCTTTTTTGATGACATTCTTGTCTATAGTAAGGACATGGCAGCACATCTAGCTCATTTGGCTACTATTTTGAAGACATTAGAGGCCAATCAATTGTTTGCAAAGAGATCCAAATGTCACTTTGCTTGTGCAGAAATTGAGTATCTCGGCCATTTAATTTCCAAAGAAGGTGTGAAAGCTGATCCGAGAAAGTTGGATTCCATGGTGTCGTCGCCCATTCCTAAAACTCTTAAAGCATTAAGAGGGTTTTTGGGATTAATGGGTTATTATAGAAAATTTATTCGCGGATATAGATCCATACCGTTCAAAAATATATGACTTTCAACTTCAGCCAATCCTATCGCACACAAATTTTTACACTCTCGACATAGACACTTAATACAACCACGACTATCAGCAGAGCCTCGAGCAAAATCAATGAAGGTTCTTACTCCATGCGCATAGGCTGCGTAATCCGTTCCAAGTCTATCGCCTAGACGCATCCAACTTTTGTCCATTTCTAAAAAGTTCTACTATTAGTAACACTTCATGTACATTAAAAATTCACATGCATGTAATGCTCCAATTGCCACTGCTAATTTTTATAAAGGTAGTTGGTCCTATTCCATTCGAGATTATATTATCCATATTGCACATATTTCGTCACTCTACTACTATTCATGTCAGTAGAAATTTCGGCAGCACCTCCCCATAGTTCTCCAAATACATGTTCATTAAGAGGGATTGTGACCCTACGAACAGTATACCCGAAGAACAAAAGAGGAAGACACCAAAACTCCATACTACACGTGTTCAGTAGGAGTAACAAGAATGTGCAATACAGATAATATAATCCCAAACTGTCCACACTGGACAATTCAGGAATTAGTGCACATCTAAATGTATACTAATTCTTGAACGGGTCTAAGGTTATTTATGCAATGTCATACATATTCATTCAAAAACCACATGAATCTTATATATACTAAAAATGTTATAATTGTTAAAAACATTCGAAAGTCTTATATTGTTGAACTAGATAGAGATTTACAGAATATGTTGGTGCACCTACCGACATACGTATACAACGAGGGAGAATGATCTTGAAGAAATGTCTAAACTTTAGTCTAATTACTTAACTGTCACAAACTTTCTGGCCTTTACAACTCTCAAAATCAGAGAGACTTTGAGAATCAAGCAATTTGACAGACATTTCTTCGAGATCATTTTCCCTCGTTATATAATATTAACGATTTATTTATTTATTATCATTTTTCCTTGTATTTATTTATTATACTTAGTGTTATTCCTCTAAATTGTTATAAGTCTAATATTATAACTAATTAGACTTATTTATTTATCATATACAAAATTTATGAGCTTATTTATTATACTTAGTGTTATCCCTCTAAGTTGTAATTTTCATAATATTATAACTAGTTGATACTTATTTATTTATTAAGTTGAAAATTTTGTATTTATTTATCATACTTAGTGTTATCCCTCTAAGTTGTTATAAGTCCAATATTATAACTAATTAGACTTATTTATTTATTATATACAAAATTTATGAGTTTATTTATTATACTTAGTGTTATCCCTCTAAGTTGTTATAAGTCTAATATTATAACTAATTAGACTTATTTATTTATTATATACAAAATTTATGAGCTTATTTATTATACTTAGTATTATCCCTCTAAGTTGTAATTTTCACAATATTAAAACTAGTTGATACTTATTTATTTATTAAGTTGAAAATTTTGTATTTATTTATCATACTTAGTGTTATCCCTCTAAGTTCAACAAATAAAATCTCAACATAACAAAATATTTCTAAACATATTCATTCATCAATAACAATATTCACTACATTTAAAATCCTCACAACATTCCAACAACAATATAAATAAACATTTCACAATATTATTTCCACATTTCAAAAACACAATTATTTCCACATTTCAACAACACAATTATTTCCACAATAAAAATTTTTAAACCTCACAATATTCCAACAACAATATTTATAAACATTTGTATTCATTAATAAACACAATAAACTCACAAAAGTCCATTATAATTATACTTAATAAACATATAATAATCACATGCATCTCATATATATCCATATCCCTCTAAGTATCTAAACCTCACAATATTCTTACAACAATATATTATACATATTAATTCATCAACAAACACCATGAACTCACAATATATTCACAAAAATTCATAAACAATAATATTTCTAATTAATCTATAACATAATATTACCACAATATTACCACAATTTCACAATATTCTCACCACAAAATTCATAAACATAATAACTAAAGTTTAGAAATATACCTAGCACTTTTATATCCTCTTAGAAAATATAAGTTTTGAAGTTGCCAAAATAACCAATCCTTCAAATAAAAAACAATAATAATTTGTTAGAGACATATACATATTTATAAAAACAAAAACAATAAGAGAAATAGTCTAAATTAGAAATAATGGAAGAAATTAACATTTTCTCTCACTCTCACTTTGATCACTCTAACACTCTCTCCTCTCTATTTCGCGCACGGGGGAAGCAGAAATGATTTCTGCTTCCCACCCGTGTGTGACTTCATGTAAAAACATTTCATTTCAATTAACGTTCGAACGACTGATTTAAACGTTCGAACGTTACTTCCTACCGGTTAAATTTTCAATATTTCCGTTCGAACGTTTAAATGAAACGTTCGAACATTAAAGCTCACCACATAAAACGATAATCGAGCGGCAAAATTCCCACCAACCATTTATTAACGTTCGAACGTACATAAAGTAACGTTCGAACGATACAATTGAGACGGAAATTTCCCACCAAAAATTTAGAACATTCGAATGTAACTAACAAACGTTAGAACGATAAAAATTCAGAAAATTAAGTTAATTTTTTGTTTTTTTTAATGTTATATAATATAATATAGTTACTATATATATACTATATTTAAAACATATTATACTTACTATTACATAATATATTATAGTTACTAATATAGTCTATTTAAAACATATAAATAATTACTATTATATATTAATGTTATTGATATATTATAGTTACAATAATATAATATATTATAGTTACTAAAATAGTCTATATTTAAAACATATAAATAGTTACTATTATATATTAATGTTATTAATATATTATAGTTACCATATATATACTATATTTAAAACATATTATAGTTAGGGGTGAGCATCGGTAGGTCCGGATCGAGAAAATCGAATCGGACTGATCATTTTGGACCGAACCGGACCAAACCGAATTTGTTTCGGTCCGGTCCAGTTCAATTTTTTTTGGACCAAATGAATTCGGTCCGGTCCACGGTCCGGATGTTTTTCGGACCGGACCGGACCGAATATATTTCTATAAAATTTTTATATTTTTTTATATATAATTATACTATATTATAATTAAGTATAGACTATTAATACTATTATATATTTATATAGTTATATTAATGGTTATATTAGTTGTTATATTAATTTAGTTATACTATATTATAGTGATTTATTATAAGTTATAAATTTATAAGAAATTATAACTATATTATATAGTAGTATAAGTTATAAGTATAGACTATAGACTATAGTTATATTTATACAATTATACTTATACTAAATTACTAATATTACTAATATATTGCTATAGCCTATAGCCTATACTATATTACTAATACTATTATATAGTTATACTAATACTATTATATAGTTATACTATAATTGTCATCATAGTATTAGAATCATAAATAATACTATAGTTTTTTTTTTTAATTTTAAAGAAGAGCCGAAGGACACATGTCCAATAATGTCCCCGTCCCAATTTTATTGATATACCCTCACTTGTGACGGAGGAAAACCGTGGTTACAGACCCACACCTGGTGGATACAATAAATTCCAAAAACCAGGTGTAAAAAGACCAAAACTGACCCAAAACAAAACACTCAAAGACATTCACAGATTAACCATATGTCCAAACCTTCCTCAAATTATACTATAGTTATACTTATACTAATATTACTAATATATAGCTACACTATATTACTCCTTGTCTAATACTTTATACTAATACTATTATATAATTATAATTTATACTAATCATGATTCATAATAACTAATCACTATAAATCTATCACTATATATATTTAGTATTAATGTATTAATATATTCTTTAATGTATTACTAATATTATTAAGTATTAAGCATTATAGTATAAATTATAATATATGTATAATTTATAATAGTATGTTAAGTATGTATCTTTCTTAATTATAGATATAATATGTATGGATAATTAAATTATTCATGCTTATTGCTTAATATACAAAATGTTAAAAGTTGTAATATTTAATTTATTATCATTGCCATATAAAATATTTTTTTATTGAGTTTGTTACATAATCCACATTAATAAGCCACTTAGTTTAATTTAGTATTGTAAATAATTTTTTTTATTAATTGATTAAAAAAATAATAAATAAATAAAAAGAGGCCGGATCGAATGGACCGAACCGGACCGAAAGCTAACAGTCCGGTCCGGTACCCTTGGGTGTTCGGTCCGGGCCTGTCCGGACCAATTGATGGACCGAAAACCTTCGGTCCATCGCCGGACCGGACCAGACCGTGTGTAGCCCTAATTATAGTTACTATAATATAATATATTATAGTTACTAATATAGTTACTACTATATATATTAATGTTATTAATATATTATAGTTATTATATCTATACTATATTTAAAATATATAAATAGTTACTATTATATATTAATGTTATTAATATATTATAGTTACAATATATATACTATATTTAAAACATATTATAGTTACTATAATATAATATATTATAGTTACTAATATAGTCTATATTTAAAACATATAAATAGTTACTATTATATATTAATGTTATTAATATATTATAGTTACTATATATATACTATATTTAAAACATATAAATAATTACTATTATACATTAATGTTATTAATATATTATAGTTACTATATATATACTATATTTAAAACATATAAATAGTTACTACTAGATATTAATGTTATATAATATTTATTAACGTTCCAACGTTTCATTCCACATTGGAACGTTAATAAACATAACGTTCCAACATATTTTAAACGTCCGAACGTTATTAAATATAACGTTCGAACGTTAACTATATATAAATCCAAAACCGAACGCCCGAAACTCATTTCTCCATTTCGACGCCGCACTCCTTCGTCACCGCCGCCGTGAAACTCCGCCACAATCGTCACTAAAAGGTACGCATCTCTATTTTATCTAAAAGTAGATATTTTATTCATCGATTTGGATCGATTTGTATTAAAATCGAAACCCGTGGTAGCCGGATTTTCAACTCGATTTTCCGGCCACCACGGGTTACCATTGGCTAAAAGGTCAACGTAGAAATGTTCCTTGAAGTGTATACTTCATTTCTACAGTGACCTTTCGGCATTTAGCCCAGTAGAAATAGGATTTTGAGCTTTCGAGAATGGATAACCTTTCGGCTACGTTGACTTAGCCATTCCGTCTCGTAACGTTTGAACGTTACACCAATATGTTCGAACGTATGCCGTTTCAATTTCCTAACGATTGGCCCTCCACGTCCGGACGTGTATTTTATATGTTCGGACGTTACTACACTTACGTTCGATAGTGTAAATGAACGTTTGGACATAAGTTTTTTTAATTTTTTAAATATTTTTAACAATTTAACGTCCGAACGTATATTTATAACGTTCGAACGTATAGCATTTAAATTTATGATACGTTCTATGTTCGGACGTTTAGTTGTTATATCTTTACGTTCAAACGTTACTAATATACGTCCGATCGTTTCATTGTAACGTTTGGACGTATATTTTCTATGTTCGAACGTTAATGCAAATCAGTTTAATATTAAGACAAATATGCATCAATAGTATTCACAATTTTGTTTCATTTTCTATTTTTAGGAGATGGTTCATCATTTGTATTCAAGGAAACGAGGGAG
Organism: Pterocarya stenoptera; assembly: GCA_003123785.1. NCBI lineage: Eukaryota > Viridiplantae > Streptophyta > Magnoliopsida > Fagales > Juglandaceae > Pterocarya > Pterocarya stenoptera. The sequence goes on from QEOT01000315.1 coordinate 135,349, forward strand.
GGAAGGAGCCACTAGAGACACTGCTCGGATCGGGTCTCATACTGTTATGGTCGAGCGAGAGGCCCTGATCAACGAGTTCGACGAGCTCACCTGGGAGCAGACGAACTTGAGAGATGTCTTCTTCAGTAGAGGCTGGGGAAATATCTGCACATTGAGGGGTAAGGCATATCCCTCTATGGTTCAGGAGTTATACATGGAGATGTGCTCCATGCCTCAGCACACATCCTCTCACACCGTGACTGTACGCGGTGTGACATTTGAGTTTTCAACTGATGTCATCGCCGACCACCTCGGGATTCGTCGAGGAGTTCAGACATTGACTGAGGCAGATGTAGGCACTTCTGCATCATCTACTGGCCCACTTGATGCATCATCAGCCAGAGATGCAGACCAGTCAGAGGCCGAGGGTGCTGAGCCTTCGGCTACGGATGACTACCGAGACGAGAATTTCTACATCCTCACCGGGAGAGACCGCATGCAGCTCGAGAGGCCGAACTCCTTCCACCAAAATCATTTACTGTCGTTCTTCCGCATCTTGCATCTTATAATTGCAACAAACGTGGATCCTATGGCACATAAGACCACATTTAGTCGGACTCGGGCACAATTTTTGATACGGGTGGCACTTAGAGATGCCATAGATTTGCCCCTCCTCATCTTTGACAGGATCCGTTATGAGGCGAGCATCGTCTCCATGGATAACCTCCCATAGGGTGTCCTGCTCAGCCGGCTACTACTTGCTCGGGGAGTGCCAACCCAGCCTTTAGAACTGGCCAAAGATCAGATGAGCCCTCCTGACATGATCACTCAATTACGTAGCATTGGACAGGCGAGGGGACGTCGGCCACCCCCTGTAGCGGATCTAGTTCCTCCGACACAGCCCCAGCCTAGTGTGGGGAGTAGTGGTCAGCAGCCGACCAGTACATCTACGGGAGATGTGAGGCCTACTTGGTTTGATGTAGTGATCTCGCAGCTGACTACGCATATTGATCATTCAATCGATGAACGGCTCGCGCCTCTAGAGGCGTCTGTAGCCGAGATGTCACACCGTGTACATATCCTCAACGACAAGGTTGATACCTTAACTGAGGAGGTATGGGCCTCTATGACTTTCCCGGACGGCGATATTATATGAGTGTTGTTTATATTCAGTTATCATATTTTATGTATTTTGTTTTTAATATTTGTGAGGAACAATATTATATAATATATCTATGGTTTTTTAATTACAATTCTCAATCTTCTTTAATGTTATATTTTTCAACTTCAATACTAAATCACTGCACTTCAAATATACATAAACATAAATATATATTTAAATATGTATATATAAATATATACGTATTTATATATATAAACATAAGTTTATATATATAAACATAAATATTTAAAATATATAAATATATAATTATATTTTGCAAATTGTGTATATATAAATGTATACAAGTCAATTTTTTAGACTTGTATCCAAATTATACAATATAAAAACCACATAAATTTAAAATTAGAACATATTTAATTTAAATTTATAAGTAACGTTCGGACGTTAATTACTAAGGTTCAAACGTTTGCGCCAAAAAATTTCACATTCGCACGTACGTATTTGTGACGTTCGAACGTAATTTTCTCATTCGTTGAAACGTAAAAAAAATCTCATCCGTCTTTAGTGACAGTTTTCAAAAACCGTCACAGAAAATACTTTTTAGTGACGGTTTAGGGACTGTCACAAATTCTTAACTGTCACTAAAAACCAAATGTGTTGTAGTGCCCTGTGACCAATTTTGTTATGTTTCAAATTTTTAACTATTTTTTTTATAAGAAATAAACATCTTCATTGAGATAATAACGATTACAGACATTTATTAAACCATAAGGTTTGAGAAAGGAAGTCTAGAATACAATCACACCACATTTCAATATCATCAACTCTCCAAGCATTGCGAGCAAGCACATGAGCTGCTCGATTACCTTCTCTACTCACATATTTAAAAACCACACTATTAAAGCACCTACAAAGCCTTTTGACTTCATTAAACAGATTACCAAGCATAGAATTTAACATATCATCTCGCTGTAGCGACTGAACCAGCAATAAACAATCGGATTCAATTTCAGCGTATGGTACTCCCATTGTAGAGCTCAGCTGCATACCTCTGAAAATAGCCAGTAATTCAATTGCTTCTGGTTCCTCCACCTCCATTTCAAATTTAGAAGCTGCTAATAACACTCTCCTTGATGAGTCCCTTAATATAATTCCTATACCTACTTTCTATAAATTTGAAAACATGGCACCATCAGTATTCAATTTAAGAACACCCTGAGGAGGATGCTGCCAGCTGAACTGATTTTTCAACTGCATCCAAGAACTAACAGCAGCACCTCTGAAATTATTTAATAGACTCAAAGAATGATTAGTAACATGAAGCGGACTCAACCTAACTTTCTCAAACTCAAATTTATTTCTTCTATACCAGAAGCCCCAAGCTAAACAGAAAAAATGCTCCAAAGAATGAGTAGAAGTCCCTTCCACAATCTGTACCACAATCTCAGTCACATTGAGAGACAAAAATTTTATCAACGAGGGAAAATACTACACCCACAAATCCCGAAGCTGAATGCAACTGAAAACCACATGAACTAAATCCTCAACTGGATGCTGGCAAAAACTGCATTTTGATCCTGAAATCACCTTCCTCCTTTCTAAATTAACCTTCGATGGTAAACTGTCTTTACACAACCTCCAAGCAAACACTTTGATTTTATTTGGAGCTTTCATCTTCCACAAAGCTTTCCAAAGTCTCTGGAGCCTCCCACTCGAAGAAGATTCTGCTATATTGGATCCCATATGTGCCAGAATAAATTTGTAACAACTCACAAAAAATTGACCATTCCTTTCCTGACTCCACACCAATTTATCTTCTGTTCCTTTAGGATAAATAAAGACTTTAGATATCGCAGCAAGCACCATTGGATTGAAGAGAGTTCTAATTTTTGAGTAGTCCCATCCTCTTGTTTCCGCATCAATTATCGAAGCGACTGCAGTCTGTCGATCCTGCTCTTGTACCCCAAACTCTTGAGCCAAATTCATATGCCCTGGGAGCCATTGATCTGTCCATAACTGTGCAGTCCTTCCATCGCCAATACGCCATCTTGAACCCTCCGTCACCCATTTCTTAGCTTCCCAAATACCACGCCATGTATAAGAAGTGCAGTTTCCCAAGCTAGACTCCAAAAAGTTTGTCTTAGAAAAATATCTAGCCTTGAGAATATTGTATAACAAAGAATCTGTATTTTGTGTCAATCTCCACCCTTGTTTAGCAAGAAGTGCTAGGTTAAAAAATCTGAGCTTCTTAAACCCTATACCACCTCTACCCTTCCTTTCACACATATTAGTCCAACTAATCCAGTGAATTTTCCTTTCCACTTTCTTTTAACCCCACCAAAATCTAGCCATCAATCCTTCCAACTCCAAACAGAAACTTTCAGGGAGCAAGAAACAACTCATAGAATAAGTGGGAATGGATAAAGCAACAGCTTTTAGCAAAATCTCCTTACCCCCTTGGGACAACAGTTTTTCCTTCCAATTTTGTAATTTTTGCCAAACCCTCTTCTTTATAGATTGAAAGGCCCTTGTTTTTGACCTCCCTACAATAGGAGGGAGACCCAAATATTTCTCATACTGCTGTATATCAATATTACCCCACAACAACTGAAGCTCTTCCCTGACATCCCTACCCACATTGCTACTAAAAACCATAGGGATTTTTTCCTTATTTATTTTCTGCCCTGAAACACTCTCATAAACTGAAAGGATAGCTTGCACTCTCTTATTCTCCACTACATCAGCCTTACAAAAGATGACACTATCATCTGCAAAAAGCAAATGATTAATGTTTGGAGCACCCCTACAAATTTTAATCCCAGAAATTTCCTTCCTTAATCCTGCTGCATTCAATAAAGAAGTGAGCCCTTCGGTACAAAGAAAGAGATAAGGGGACAATGGGTCCCCTTGTCTCAACCCCCTACTAGGAATAATAGGTCCCTTCGGCTCCCCATTTACCAAAACAGAAAATGAAACTGTTTGAATACAGAACATCACCAAAGAAACAAAAGCTGGCTGAAAGCCCATCACTTCCATAACCTTTTTTATAAAGCTCCACTCCACTCTATCGTAGGACTGGTAATAAGAGTTTGTGGTTCTAATGTTATCTTCATTAGTTTATAATGGATCCTATATACTACAGTTAAAGGATGTGACCGTTTCATCATATTATAACCATTTGTTTTAATGTTTAATGTCAAAGCATGTAATATATTAGGATTAAATAATGAAATAGAATAATTTGGATAACAATTAAAATAAACTGGACCTTGGAATAAACTTGATTCTACCATTCCAAGTAATGAATCATGGGAGTAAAAGTGTCTTCCATCTCTGAGACAGAGTAATACTAAGGTGTTTAATCTAACTCTAGTGAGTGGTTTTATAGCAACCTGTACTAATCCAAAATGTATGTAAGAGTATTTCTGTTTTTTGTGTTGTTTAATAGCTTCTCTTATTAATAATTGTAATGATTCATAATCATTATTTAAGCTAATAGTTTTTTCTACTGTTTTAATCGTATAATTGGTAAGGAATGATAGCTTAGAAGAAAAAGTAGAATATTTATATATTTGATTTTTTGGAACATTAGGAATAGTCCAATCTTGTAAATTTCTAGCTATTTCTGTTATATTATAATCTTCTTAGTTAATATTATCAGGTTCTACGGGGATACTAGTAGTAGATTCATTATTAGATTCATTAGGTTTGAAGAAAGAGTTCAAATTCATTGGGACAGAATAAAGATTCCCTATATCTAAATAGAAATAAGTAGATTAAGAGTTTGAGGGAACACCACCGGGACCACCCTTAAAAGCCTTTTAGCATAAATGAGCTGACCAACAGATTTCATTGGTTTACCAACATAAGTCTCCCAATATACTTCATTTTCTTTTTCTCTAGATGATCTTTATTAAAAACTGTATCAATGATTTTTACTCTTTTTTTTTTTTTTTTACAATGCAAGGATACTCAAATGATACCTTATACTTTTAATTTCGTTTATTAAGAATCTACGATGATTTTTTCAGTGTTCTAATAAATTCCTTCTGCTTTGATATAAAAGGTATTTAGTTACCATTGATTTTTTATCTTGTTTCATTAATGAAATTTTTTCTTTAAGTTCTTCCATATCAACCATTAACAGTTGTAACTCAAGTTTTAAATTATAACCCATACACTTTAAATCATATAGATCTCGATAACCAGCACTAGGAGTAAAATAATATTCCATAAAATTAAATGTAAAATAAAATAACAGTAACACAATAGCAATAACAATATAGTAAATAACAATAACAATATAATACAATATATAACACAATATATTATATAACATTAATATCACAATATAGTATAATATATTATATAACATTAATATATAATAGTAACTATTTGTATGTTTTAAATAGACTATATAGTAACTATAATATATTATATAACATTAATATATAATAGCAACTATTTATATGTTCTAAATAGACTATATAGTAACTATAATATATTATATAACTATAATATATAATAGTAACTATTTATATGTTTTAAATATAGTATATAGTAACTATATTATATTATATAACATTAATATATAATAGTAACTATTTATATGTTCTAAATAGACTATATAGTAACTAGAATATATTATATAACATTAATATATAATAGTAACTATTTATATGTTCTAAATAGACTATATAGTAACTATATTATATTATATAACTATAATATATAATAGTAAGTATTTATATGATCTAAATAGACGATATAGTAACTATAATATATTATATAACATTAATATATAATAGTAATTATTTATACGTTTTAAATATAGTATACAGTAACTATTTTGTTTTGTGGTTGTTTTGCTTCAAGCGCCATCACTGATTGTTTAGTGGTTGTTGCACTGGTTTTTTTTTTTTTTTTTTTTGGGTTTTGTTTATCTGTTTTCGGACTAGTTTTGTTTTAAGCATTAATAAATAGGAATAGGCTATTGGATACTTTTGGTGTCCATAGCAGTTGAGTCTCGTTCTTCCTTTGGAATGAGACGGTGTGATATGACTCCTCCTTATAGGGGGATGGAAGATGACAGCAGTTCTCTTCTTTTGGTGAAGTCATTTAGGCTCTGTTTTTACAGAGTGCGATTGTCTCAAATAAACTTTTGGAATGTTTAGACAGAGTTTATAGAACTTAAGACAAATTTCGTCATAAAAAAAGACTCAAACGGGGTGCTAGAGAGCTGATGGGTAGGATTTATATGAAATGAAGTCTATTTCCATTAAAAAAAAAACAAAAAATAAAAAATTAACTTAATTTTCTGAATTTTTAACGTTCTAACGTTAATTTATTATGTTCGAACGTTCCAAATTTTTTGTTGGAAAATTTTCCACTCAATTGTATCGTTCGGACGTTATTACATATATGTTCAAATGTCAATAAATTTTTGGCGGGAATTTTCCTGCTCGAATATCGTTTTATGTGGTGAGTTTTTTCGTTCGAACGATTCATTTAAACATTCAAAAATATTGAAAATCTAACCGGAAGAAGTAACATTCGAACGTTTAAATGAAATTTTCGAACGTTAATTGAAATGAAATGTTTTTTGCATCAAGTCACGCACAGGAGGGAAGCAGAAATCATTTCTGCTTCCCCCGTGCACGAAATAGAGAGGAGAGAATGTTGAGAGAGGGCTTGAGTGAGATAGAGGGTTAGAGTGAGAGTGAGAGGCCGATTACAACTAGAGTAAGAGAGGGATAGCGTGAGAGAGGGTGATTATTGAGGTTGAAGATTTTGGAAGTATTTTGGTAAGAAAAAACTATTTCTTCCATTATTTCTAATTTAGACTATTTCTCTTGTGTTTTTTATTTTTATAAATATGTATATGTCTCTAACAAGTTAGTATTGTTTTTTTTTTTTTTTAAGGATTTGTTATTTTGGCAACTTGAAAGCTTATATTTTGTAAGAGGATAGTAAAAAGTGTTAGGTATATTTCTAAACTTTAATTATATATGTTTACGAATTTTGTGGTGAGAATATTGTGAAATTGTGGTAATATTGTGAAAATATTATGTTATAGATTAGAAATATTATTGTTTATGAATTTTTGTGAATATATTGTGAGTTTATGGTGTTTGTTGATGAATTAATCTTTATAACATATTGTTGTTGGAATATTGTGAGATTTAGCACATTTTGTTGTGATTATTATTAATTAAGTACAATATTGCATGTTTATGAATATTGTTGTGTCTTGAATTTTAAATGTTGTGATTAAGGTTTATGAATTAGACTTGTGGTAATATTGTGAAAATATTATGATATAGATTAGAAATATCATATATTATTGTATATGAATTTTGTGAATATTTTTTGTACTCACGTTGTTTATTGATGAATTAATATGTATAATATATTGTTGTGAGAATATTGTGAGGTTTAAATACTTAGAGGGATATAGATATATATGAGATGCATGTGATTATATGTTTATTAAGTATAATTATAATGGACTTTTGTGAGTTTATTGTGTTTATTGATGAATACAAATGTTTATGAATATTGTTGTTGGAATATTGTGAGGTTTAGAAAATTTTGTTGTGGAAACTATTGTGTTGTTGAAATGTGGAAATAATATTGTTGTGGAAATAATATTGTGAAATTTTTATGTATATTGTTGTTGGAATATTGTGAGGATTTTAAATGTTATGAATATTGTTATTGATGAATGAATATGTTTAGAAATATTTTGTTATGCTGAGATTTTCTTTGTTGAACTTAAAGGTATAACATTAAGTATAATAAATAAGCTAATAAATTTTCTATATAATAAATAAATAAGTCTAATTAGTTATAATATTGGACTTATAACAACTTAGAGGGATAATACTAAGTATAATAAATAAATACAAATTTTTCTATATAATAAATAAATAAGTCTAACTAGTTATAATATTGTGAAAATTACAACTTAGAGTATAATAAATAAATATTATAATAATAACTTAACAAATAAATAAGTATCAATTAGTTATAATATTGTGGACCATAACAACTTAGAGGGATAAAATTAAGTATAATAACTCGTTAATATTATATAATTAGGGAGAATGATCTCGAAGAAATATCTATTAAATTGTTTGACTCTCGAAGTCTCTCTGGCCTTCAGAGTTGTAAAGGCAAGAAAGTTTGTGACAGTTAAGTGATTAGACTAAAGTTTAGACATATCTTCAAGATTGTTCCCCCTCGTTGTGTACGTATGTGGGTAGGTGCACCAACATATTCTTCCATCTCTATCTAGTTCAACAATATAAGACTTCCAAATGTTTTTAACATTACTAATTCTAACATTTTTCGTATATATAAGATTCATGTGGTTTTTGAATGAATATGTGTGACATTGCATAAATAACCTTAGACCCGTTCAGGAATTAGTCTATATTTAGGTGTGCACAAATTCCTGAATTGTCCAGTGTGGATAGTTTGAGATTATATCTTCTGTATTGCACATTCTTGTTACTCATACTGAACATGTTTAGTATGAAGTTTCGATGTCTTCCTCTACTGTTCTTCAGGTATACTGTTCGTAGGGTCACAATCCCTCTTAATGAACATGTATACTTGGAGAACTATGGGGAGATGCTGCCAAAATTTCTACTGACGTGGACAATAGTAAAGTGACGGAATATGTGCAATATGGATAATATAATCTCGAATGGGATAGGACCAACTACCTTATAAAAATTAGCAGTGGCAATTAGAGCATTACATGCATGTGAATTTTCAATGTACATTAAGTGTTACTAATAGATAGAACTTTTTAGAAATTGACAAAAGTTGGATGCGTCTAGGCGATAGACTTAGAACGGATTACGCAGCCTATGCGCGTGGAGTAAGAACCTTCATTGATTTTGCTTGAGGCTCTGCTGATAGTCGTGGTTACATTAAGTGTTCATATCGAGGGTGTAAAAAATTGTGTGCGATAGGATTGACTGAAGTTGAAAGTCATATATTTGTGAACGGTATGGATCTGGGGTATACTCGATGGGTATTGCATGGTGAGCCGTATGCATAGTCAGCGGATGCATTGTTCGGTCATTCGAATTATTTGCGAGACATGGATGATGATTATGAGCGGGATGAGATGGAGGAAATGTTGGGTGACATTGGAGCTGGGATGTTTATGGATGACGTAGACGACAATGGCTCAAGTGGTCGAGGGAGTAATTTTGAAAACTTTGCTGTAATGTGGGAAGATGCAAAACGCGAGCTTTATCCAGACTGTACAAAACATTCCAAAATGTCGTTTATTATGCGGTTGCTTCATATTAAGTCATTGTGTGGGATGTTGATGAAAGCAATAAATATGGTATTGGACTTATTTAACTAGGTCCTTCTCGATGAGTCTGCATTGCCAAAGAACTTTTATGAAGCGAAACAATTGAGACAGGGATTAGGGTTTAAGTACAAGTCAATACATGCATGCAAGAATGATCGTGTTTTGTTCTGAAAGGAGAATGAGGGGAAAGAAGTATGTCCTGTATGCAGAGAGTCGAGGTGGAAGGCCAAGAAAAATGTGCTAGCTAAGGTGTTGCAATATTTTTCCTTGAGACCTAGATTGCAAAGACTATATATATATAAAAAAACAGCTGTTGAAATGAGGTGGCACGAGGAGAAAAGAGTTAAGAATGACGCATACATGAGGCACCCAGCTAATTCACTTGCATGGAAATCTTTCGATGATCAATACCCAGAGTTTGGGATAGAAGCTCGAAACGTGCGTTTGCGACTCACTACCGATGGATTCAACCCTTTTGGGAATATGAGTACAAGTTATAACACTTGGCTCGTAGTGTTGATTCCGTACAATCTTCCGCCATGGAGATACATGAAGGCACCAAACTTTTTGTTAACGTTACTTATTCCCGGCCTGAGATCACCTGCAAATGATATTGATGTATTCATGCAGCCGTTGATTGAAGAGTTGAAAGAGTTATGGGAAACAAGCGTCAAAATGTATGATGCATCCACATCGACAACTTTTCAGATGCATGCTGCAGTATTGTGGACCATAAATGACTTTCTAGCATATGGAAATCTTTCCGGTTGGAGTACTAAAGGGAAGTTAACGTGTCCGACGTGTAATAAAGAAACTGCTAGTTGTGGTTAACATATTCTCAGAAGTTGTGCTTCATGGGTCATCGACGTTATCTACCACCAAATCATGCATGGAGAAGCCAATGTGCTAAGTTTAATGAAAGAGTAGAGAACATAATTGCACCAAATGAGTTGTCTGGAGAAAAGATAGTGGAACAACTTATACATATTAGAGCGAACAATTTGGCAAAGGCCGGGATAAGAATAAGAGAAAAAGAGACGAAGCAGAATTGAATTGGACAAAGCGTAGTATTTTTTTTTGACTTGCCATATTGGTCGTTCTGCATGTTGCGACATAGTTTGAATGTGATGTACATAGAGAAGAATATATGTGATAATATACTGGGTACATTGATGAGCTTTAATAAAAAGATAAAGGACACGATTAAGACAAGAAAAGATCTTGAGAGAATGGGAATTAAACATAATCTACATTTGTGAGTGGACGGCAATAGGGTGATCATGCCGCATGCATGTTTTACAACGACCAGGGAGGAGAGGATAGATTTCTGCAAATGATTGTAAGGTGTGAAGTTGTCATATGGTTATGCCTCAAATATCGGTAGATGCGTGAGTCCTGTTGACTAAAAAATTAGTGGATTGAAAAGTCATGACAGCCACATTCTTTTGTAGAAGTTATTACCGGTGGGAATTCATGGGAAGCTGACATCTAATGTACGTGTTGTCATTACTGAACTATGTATGTTTTTTAAAGACTTGTGTGCTCGAGTAGTAAATCGAGATATGTTGCAGCAGATGGAAGAAGATATTGCTACCATACGCTGTAAATTTGAGCAGATTTTTCCATCATCATTTTTTGATGTCATGGTCCATTTAGCAATGCACTTCCCCCGGGAGGTATTATTGGGTGGTCCGGTGCAGTTCCGTTAGATGTATCCAGTTGAAAGATATTTGGGTCGTTTAAAGCGCACTGTTGGAAATAAAGCTAGAGCCGAGGGTTCAATAGCAGAGGCCTATATATACGATGAATGGTTAACGTTTTGCTCTCTATATCTTCGTGGTGTTGAGACACGATTTAATTGTCAAGCGAAATGCTGATCTTGAGGCTCTGCCTCCTCGTGAGCTATCAATGTTTTTCCAGAATGTACGACCCTTGGGTGCACAAACAGATTACGATTTAATTAATAGAGAGTTGGGTATCGTTTGTTGGTACGTGTTAAATAATTGCCGAGAGATTGATTGCTATCTCAGGTAAGTTGTTGCATGCTTAAAATTATAGTCAAATGTCATTTAATTATAACTTTTGTGCTCAAAATATTATTTTTTTTTTCACATATATACAGTGATCACCTGGATAAACTTAGGATGGAATGCGTAGAGAATATAGAGGCAAGACACGAGGAAGAATTTCTCGGATGGTTTGAACGTGTATGAACTAAAACTACATTGTGATTATTTGATTTATAATGTTCTAATTCTGGGTTACTTTTAATACGTATATATTATTAAAATTGATAGATTTTGGAATAACGTGCTCATGATCCCGGATCAGTTTCTTCTGAATTGTATACATTGGCTCGTGGTCCCTCTAATGGAGCACTTCGATACACTGCATGCACGGTTCGAGGTTAAAGATTCTATACTCTAGACCGTGAATGTAATAGAAAGACTCAAAACTGTGGTGTGTTGGTCGAGAGAAGTCATGGAACAGACGATATTGACTATTATGGTGTCATACGTGATATTATCGGATTGAAATATCTGGGTGGGTCTGTAACATATGTCTTTAAGTGTGATTGGTGGGACTTAGGTGGTGGTTGGGTGTCGATACATAGGGATAATAACTTTACGAGTGTCAATACGGCATCTAAATGGTTCGAAGATGATCCATTCATATTGGCTTGTTAAGCTACTCAAGTCTATTACTTGATTGATCTAATGAAAAGTATTGATGAAGATAGTGGAGAGATAACTTGGCGAGTAGTACAAAAATTTGTTCCTCGAAATATATATGAAGCAGGAACGAGTGCGGATTACGAGAATAGTAGAGATGAAGATGACATTCCGATAGTAGAGGCCTACCAAGAAGATAGAGAGGGTATTAACTTGTTTGTTGTCCTTGATGCACTCGAGTTGCTCCCCTTCTGTAGAGATGACGTCCCACCCGTCCTTCTCGACCCGTTCGTATTAAATGATCATTCAATTCAAGTTAGTGAAGAAGAAGAAGGAGAAGAGTCAGAAGAAGAAGATGAAGCAGAATCCGGAGAGGAAGTGGATAAGGAGGATGAAGAAGAGCTTGATGACGACGACGAAGATGCTATTGAGGGAGATTCTGAAACAAGTATAGAAAATACATCCGAAGATGAAGAATAAAAGTATTAAATATTTTATTCATATAGGTGACTATAAAATATTTAACTTTTCAATAATTTTTTCTAATTAATTTTCTTTATCATATTAATCATACCGCAAGGATGCCGCCAAAACGACAACAAAGAAATTTGCCCCCTCCACCTAGTCAAAGTCCCGAACCTATTGAGGACTCCCCACCCAAGTGTTTCCCTCCTGAAGATCAAGTGCAAACGCAAGAGAACGACAATCAGTCGACACCTACCAATTAGAGAATAACAACATAGTTAATTATATATCAATACTTTTATCTCAATAATTATATAGATATAATAATATTATATCTAATAGTTGATGCATCCGCTCGTCGCAGTCGTGGTTATATCGGTGGCATTTCTCAGGCATGGAAAACTCAAGGTCAACATTCTTGATAATTCCACTGAAGGTGTGGATGATAGTGCAGTAGCGCTTTCCATATATATTGGTACAGTTGTCTGAGCTTATGCTCCATTTTATGTGCGATCATGGTGAGATGTTTCGCTCGGATTAAGGAACACATTCGGAGCCGTGTGCTGGTGGGTTTACATTGAGAGTACATTTGTTGTATACTAGATTAATATATTTTATTTTTGACATAATTCGCTTATTAGGATGAATTCGAACTCGACTTTGGCCATAGCGAGGATTTGAGAACTGTGAATAGGTTGATGGCTACAGTATTCCGACGTCACAAGGGACGATGTCATGACCACTTCAAGAAGTTTGAGACGGTTGAAGAGGCTACGCAACCCCCTTTCCAACAGATGAAGTTAGACGATTGGAGAAAGTGCTGTGATCTTTTCGCAACTTCAGATTATCAGGTATTCTAGATTAATAATATCTAATGATTATTTACATATATATTTGGGCTATATATTTTATGTATATATATCAATTAACATTCTTAATTAATTTTGTAGCATTTAAGTTCTACAAATGCTAATAATAGATCCGCTTTGACTGTCCACCATCGTGCTGGTTCAAGATCATTCCACCGTCTTGCTGAGAAAATGGTAATTAATAATATTATAGAATATATTTATTTATTTAACTATTTTTATTTAAGTACTAATATTATCTTTTTAAAATTGCTAATGTGGCTTTGTTAGAAACGTGATGATCCAGAAAACTTTTCCCTCATTCATGTCTATGCTGTTGCTCACATTAATGAGAGTAGTGAGTGGATGGATCCTGTCGCTACAGATATTATGTAAGCATTGTTATTTTTGTTAAATAAATTATGCAATATATGGAAATTTTATTTTTTATTTTTTTATTTCTTTTAATACGTTACTTATTGTATATTCTTTTTGACATGACAGGAAAAAATGATGGAGATACAATCAGTTTCTGGAGAATCCTCTCCGAGTGATATAAACGTATTCACGCAAGTGCTCAGGCCCAACTCTAGTAAGACAATAGGTTTGGGAAGATCTTTTAAGCATTCTGGTTCATCCTCCTTATCTTCTTCGACTTCACAAATTAATAATCTTACCAAAGATTTGGAAGCCGAACGAAGCGAGAATGAGTATATGAGATCAAGACAGCAAGAGTTGGAGTCCCTCTTAGAGCAACAATCTCATTTAGAGACGTGTTCGCAGGACCAACAGAGAGACCAAGAAGAAAGAATGCGCAATAAAGTCCAACAGCAAGTGCAGCGGGAGATGATGGAGCAAATGGAGCGTGTTATGTCATTGCAATAGAAGCGGGGTGGACGAGAAATGAAGAAATGAATTCTCTCACTTTAATTCATGTCTATAACTTTTACTATCTAATTTTAGAACTTTTTAAGATATTGTTAGTTGTAGAATATTTATGGTGTGTAATATGATACAATTAGTATGTTTCTTAATTTCTTAATTTTATAAAATTAGTATATTTCTGATCTGTACGTTCGAATGTAAAAAAAAATGTTTCAACAAGATTTCACGTTTGAACGTAAATACACGATTTGACGATTAACATTCGATGAAACCTCCGAACGTACCATGTTCGTTCGAACATTTCTTCTTAAACATTCGAACACACGTCCGAACGTTATCCTCATTACGTTCGGATGGTGTTCCCATAACGTTCGAACAAAAATTCTAACATTTAATGCATTTGAACGTATAAATGTCCGAACGCAAATATTATACGTTCGAACTATAATCAATCAAGGAACGTCAACTTATGACATTCGAACGTAAATTGCTCAGGTTGGCCTTTAGACGTAAAATTTTACATCCGAACGTTACTTTTTGTGACAGTTTTCAACCGTAAAAAAAAATATAACGTTCGAATGTTACTCTAAACGGAACAACTCCAACCGTCACTAAAAATACTTTTAGTGATGGTTCAACAGTAAAGTGTCACTAAATGTATTCTGTGACGCACATTGGGAGACGGTTGTGGTGACGGTTTCAAACCGTCACCAATTGTCTTTAGTGACGTTTCTTTGATTTTGGTGACGGTTGTCTCTGTCACAAAAGGCAAATTATGTTGTAGTGTCGGATGGTATGCTTTTCTTTAATTAGTTTTTTTCCATGTTCGCACCTATTTTTGTTTTTAAATTATTACACTCTAATTCATATCCTGATCTCAATTTGTGTATGGTTCTATATTTTGTTGCAGGTTCATGGAACCCTTAACAAAGGGTCGCTATCCCCTCAGCATGCGTACTCACGTACGTGAAAGATTCAACAGAACTGAATCAGAGCTGGTGAAGGGATCATACGACTTTATCGGATTAAACTACTATACTGCCACTTATGTTGGTGATGCACCTGAATATAATTCTCTGGACAAAAGCTACTTGACAGATGCTCTTGTTTATAAAACAGGTACGGACAATTCAACTCTCGAAAAGCTAGCACTGATCGATATGTTTGTCTTATCATGTATCAAATATTAACTACATCTTTTTTTGTTTGGCTGTGCATGGCAGGTTGGCGCAACGGGGTCCTCATTGGTCCACAGGTAAATGAATCTGAAGTAAATTAATATAGATTTTCCACTATATAAGATTCCGAATGGATGATATTGGATCTTACAAACGTTGTCATGTGTACCAAACTAGAAAATTCAGTTGCTTTATTGCAAAATATATCGATTTAATAGCTATTTTTTATCCACCTTACCAACAGTACATGATGAAAAACGAAAACAGTCTTGGGCAAATTTTTATGTAGTGATTAGTTCATTTTCTATCAATCCCAGGCTGCTTCAAGTTGGCTCTATGTCTATCCTAAAGGAATTTATGATCTTCTTGTCTACACAAAAATCAAGTACGGTGATCCAGAAATTTACATCACCAAGAATGGTAATTTTCTCAACCTTTTTCTAAACAAAACGTCGATGAAGAATTCTTGGATGTCCCATTTTATCTAATTAAGCTAAACTATAATATTTTATTAGGAATCGATGAGTTTAATAATGCCTCATTACCGCTTAAGGAAGCTCTTGTGGACACCCACAGAATTGATTATTATTATAGGCACCTTGCGCATGTTCATAAGGCTATTGGGTAAGTGCTTAATTCATACAACTCTCTCTCTCTCTCTCTCTCTCTCTCTCTCTCTCTCTCTCTCTCTATGTATGACCTATGACCTTCAATTCATTGTTTTCCTCGGAAATATTGGGTGGGCTTGAAAGTTAAGGCATACTTTGCTTGGATATTCTTGGACAACTATGAATGGAATTCTGGTTATACGGTTCGATTTGGCATTTACTTTATTGACTGTGTGAATGGATTGAAAAGATACCCTAAACTTTCAGTACAATGGTTCAAGAATTTCCTCAATAAATAGAAATGAAGATTTTCACATTATGAACTGCCTATCAAATTGGGAGGTCTCAGATCAATAAATTGAGTATATATCTCTTCTCTATGAATACTGTACTTTTTGAATAATGTAATTTTCTCTTTGTATTGGCTTAAACGCTAGTTGCAGAATAATAAATTACTCTGCAGATGGTCTCCGTCTTTTATTATGCATGGGTTGTTCAAATTTTCGTATTTTTAGTGTGTTGAAATTTTACTACTAAATGATCGAAATGCTTTTGGGCTTTTACATTGACTTCACATCCCGACCATGCGTCATGTGGTGTTTCTTAAAATCCTAACTACTTTGCTTCTTGAATGGTTGAAATTTTGTTAATGCATTAGCAATATTTCACTTGTGATATGTTGAGTTTAGATCTCAAAATATTGTTGTTTTTCTTTATTCATTAGATATAAGGAATTGTAAGTATATAAATATAATAATGGAGCTTTCTAATTAGCCTAATTAATCTGATTGGAAGCCTCTTATATATAACTTAGTTTTGAGACTTCCTTTCGTACATTTTTTATAGTTCAATGATCTTGCATTTGTTAAGAAAACCTCTTTTCATGATATATCAATAAGAATCTCTTTTGGGATTTCTGTTGTTTCGATATTTGTTATCTTAGCATTTATCGCATGTGATATGCTGAGGTTTATACCTTACAATATTCTTAATTTGACTTGTTATTCCTTAATCGAATATTCGATTGCGTCGAAATTGATCTACATTACAGCCTCTTGGGTTTGCATGTTTACCGATAATTATTTGACTGCACATTTGAATATTCATGCATGTGAGAAGTTCTATATATGAAACGCATTTATGGAAGATTGATTTATTGCAAATGCCACGAAAGACAATATGTATTTATTTTGACGACGTCTAACTACATAAGAATTTTTTATTTCATTTGAGGGCAATCAAACTTCCTGCAGCTTGCCTTAATCCAATGGAGACCTTGCATTACTTATCAAGAAACAAGTAGTTTCTCTTTTCATCCGTGAGTTCTTAGCATTATATAAGTTTCATAATACAACTCTATTCATCCTCATAGCCGCAATTAACTGTTAAAAAAATATTTTAACCTAGGATGAATAATAATTGTACTCACTGCTATCATCCCAAGTTAACACGGACTATTATAAATAAATATATTTGATAAGGATAAAAGACTACCCCTAGCTAACATACTCGATCTTGGGTGTTGATGTCGTGTTTCGCAACCTGGGCAACTCTTAACCCCCTCCCTGGCTTTGGGAGTGAGGTATTTATACTTGGTTGAGTGGCCCTCATGGCTTGGGCAATGGGCGGGTCGTTTTGTACGAGGTCGGGTGTCCCTACCACATATCTGCCAAGCCTCAAACCAGTCAGACCTTATTCCAACAGTCTTTGACATCCCAGGGAGGCATGACGTCGCATGCCGAGCCCCAGTAAGCATTAAATGCGGCGTGGCTCCCCTTCCTGACATGGTTTCCTTTTTTCCATTAATGCGAAATGGCCTCGATCAGGCACGTCCACCTTTCTGGTCAGTCTGTGTGCCAAGATTCAAGGTCGGAGGATGTCCTTCACTGTTGGCCAGTAATGGAGTCAGAATATCCTGACTTCTGTCCTCTCGTCAGTGTTCTTTGCCTAACTGCTTCTCTTCTTGGGGAGGGTCGGCTTGCTAGGTCCAGGCCATATCCTTGGTCCCGAGCCCTGGCCTACACCCCAGGCCCGACCCCAGAGGAGTATTCTCCTCACAGTACCCCACAAATTCCTAGCACACGTGCGATGGGAATTTAAATGATCCCTTCTTCTCCCATCATTAATGCACGCAGGTTCTTAGGTCATGTTGTCTTCCCAGCTTTCCGACCGTTGGATCCCAAGGCGCCTTCTTCGTCCTGAGCCACATATTGGCTCGTGCTTGTCACGTGCCTAACATAACTCCCCTTTGTTTGTGTTGCTTTGCACCGCTTGGGTTCCCCGAGGCCACCTGAACACTTCATTTAATTATTGGGGTCTTCGAGGCCACACGCCCACATCATCAGTGAACTGGTTGGTGTAGCTTCCTAAGGATGCTTTGAGATGTTTGGAACGACCCCACGACGCCTCGGTTTCCCTACGAATCGTGCCGACTATGCATCCACCTGGCAACTATTGGCGTCATCCTATCAATCCATTCACTTCCCTAGGACTGTCACATCCCTTCATCTTCTGAGCCGCTGCCACTTCATTGTCCGCCCAACACCAACTGTCAGCTACCCTCATACTTATCCTCCCATTCCTACCTCCAAGCTCCCAAAACTCTCTAATTCTTTCTTCTCCAAGCTTTCCGAGGTCCTCTATTCTTTTTCATTTCCTTTGCAAACTCTCTCATGGCTGCTTCCAGTGAGCACGAAGGTCAGCTCCTTTCTTTCGTTGGGAGGAACTTGGAGTCATCTGTCACTGTCGACGATCTGCGAGCATGGTGGAGGTCTTACAACATCCCCTCAGAGGTGGTCATGGAGATTCTCAGCCGTCGGATTCCCACCGTGGACGCATACGAGATGGCTACATGCATGGCCCTGTTTCCATTGATGTTTTCCAGTGGGTTGTGACTGCCATTTTGCCCTTTGATCTGGGACATCATCGATTTTCTAAAGCTATGTAGTCTTCCGCCAGGTGCTAAATGATGGCTCTGAAGACTATCTCAACTTGACTACTTGGGAGTTCTTGTTAGTCTACCGGATCCTCCGACTTGACGGGAGCTTGTGTAGCTTCCAAGCTCGAGCTAATGAGAAACGCTTTGTTACGTTGGAGAAACACTTTTCTTCTATCAAGAAATGACAACGACGCTTCTTCTTTGTTTCTGGCTCACGCTGGGAGTATCCCGAGGGGGAGAAAATTCACCAGGTATTTGCTGTTCGGGTCATCTGGGCCATTGTGCCGAGGAGTTAGTCTCTCTTGATCAAACTATCTAAAAGAGTGTTCCAGGTCTCTACTGTTCTATCTTGGGTGGCCACCCACCCCAATGCGTCTGAGATAGATATACTACTGACAGACGTGAACATCATGCGTCACTTACTCCTTGCCAACCGATCATTTGTGCTCGATCAGGAATTTTTGGATGTTCCCCCATCTTCTCCCACCCAGAAGCGTTAATCTTATCCCCTGCAAGGGAGGATTGGGGCAAATGGCCTTAGGCTAAACGAGATGATGCTGGGGTCATTCTCGGGTAAGGGGCTTGGTTCTATTCCCCCGCCTTCCTCTAGTGGGGCCTCTGTGAGTTCCTCATGATGGCCTCCACTGGGGTCTCCCTTCAGCGAGTTCGGCGTCGCCCCCCACTGGGTTCCATCCGGCCCTCCACGTGGGGCTTCCAGCGACTCTCATCTTTAGGTGCCGTGGGTGCCTACCCAGGGTACCTTTGGCAGCACCTTTTCTCCATCTACTGCGAGCTCCTCTCAGCAAGATCAGCCCAACACCTTACCACTACAACCCGTGGTCCCACCGTCGGTTGCCGCCTTTAGAGTTTGAGAAGAAGAGGGAGATGACATTGCCCTCAATGCCATGTTCCTTAATGCCTTCTTCAACCCTACCCCCCTCCGGGGCAGCCCACTAGTTGGGCCCCTGCCTTCTTTTGAGGCGGACCTTGCAGCGAAAGAAGTAACTCGTGCTGTGCCCCTGATGAGGGAGACAGATTCCCCTCTTCTCCAGTGCTTTTGACCCTTGCTCATCATGGGGAGCTTGAACTAGGCTCCCCCATGTCCAGGATCCCGTCGATGACAGGGCTTCCAGTCCCTTATCCTCAATGTGGCCTCTCCATGAGATTGATGTCGAATCTTTTTCTCAGACGACTAAATGCCACATCCTGCTTCTCCTGCTCCGACGTCCCCCAGGTTGATGCGGGCACTTTTGCAACAAAGGAAACGCCCATGGTTTTGGAGTTATCTTCTCCCTCGACCTCCGCCATGCGCGAGGATGCTCTAACATTGGGTGATAAGATGGAGATGTCCTCCCGAAGAATAGCTCCCCTATTGGGGAACCCTTCTTCTTCTCGTGGGTCCCATACTTGGAAGGGTCCACCCCTGGAGCATTCTACTCTTTCACTATTGTCCAGAGCCAGGCCGTCCTCTCATCTAACTGACGAGAGCGCCCAAGAGACTGGTTAGGTTTTCGAGAGGGCCTAGGCCGAAGAGGTCGAGGGCGAGGCTAAAAAACGCAAGCCTCACTTTGCTCAGATATTAGCGGTTCCCTTGTTTTAAATTTTGCTTTTTGTCATTTTCCTCTAACTCATTTCGTTCCAAGCTGCCAACCGACTGGCGGATATGATCGTGGCCGAACGAGAGCTCCACTCCTTGAAAATCCTTGCTCACATGGAGGTTCGCAATGTGAACAAGCGGGTGGACTAGCTGAGCTTGGAGCACAATGACCTGGTCGAAGAGCTGGAACACTAAACTCCTGCACTCGAACAACAAGGAGCTCGACAAGGAGAAGAAGGAGCTTCATAAGGAGAGAGATTTTGCAGCTTAAGGAGGAGCTCGACGCTTGGGAGCGAAGAGCAGCCGGCCGGAGTGGAGAATCTATGGTTGGAGGACAAGCTGCAGTCGGCTCGGAGGAGACTTCGAAGATCCAGGACGGCTAAGGCCTGGGACGCCACTCAGCACACTCGACTACTCATCGATAAATTGTGAGGTACATTGTTCGAAAACTTTGTGGCCTTCAAACAAAGTATTTTCTCAAGTGCTTGGGGATCCACGGGTGGGGCAATTTGTGGCCTTCATACAAAGTATTTTCTCAAGTGCTTGGGGATCCACGGGTGGGGTAATTTGTGGCCTTCTTGGTCCTTTAGTCGATAATAGCCGGGTCTTCAGCTCGCTGTTACCATAAACAGCCTTTCCTATCAGGGTCCAAGCTTTCCTTCTTCCTGGGTGGTGACGTCGGTTTGCTTCAGGACCATGTCTCCTATCTTGAAGGCTCAATGTCAGACACATTTTTGAAGTAATGTTCAACTTTCCGCTTGTTGGTTGCCATTTGACTTGTTGCTTCTTCCATTCTTATTTCCAGGAGGTCCAGGTTCTTTTTTAACCCTTGGTCATTGCGGCCTGGGTTGAAGTGCTTAATACTGTACATGGGCATTCCCACCTCTGTCGGAATTATAACTCCTGTCTCGTAGACAAGGGCGAAGGGTGTTTCTCTCGTGGGGTTTTTTATGGACGTTTGGTAGGCCCATGGCACACTGTGAAGCTCCTAAGCCCATCTCCCCTTCTGGTCTCCCAACCTCTCCTTCAGAATATTAAGTAGCGTCTTATTGGTGGATTCTACTTGTCCATTTGGTTGTGGTTGCCTCGGGGATGAATATTTAGATTTGATCCAGAGTTCTGCACACCACTCCTGATAATGGGAGCAATCAAACTGTCTGCCGTTATCCGATCTGAAGCTTTAAGGGATCCCGAATCGACAGGCTATGGATTTTCAGAGAAATCTCGTGATAGCCCAGGCCGTGATCGTTGCCTGTGCCTCAACTTCCACCCATTTTGTGAAGTAATTGACTATCACTACTACAAACTTCACCCCTCTTTTGCCCCTGAGAAATGAGCCAATAAAGTCGAGTCCCCATTGTGTAAAAGGCTAGGGGAGACAATGGAGGCTAGTTCTTCCAGTGGACAGTGAGGGATCAACGCATGCTCTTGGCACTTAGAGCATTTCTTCACGAAGTCCTCAGCATATCGAAAGGAGCTGGGCTAGTAGTACCTCGCGCACGTGACTCGCGAGGCCAGCGATCTTCTGCCAGAGTGGTTTTAGCAGACTCTTTCATATATCTCAGCTAGCACGTAATGGGCTTCTTTAGGTAAGATGCATCTCAAGAGGGGTTGAAAAAAAACCTCTCCTATACAGGACTCCTTCCACAACTGTGAAGCGTGCCGCTCTATTCCAGATCTTCCATGCTTCCTCCCAATCACTAGGGACCAGGCCCTCATCAAGGGACTTTATAATGTCGATGGCCCATTCTGGCTACAACAACTGGACCATGGACACATTGATCCCAATGGCTAGCATGTAAATCGGTCAAGCTATGGTATGATCTGGAAGGGGGGCCTCTTCTTGGCCCGAGACAGCTTTTGCCAAACGGTCTACCTTGTGGTTTTCTTCCCTCGAAATTTGCTGGATGCGGAAGTACTCAAAGAGGTCGCACGCTTGTCCTACCTGCTGAAGGTACTTCTTCAGTTTTTCTCTTTTGGTGGCAGACTGGCCTTTTACCTAACCAACCACCACCAGCGAGTCGGCCCTAACTTGGATCTCAGTCACTCCTAATGATCTAGCTACCCTATTCTTTCCAATAACGCCTCGTACTTGACCTCATTGTTGATGATTTTGAAACCAAGCTTGATCGCGTAGTTATGTTCTTTTCCAGACTTTATGACTATGAGCACCTCAACACCCCCCAAACAGGCAAGACAAGCCATCGACGTAGACTTGCCAAGGCTTGCCTTGGGGTGCAACGGTTATCTCTTCAGGGAAGTCTGAGAATTCAGCTACAAAGTTTGTCAGGACTTGCCCCTTGATCGTTGTGCGGGCGAGGTACTCGATATCGAATTCGCTCAATTCGATCGCTCATTTCGTCATCCAGCCTAACATATCGGGCTTCTGCATATTTTCCTAATTGGGACATTTGTGAGCACCTACATCGGGTGAGCTTGGAAATATGGCCTTAGTCATCTTGCGGCGATGATTGACGCAAAGGCCAACATCTCTTTTCAGGGTATCGTGCCTTGACCCCTTAAAAAGCAAGGCCTGTGTAATAGATGGGTTGTTGGTCTCCCTCCTTACTCCGGACCAGGACAGTGCACACAACATTTGGGGTCACCACCAGATATACAGTCAAGTCTTCCCCCGGCTTGATCTGGCTAAGAAGTGGTGGGTGGGCTAAATACTCTTTTAGTTTGCCGAAGGCCTGATTACACTTGTCGTCCCACTTTCGTGCCTTTCTAAGGACCTTGAAAGAGGGAAGCCAATGGTCGGTTGACCTTATGATGAAACGGCTCAGAGCTGCCACCCTCCCTGCCTATCTCTAGACCACGTTGATTGTTCACAGCGGCGACATATCCACGATCACCTTGATCTACTTGAGGTTGGCCTCAACCCCGAAGGCACACTTTAGCGGGTTAAGCTTCATCTTATACTTCCTCAGCACTACAAAGGCTTCCCAAAGATCAGTGAGATGCCACTCACGCTTCCTGCTTTTGACCAAGAGGTCATACACGTAGACCTCTATGTTTCGCCCGATCTGCTCTCTGAACATCCGGTTAACTAGCCGTTGGTAAGTTACACCTACATTCTTGAGATCGAATGGCATGGCGCTGTAGCAGTAGAGTCCTCGGTTTGTGATGAAGGTCATCTTCTCCTAATCGTCTATGTTCATTTTGACCTAATTGTACCCAAAATATGCATTCAAGAAACTGAGTAGGGGGTGTTTGGCCGTCGAATCTACTATCAGATCTATGCGCGGCACTGCGAAGCTGTATTTTGGGCTAGCCTTATTCAAGTCGGTGAATCCACTGGAAAAGCCACTTTCCACTATCGTCTTCTCCACTTTTCACTTGCCTTCTTTGTCAAGACTACGTTGGAAAGCCACTCGGGGTAATGGACTTCCCTGATGAACTTTGCAGCCAGGAGTCGGTCCACTTGTCTGCATTGAAGCTACGACGCTTTTACTTGACCCTCTTGGTGCTCGATCACAGATGTGTTGATTTCAGGCATTTCTTCATGGCTCCAGGAGTTGCTTCATGACCCTCTCAACGCTTGGTGAGGAGTTGCTTCATGGATTGGCTCAGTTCGAGGGCCATCATGGTTCCCAACCAGACAATCCTTTCAGGCCTTGGCGGATCATCAACACCAATTCTAGAGGTTCGTTGGGCTTTGCTTGCCATAGGGCCTCCTCCTCCCTTACTTCTTCATCCAGCTCTGTCAGGGTCGGAGCTAGAGGTGGACTAACATCCTCTCTTACTCCTACAAAGGCTTGGACCTCAACTTCCTCAGGCTTTAGCTCCTGAGCATAGCATTCTAGTTTCTATTCTCCGTGTCTATCGCCTACCCCAGTGGGAGTTGGGAACTTCATCTTCAGGTGAAACATGGAAGTTATCACCTTCAGCTAGTTCAGGGTCAGGCACCCCCGGATGGCGTTGTAGTCACCGTCTTCGAGGCTTTCCCCTCCTGGATGTATAAGGTGATAACTCCAATTGGTTGGATTACATCTTTGGTTAAACCTTTGAGAGGAGTCAGGGTTGGGTGCAAACAATCGGGCATAATCCCCATCCGGATGAAGGCCTCCTAAAATAGGATGTTGGCAAAACTACTGTTGTCGATCAGGACCCTCCTTGTCAAGCAGTTGGCGATCTGCACGGTCACAACTAGGGCGTCATTATGGTGGTGCAACACACCCTCCTCATCCTTCGCACTGAAGGTTATGACAGTCATCGGTGAGTGGCTCCTGGTGCTCAAGGCTGCCCTACTAGCGATGAATAGTTCTTCGTATCTGGCTCTTCTAACGTGGGCCTTCCTTGTCGAGGAGGTGGTCCCTCCTCCGGCGTATCCTCCCACTATCGTGTTGATTCGCCCACTAGGTCGTCTCCTTTATCTAGGCTTCTCCAGCACGAGCTCACTTTGGTCTACCCTCCAGCCCTTCTCCTTGCTAGACTTTCACTTCTCTGTGGTTGTGCGCGATCGCTGGGTCGTTGACCACACCTCTCATCGTCCTGCTGGTCTGTTAGGGCTTCTATGTCCTCCATCTTCCATTTTCTGGTGAAGCAATCCTTCGTTCGATCACTGTTAGATTTGTCATAGGTGCAATACTTAGAGCAGGCTTAGCCCTACCGCTGTTTGTCCTACGGGCTTGGATCTCTTTCATCCTCCACGGCTAGGCTTGAGTGGGTGCGCAGGCCGATCCGCCCACATGGGAGCTGTTCCTTCGAGCATTTTGTTTTGCACTCCTTTGTCGGCCACTTTCTTGTCTGCCCTTTCCAACTCAGTTTTCCAAGATGTCATCAGTTCCCGTAGCGTAATTTCGGTATTGATGAAACTGTCATCTTGATCCATGAATTCCCTTAATGAAGTTTCATCAACGTGATCTCCGTAGCTTCCATGCGATCTTCGTCATGAAGGGGTTGCGAGGCTAAATCACCCCCAATAGTGCCGCCAGGTTGATTTTTTTATCCTAGTCACCTATCGTCATGCGCTCCCTATTGAACCAAGAGAGGTATGGCTTTAGGGTTTCATCGTCTCTTTGTTTCACGATTAGAAGGTAGGCAGTAGGTCTCCTCTTTTTTCGGCTCGCTATGAATTGCTTCAGGAAGAGCTGGGCCAACTCAGCGAAGCTATCAATGGTCTCTAGCAGCAGGGACCCAAACCAAGCTCTCGCTGCCCCTTCAATGTGAAAGGGAATGCCCTGCATGCGACCTCGCATGGGAACCCAGGCAAGGTCATATGGGCCTTGAACGTTTCTAGATGCTCCAAGGGGTCCCTCGACCCGGCATACGCGTCTACCTGCGGGACTTTAAATCTTGGGGGGAGAGGGACTGCCATAACTTCAGTGCTATATGGCAACTCCGTGCTAATGAGCAGCTAGTCCACCATGGACGTCATGCCTACCCGTCTGACCATCTCTGCATATTTGTCCCCGATCCCCCAGAGCTCAAGGTGCACCCTGTGTTGCTCTTCTTTGGCCGCCACTATTTTTGGGGGTCAACGGGAGTTAGAATGGTGGCTTTACTGACCTCCCTCTAGTTCCACACTGGTCCTCTACAAGGAGGTATTTTCCCAGCAGAGAGCTATCACTTTCTCCATTAGCTTTAGTAACATTTCAGCTTGTTCGTTGGTTCTTGCTTCCATCACTTTTGGTTGTTCTTCTTCAAGTCGTAAGGCTCGAGAGAGCGTTATTGCCGGCATGCAAAGGACACACTACTATAGGAAATAAGATCCCACAAATGGCGCCACTATTGATGTCGTGTTTCGTGACCTGGGCAACTCCACGCTGTTGGGCTTGGATTTGGTTCCTGATGGGGAGTGGGGGGCTCGAGGGCCATGGTACCTTTGATGTTCAAGTTAGTTTCAGTGTAGGAAATGAAGAGAGGAAGTAAATAGCTTAAGGAGAGTAAAAGTAGAAGTATTCAAGAGTGTCAACCCCCTTTCTAGCCGTGGGAGTGAGGTATTTATACCTAGCTGGGTGGCCCTCATGGCGGGAACAATGGGCGTGTCATTCTGTATGGGGTCGGGTGTCCCTGCCACATACCTGCCATGCCTTAGACCATTTAGACTTGATTATGGTCGTCTCTGATATCCCAGGAAGGCATGTCATGGCATGTAGAGGCCTAGGACGCGTTAAATGTGGCGTGGCTCCCCTTCTTGGCATGGTTTCCTTTGCTCCATTAATGCAACATGCCATCGGTCAAGCACATCCACCTCTTTGATCAGTTTGTATACCTAGATTCAGAGTCAGGGGATGACCCAGGCCGTATCCTTGGTCCCGGGCCCTGGCCTACTCCCTAGGCTGGCCCCAGGAGATTATTCCCCTCACATTGAGTATTTTGAAGACAACTTTATTCATCCTAATAGCACCCTATTAAGAAATAACTACTAATATCAACTATCCTCATAGTTTTTTATGAACCTTTAGTTAGTAATGTGTATTTGGAGTTTTTGTTAATTTTACTATTTAAATCTACATAGCTAACAAAGAATCCTAATCAAGGATTACTAACAAAGACTCCTAACACAACAACTAATAATAACATAAGATAATGTAAACAATTGAACAATAAAGTTTCCTGAGGAGCACCTTGTCCCCAAGATTGATATCCACATATGTATTTTTATATATCTAATACCCCTCTTTAAAAAGGACAAAAAATCTCCGGAATTGCATAACTTCAATTTGAAGAATTTTTATTTATTTCTAATTCCCCATTTTAACAAAGACAAAAAATGTCTGAAATTGCTGAATTTCAATTCAGACAACAACCCTTCGAACTGATTTCGTATCACATGCAGGACAATTGATGGCAGGGGTCGTTGGCCTTTGGCTCTCTTTAACGTCCTTTTTCTTCCCTTTTTCTTTCTCACTCTCTAACCCATTCTTTCTCTGAGTTTGGTTGGGAAACTAGTTATTTTGACAAAAAAAAAAATTCATTGGTTAAACTATAAACCACTGGCATTATTTGTGGGAAAATGTATTATTTCTCACGAGCAAAGCCAAAATCATGGTTTATTTGCTGCTAGCTCATAAGCCTTTCTCTGCCATTTTTATAGCTGAAAAAGGTAGTTTTTTCCCACGAGCTTCGCTTTTGGTGGATAAAGAAACTTTATCTCACCAATTTTATTGCACGAGAATCCCAAGACTGAAATTGGTGAGTAAAGATTTTTTCTCACGGAAGTAATGTCTTTTGCCACTACAGTCCCCCTCAAAAAAACAAGTATTTGTTCTAATGGATCTCTTCATCCTTATCCCTGCCCATCTTTCATGGGCTTCCTCAATGAACGTGGCATGATACTCGAACAATTGTTTGGCACGACAATCCCAAGTTGTTGGATCCACTCTGCATTGAAGCATTGAAAACCCAGCTTAATGTTTGCAGGAGTGAACAAGAGATGCCGCCCACGTACGATTGCCTCTACCCGCATGGGTAATTAATAGCTTCCTCATATTTTCTATTGATGTCCTCAACTGTATAGATCAATTTCGTAAACCATCATCTGTTAGCCAGCTCGATTCTTCTTGCGGCCTAGGCCTTACTACCAAGTGAGGGGAGCGTGATAAAAATATAAGGATCGTTGATTTCATTCAAGGGAAATCGAACCTCCAATAAATTAACAATTTACTGTTAACAAGAAATTTGCCTTTTCATCATATATGAGTTATTTTTCCAGACAAACCTTATAATATTAGGCTTCGAGTACCAGAGATAAAAGAAAAATGTTGTGATTAATAGACTACTGCTAAAAACTCCCGAAGATAACTTTATTCATCTTACTAGCAACATGATAAGAAATAATTACTAGCAACTGGAATCTACTGTTATATTGATTGATTTAGACTACATAATATCTTAGACTATACTGACTCCTCTATATTTGTTTTCTGTCAAGCAGAAATCTTCTTTATTTGTATGAGTTATTCTGTTGTGAGGCTTTGAGACAATGGGTAGGGGTAGAGGAAAGGGGAAGAAGTTAACAGCCACCAATCATGACGATCTTGGAAGTGGTGTAGAAGAGAAAACTCCCACAAAGAAAAGAAGAGGACGACCACAGAAACCGCTAAAGGATGAAATTGATGAAGAAGAAGGTGAAGAGATAGAAGAGAAAGACAATGAGTATGCAAAATTTGGTACTCCCAATGAAGAGATGAAGAGTCCTGTTACAGAAAATGGAAAGAGAAAGCAAAACTCATAGGTAAAAGAGAAACCAGGTTCTGTGGAGGATGAGGAAAATTGTAATGGAAACCGATTAAGCACTGATGATTCGACCAAGTCTAATGGATTTCGGCATATAATGGAGGCAGGTGGAAAAGTAAGCCTCGTCGCGCCATTGAAGCACGTGTCGAGTGTAAGTGAGATTATGGCTTTTTGTCAAAATGGTTCTCCCATTTCACACTACTAGTGGATTGCGCGTACGAAGTGTGACCTATGAACCTCAAGTTTCATAATGCTTTGATTTTTGTTCCTTATCCATTTTTGTACTTCTTTATCATCCGTTTTTAAGTTAAATTTTGAGATTTGGAATTTATTCTACCGGTTGTAATTTCCCATAATGTAAATATATTTTTATGGTTGCATCTGTTTTTGTATTATATAAAGACAATAACTTCTAGCCGGTTGAACCTATCCTCTCTAAATAATGCCCTCCAATGGAGGTATGCCACGTAGACATCATATATTAGCAACAGTTCGTACCTTGCAAATCACTTGGGTTGGGTTGGGTTGGGTTGGTATAATGCATTAATTCTTCCCTCTCTCTCTCCAACTATGTTAATCTTCAAGCCCAGAAATAATATGGACAACCAAATTTGAAAATCGGGTCAAAGTCCAGTTGTGGGCTCTTGATCCATAGGTATTCTGAACACATGCAGAACTTATTTACAACCTTACGAACAAGTTTCGTGTCAGCCAAGCCCAGCCAGCCCAAGCTACATGGCAAGTACTTGATCTTTAGCTATTTAAGCTTTCGCTATTTCTTCTGAGTTTTTTACTTTCTTACAAGTCAAGATCTCAATTCTCAACTTCCACAAAATTAACATTTGAATTTGAAGAAACTTGCCATTAGGTACTTCAATCGAGTGACATTAGGTACTCCCGTTATGAAATTAAAAGGACCGCCAAGCGACATTAGTTTGCCCTGTGTCAACTTTCAATTGGCTGATGTAAATATTGATGTCACGTGTCACTGAATCAACGACTGATACATGGCCTTCCATTAGTTTTCTTTTTTTCTTTTTTTTTTCTTTTCTTTTTGAGCAAGTTAACTACTAGTATTAAAGCAAAACCCAAATACATAAGAGTTGATGAAAATAACGGAGCATAATTATACAGATGAAATAGGCCGTGGATCTTTTCCACTATGAAAAATCAAAAGGAAAGGTAGCATTTGGATGAGAGGGATATTGCCAAAGCCTTCCGTTAGTTTTCTACTTGCGAGTTTCTTAAAGTTCAAATATCAATTTTGCGAAAGTTAAGAACTGAGGTCTCAAATTGCATAAATGTAAAAACCTAAATACTGATTTTACAATTAATTCTAATTTTTTTTAAAAAGTAAATAAAAAATTATGAGGTCTGTCTATAAAAATAGTACTAATAGATCAAAAAATGAAATATTATACAAGAAATTGGTCAATAGAAAATTTGAAATGAGATTTCAAGAGAAACTTTTTTAGACCTATTTTAATCAAATAATAAAAAAGATACAAATTATTAATTGTTTTTCAGAGATGTAAAACTATTTCATATTTGAGTTCAAGAATATATATTTTCAAAAAGAAATTTATAAGTCTTTTCATTCACCAAGTGTATCGATTATCAACTCCATATCTACTAATTTTTCAGATCAATTTGACGTTAATGACTGGAATTTTATATATAAAGGAGATCATATTTTTTTTAAGGATACATTTAGATAGTAAGATGAAATGAGTTGAGATGATTTATGAATAATAATTAAATTATTAATTAAAATTAAATGAGATGAAATTAAATAAGTCTTACCTCAACTCTGCATCTAAGCGAGCCCTTAATGTCGTGTCAGTAATTAAGTGCACAGTTGCATTACACAATGAGGACAGATCATGATTCCTTACACAGATTTCTATGTCCGTTATTATATCTACGATACTTCCTATTTAGAGCAACAGCAACGGCTTAGGCAAAACTATTAGAAATTTAGAATGCCAAAATATTATACTTTATAGTATAAACTATCACTATTGTCATTCATATATCATTATTGAAAAGGTAGACAAGACGGTGGCTGCACATGAGTCACGACTGTGTATTACCCGTACTGCACTTTACGAAAAAGATAAAAAAACAACACAAGAGACAGAGAGCTTTCCGTCTGTTTATTGGAAGGATAATTTACACCCACGAGGTTTGGTACCGAGGTATTATCCGGACTTACGTGGTATGCAACGTGATTTTATTTAAACTAAAAAAAAAAGAAGAAGAAGAAATCGACCTGAAATACCATATCCATAGTCCATACCGCTATAAGAAATAAGTATATTTCCGGCGGTCAAAGTCGCCCGAAAATTCTNTCTTTACGAAAAAGATAAAAAAACAACACAAGAGACAGAGAGCTTTCCGTCTGTTTATTGGAAGGATAATTTACACCCACGAGGTTTGGTACCGAGGTATTATCCGGACTTACGTGGTATGCAACGTGATTTTATTTAAACAAAAAAAAAAAGAAGAAGAAGAAATCGACCTGAAATACCATATCCATAGTCCATACCGCTATAAGAAATAAGTATATTTCCGGCGGTCAAAGTCGCCCGAAAATTCTAAGAAAAAACGGTGGAATTGACCAATTCTGGTTAAATTGGGCTGTCACTATGTCGCCGCTGATATAGAGCCAAGTAAAAAAATTTCTACCGACTTTTTCAATTGACGGAAACACTTATTTTTTCTGCCGTTAAAGAAAGCTGGAAATAAGATAAATGATCGCCAGAAAAAAAAAAAGTTTGCCAACATTTTATAATTTGTCGCTAAACCTTATTTTTATTGATTATTCCACACCGATAATGGTCTATTCAACAATTGCAACACCTCGGAGTCGCCGCAAATATTTCCTATACATTAATGGTGATGATAACTTTTGCTGCTAATGTAACATGTCTTTTGCGACGTTTTAACATCGCCATAAATAGTATTCTTTGGTGAGTCAAAACACGCCGAAAGTACTTTCTAGCGGCTTTTGAAGTCACCTCTAATGTAACAATGAATTTTAAGGTGATTTATTTTTTTCGAAAATGAAACTGTTATATGCCGAATCAGTTTGTTCGTATTTTTTCCTACGTGGTTGTTTCTTCCCTGTATTTTATTCTTTTATGACAGCTAGTTGCTTGCTAATAAATTAAAAATGTTAGATTTGGAGAAATTTATATTTGAATGCCAGCATCTATGTCAACATCAATCAAATCGCCTCAATGTAGATATTTGAAATTTACAACTGTTTAGTCTTAAGTTTTACACATTACCATCTTCATGAGTGCACTAGCTTCTTCATTAATGTACGTCACTTATCAAAGGCCAAGCTGGAAACCTTCTTCATTAATGTCACTTATATGATTGGAGTGCAAGAACTGAACATCTGTTAGCCTTTTAGCTAGCCCTTGTACATATATTCAAATCATCCACCCTAACCTTCTAACTTACCATTAATGACATATTCAGCCCTATGAAAAAATATTAAAAGCATACATAACGAACTTCATGCTTGCTTGATGGAGTAAACTGACCAGCCACAACCAATGTAAAAAGATTAGGCGTTAATACTATTTTTTTTTTTGCCAATGCATGATGAAAATAAACTTGCTCACTGGCAAACAGTTACGTTATATGGCTAAAAAGGTAGCATACCATGATTAAGATGAGGTAAATAATAAGTTTAGCTTTCCTATCTTTTCATCTAGTTAACCAATTTACAAATAAATTGGCTTCTCTTTGCTAAATAAATAAGTAAAACTCATCCACAGCATTGTCGTGCATACATTTACCAATGCAATAACCCTAAACCCATACGCACGCACGATATCATCCCTCTCTCTCAATCCAGCATCGGCCTCCAATCTACATGGCAATAGGGCTTCATTTTCGGCACCATCTTCCAACTCCCCTCCATCCGGCCTCGCTTCCCCCATGAATACAAGAGGTAGATTTTCTAGACTTTCATCTTTTTCTCTTATTCGAATATTAGGACTTTTTATCTATAAATTGTTGGATTTTGTATTCTAACGTGTTCGATCTACAAATGTTAGGATTTTTCGGACTCATTTTTTCAAGCTCTTTACGACCTCCAATGACCACCCTCTCTACGACCTCTACAGCAAGACCTTCGCACCTTCACAAACACCACTTCATGGCTTTATTCTCAAGCTGTTGAGAAGCTCTCTTCTCTTCTGGGTCGTTTTAGAGCTTGCTCTAGCTGTGGCCTTGGTTTCCTACTGTTGGTCTATCCTTTTAAGCATACCATCATGTTTTCTAGCTTATGGTCAGGCATTTCCTAAAGATCATACCAAGATTTTTCTTAAAAAAATAAACATTTATAACCACAAATCATTAACTTCAAGCCTTGGTTAATAAATTTATACACACACTTATCTTAATAACCACAAACATTTATACACTTTTGCTTTAAAAAAAAAAATTCCCTTGTTCATCATTTATTTCCAATACAAGGTATTATCTTTATTTCAAACGTGCTGGATCTTCATAGATCATTCGAACATTGGACTTGCAAAGGATTCTGAAAAAAAAAATATATATTGCTAGAATATATTTTTTTAATATTATTTTTGTTTTGGGATCTGAAAATTTTGAATTGTTTTCTTTATTTTGTGTGAAAATTTGAGAAATTATAATCATTAGATGAGATGAGTTGAAAGAAGTTGTGAAAACAAACGAGGTATTAGATAATAAGTATGATGAGGTAGGGATTGATAATGAGCAAGAATGTGATCAAACTATTGAGGAAATTTAGCTTGGGATGACATTTTCATCTATAGAAGAAGTTTGGTCTTACGATATGAAGTATGGTAAGCAAAAGGGGTTTAGGGTGTGTATAAGGAATTCTTAACATAGAGATGACGTGAATGTCAGATGGTTTACCTTAGTATGTACTCGACAAGACACATCAAGAGTAAGGCTGTCAATATTCTCAAGCCAAGACAAATAGAGAAGATAGGGTATATGGTTAGGATTAATGCAACACTAAATGATGAATGTGGATATACCCTGTCTAAAGAAAACTTGGATCACACGTTTGTAGTCAGGAAAAGGCAAGACATTTTAGATGCTTTAAGAAGGTTGATGCTCGCGTGGTTAAGAGACTTGAAATAAATTACAAGGCAAAAATATGAATGTCAAGAAATTTCAATGATGTGGTTGTTGAGGCAGAGGGTTATGAGAATGTGCCATTTGGGGAGAATGAGCGTTGAAACTATATTGACAAAGCACGACAACCTCACCTCAAGGTTAGAGGTGCCGAAGCTCTATGTGACTAGTTCTGAGATATGCAAAATAAATCTAACTCTTTACTATCAGATAGACATGGACCATGAGTTGTGGTTAAAGAATGTGTTTTGGACAGACGCCCGAAGTAGAGCTGCTAATGAATCATTTGTGAATGTGATTACATTTGACACAACATACCTGACTAATGCGTATTAGATGCCTTTTGCACCTTTTGTGAGTGTGACCTATCATGGTCAGTCTATCCTATTCAGCTGTGTATTGATATCCAATGAGGGCGTACATACCTTTCAGTGGTTATTTGAGTCATGATTGAAGTGTATGAATGACTAATCACCAAATGCAATCATCCCAGACCAAGACAAGGCAATGCAAATTGTGATTTCGATGGTGTTTCCAATGTCTACTTGAGGCATATAATAAAGAAGTTTCGTGAGAAGTTTGAATCTCATTCTCGATATGAGAAGATTAATAGTACTCTACAGAAGTGCATATATAACTCTTTAAGTGAGCATGAATTCAAAGAATATTTATGCCATTTGCTCGATACTTATAATCTGCATGAGAATGCATGGTTGGGATCACTGCATTGTAACCAACGTTTTTGGATGGCGCTCTATGTTAGAGACACATTTTGGGCAGAAATGTCAACTACACAACTGAGTGAAGTCATGAATATAATTTTTGATGACTACATTAACTCTAAGACAACTCAACCAATTTATTGATCAGTACGATTCAACCCTTAGGAGGAAAGTAGATAATGAAACAATTGTTGAATTCAATTCATTTAACACTGAGATTCCTTGCATCAGTCGTTGTCCTCTTGAAAATCAGTTTCAAAAAGCATACAATTGCTAGATTCAAAGAAGTACAAGAGGAATTGCGAGCATTTCTATATATGACTACCTCGTTATTGAGATGAGAGGGTGGTAGATATACGTTCATAGTTGCCGATGAGGTTCAAGTGTATGATGACTTATTAAAATGTGCAAACTACACTGTCAAAGTTGATGAAGATCCCCTTGATGTTAATGAAGTTGCAAATTGTTTGAGTTTTGGGGCATAATATGTAGACACAATATTCATATCTTGACTCAACTAGGCAAGACACAAGTACCAACCACAATGCCCAAAGGTACGATAGTATACAAAATTGCTTCTATGAACTATGTTCAAATGTTTCAAAGGCCCAAAGCAGTGGTGTGAAATTGATTAGCCAACTAGAGTAGTTAAAGGTAGAGTACCCTGGCATTGCTAATCAGGATACCAGCAACACAGTTGACTCAACTACTTCCATGGAGGGCAAGACAATTGAAATTCTTAGTCCATTGGTAGTTTAAAGTAAGGGAAATCTACCGCCTACGAGAAAAGTGCACCCCATTGAAAAGACTCCTAAGAGACCTGGTACGAGAAGGAGATTGCGCTACAGTGAAGTTGAGGTTCATTTTTAATAATTTTTCACAATATAATTGACTAACAAACTATTATATTTCTTATAACGGATACATTATTATATTTCTTCTAATGCATAGCAAAGTAGTCACTTATGAGATGAATGCAATGTGAGCAGCACACAACATG
Source organism: Pterocarya stenoptera (assembly GCA_003123785.1). NCBI lineage: Eukaryota > Viridiplantae > Streptophyta > Magnoliopsida > Fagales > Juglandaceae > Pterocarya > Pterocarya stenoptera. Next base: position 171,031 of record QEOT01000315.1, read on the forward strand.
AGGCTCCTAAAACCCAGGCACTTCTCCTTGTTTAATGTTGTCACATTTTGCATGTTTAGAACTATAGAAAAAAAATAATATTGATCAATGTCTGGGTTAAATGGCAATAGGATCAATAAAGTCAAGTTTAGACACATGAGCCAGCTTTTTTTTTCAACTCCCTCACAGGTAATTTGAAAACAACATTACGGTATAACATATCTTAAAAGTGTTGGTTCTTTTAACATTTTTTTATGCTCACAGTATACACCTGGCCAAGTATACACTACGGAGTATTTTGGTATTGGACCGACTGCTCCTCCCTCACAAGTAATCCAAACTATGTTACGGTATAACATATCTTAAAAGTGTTGGTTCTTTTAACCGTTTTTTATGCCCTTCCAATACTTTTAATTTTGAGTTAATTATTACTGCTTTTTGTCCCTTTAGGGGCAACCTTCTCAATTGCATCACTCAAACCAGGGCAAGGATGTACACGTTTATTTATAAATGATGCAATTTTGGTGGAGCTGGATATTTTTTGGTGGATATTAAAAGGTACTTATTGAAGATGACTATTTTTTGGTGAAGTATTATTGGTGGAGATGAATATGTTTTATTGGAGATGACCTTTTTTTGGTGGAGTATGATTGGTGGAGATGTCTATTATTTTGGTTGGAGATGAATATGTTTTATTGGGGATGACTATTTTTGGTGAAGTGGTATTGGTGGAGATGTCTATGATTTTGTGATCTATGATTTATGGTTTCAATGAGGTGGAGATGAGTATGCATTTTTTGTGAAGTATTTTGTCTCCATAAACATGTAATGCTATTGTAAATTCCAAACATCTATCATAAGAGGTTTCAATATTGCTTTTTTCTTTTTTCTTTTTTCTTTTTTTTTTCTTTTTTCTTTTTTTTTTTTTTTTTTTTTTTTTTTTTT
>QEOT01000315.1:173194-198554 GCA_003123785.1 Pterocarya stenoptera
AATCTGAGTGTGCTCTATGGTTTTTAAGTAGACTGCTGACGCAACCATTTATCATTCCATATCTCCACAGATTCTCCATCACCAATATGCCATATGAGACCTTCCTTCAATATAGGTTTTACAGGAAAGATGAGTGGTGGCCTTTATTGGCAGTGAGGAAAAAACTTTTCTTGAAGTATTTCTCTTTGAGTACCCTGATAGCAAGAAAGGTTGGGTAGGAAATTATTCTTCAGCACTACTTTGCTAGCAGAGCACAATTGAAGCTTTCGAAATCTCTAAGTCCTAGGCCTCTTTTTTTTTATTTACTCATCTATTTACTTGCAACCCAGTGGATATTGTGTTTTTGCAGTTGCTGTCCCCACCAGAATGACCTCACCAGCTTGTTAAGATCATGAAGAAATTGCTTAGGTAATTTGAAAATCCTCATACTATAGGTTGGAATGACCTGAATTACTTATTTGAGTAAGGTTTCTTCACCTGCTTGTGAAAGCAATTTAATTTTCCAACTACTCAGTTTTGCTTGCACTCGATCTAGAATGCCCTTAAAGGATTGAGCCCTAGATTTACCAACTAGAGCTGGAAGTCCCAAGTATTTCTCATATGAGTTGGTTCCTCTAATGCCAGCAATGCTTCTGACTATCTCTATGGTTTGTTCTCTAGTGTTTTTGCTGAAAAATATGGAGGTCTTGTCCTTATTAAGCCGTTGGCCTGATGCTCTCTCATATGTGTCCAGCAAATGGTAAAGTTGGCTCCATTCTATGGAATATACTTTGCAGAATAAGAGAGAGTCATTTGCAAAAAAAAAAAAAAAATACAGGTGGTTAATATGTAAATGATGTTTTCGAATTGGTAATCCTGAGATAAGACCAGTCTTTTCAGCTTTATTGAGAAGGTAGCTTAGAGCTTCTGTGCATAAGATGAAGATGTAGGGGGAAAAGGGATCCCCTTGTCTAATGCCTTGAGTGGGATTGAAAGAAGGTTGGGGCACACCATTTATGATGAGAGAGTAGTTAACAGAATAACACATCTCATGATGAGATCAATCCAAGTTACTGAGAATCTCATCACCTTACATGACAGATTGCAAGAACTCCACTCAATTCTATCATAAGCTTTACTCATGTCAAGTTTCAAAGCCATATAACCATCCTTCCCATTGAGCTTTGTCTTCATAGTATATAATGATTCAAAAGCAACAATGACATTATCAGTGATGAGCCTTCTTGGGACAAAAGCAGTCTGAGTAGGGGAAATAATGGCAAGCAAAATTGTTTTCAGCCTATTTGCCAAGGTTTTAGCAATGATTTTATAAAAGATATTGCATAAACTAATAGGTTTGAAATCAGTGACAATGGAAGGGTTACTCTTCTTAAGGATAAGGGTTATGAAGGTGTCATTGTTTGCCTGGGCTACTTATGTATCTACTCACAACTCTCACTGCATGGACAATATTGGTCTTCTGCAAACCATAGCATACATAAGTGAACCAATAGCTGAGGCATAAGGAGCCTTACTCATGTAATCTTGTTCCTCTTCTAACTTTGGTGACTGATCATTGTTGAGTCTAAAGTGACTGCCCAAGGGTGTGCCAACAAGTTTAGCATTGTCCATATTAAATCTACTAAGTACCTTTTTCACATACTCGGTCTGCAAGAGTCTCAATGTACCCTTGACTCTATCTTTGACAATTCTCATGCCAAAAATTTATTTTGCAGCTCCCAAATCCTTCATTGCAGAAAGCTCTGACATCTGTCTCTTCAGATTATTGATCTTATTAATGCTAAACCATGCAATAAGCATATCATTCACATACAATAGTATAATAATGTAAGAATTGTCAAAATGACTAACATAGCAACAATGATCTGCCTGACTTCTGATGTACCCTGCACTTTACATAAAACTGTTAAACTTATCGTACCACTGTCTAAGAGCTTTCTTCAGGCAATACAAGCTCTTCTTCAATCTACAAACTAAACTCTCATTTCTTTGTACTACAAACCCCTCAGGTTGATGCATGTAGATGTCTTCTTCAAGGTCTCCATGAAGAAACGTTGTCTTCACATCTAACTGCTCAAGATACAGATTTTCAGTAGCATCTATTGCCAATACTAACCTGATGGTTGTGATCTTCACCATAGGAGAAAAGATCTCAGAGTAGTCAATACCATTTTTCTGCTGAAAGCCTTTTAAAACAAGTCTAGCCTTGTACCTCTTACTGCCATCATGCTCAGTCTTCACTCAGTACACCCACTTGTTGTGTAATGTCTTCCTCCCTTATGGACGTTCTGCCAACTCCCAACTCTAATTCCCTAATAAGGAATCCATCTCATCCTTCATGACTAGCTCCCACTATCTTGAATTTTCATCTTACAAAGTTTTCTCATAACTCAACGGTTCTCCACCATCTATCAACATAATATAATTCAAAGTAGGTAAAAAATATAGGGGACAAATAGTTCTAACTGACCTGCGAACTGCAGCCACAGGTGTAGACGGCTCTGGATCTGACCGAAGAACAATAGGAATGGGTGCCCTAGGCCCACTCTCTCCGTCACCCACATCCCTGCACTACACTGCACTGTGACCTCTGGTAGGTCCTCCAACTCACAAACTCAAACTCTTAAGGAACTGTTTTAGCAACTGTACTGGACTTGTCTTTGTACAGAACCTTCTCATTAAATATCATATTCCTATCCTTTATGATCCTTTGACCCTGCTCATATAAAAAACGATAGCCATATGCCTCGTCTCCATAGCCAATAAAATAACATTTATTTGACTTTGCTTCAAGCTTACTACAAGCATAAGAATCAACATGAACATAAGAAAGACAACCAAAAGTTTTAAGTTGAGAAAATTTGACATCTTTCCCGCTCCAAACCTCCTCAGGCAATCCACAATCTAGCGGAACTAATGGCCCTCTGTTTATCAAGTAGACAGCAGTACTGACTGCGTCTGCCCAGAATGTGGTGGTAGTCCAGTATGTAGCCTCATGCTTCCAACATGCTCATTAATGGTTATGTTCATACGTTCATCAACACCATTTTGCTGTGGTGTCCCAAGAATGATCTTTTTCATTCTGATACCATGAACTGCACAATACTCCTTGAATCCTCCATCAATATACTCACCACCACTGCCAGACATCAAGTATTTCAGCTTCAACTATGTCTCTGTCTCAACCAAGGCCTTCCAATTTTTTAACACATTAAATACATTAGATTTATTCTTCAAAAATTAAACTCATACATTCCTGTTATGGTCATCAATGAACGTGATGTAATGCCGAAAACCTCCAAGAGAAGCCACTGGAGAAGTTCTCCACACGTATATGTGCACAAGATCCAAGTTTCCTATTTTCAGTGTTCTACCACTTTTGAAGAAACTGACATTTTTCTACTTCTCCGAAATACAACTCTCACACATACTAAGATCAACTGAATTCAGTTCTGGTAACTTGCCTTTAAACAATAGTTCTTGTTAAGTATGATTTTTATTACTCTTTATTTATGAAAAGTGTCATTTTTCCTTCAATACTATTGATTTTATTTTATTTCTATATATTTTTATTGATTTTCTTGGATTTGAAGGAATAAGAAGATTTAGTATGAAATGAGAGCAATTTGGTACAAAAGAAGAGACTACAGATCCTAACCGATGAGATTTGGCCAAGGAGCCTTGTCTCGTGAGTAGCAAAGAGATTTCTCTCCCAAAGGAGAGGAGACTTGCGACCAGAAGGCTTGAAGACTTGGCGACAAGGTTCTGGGCGACTAGTCTAAATGACCAACTTAAACGACATCTTGGAGAACAATGAGACAAAACGTGAGCAGCTTTACCGCTCAATAGGTTGGCGAGAGGGTTTTAACATCCCAATCGAGAGTTTTTTTCGCTCGGTTGGTGAGAGGGTTCTATCATCCCAGTCGGCGGTCTTTGCTCTCAGTAGGCAAGGAGACCAGTTTTATTCAACGCACACGGCATCTACCCTGTTGGATCTTTCTGAATTCTGAAATCAATCTGCAGACCACAAAATCCTCCCAATCTCCTTGAATCAAGCCACTTATCACTGAAACCTCCATTTTAGATAATTCTGTTATTCTTTGAATAATTTCTTTTATGCTAACATTTATCTTGATAAACCATTTTTCAAATCTTTAAGTAGATTGTAACTGCATTTATCTTGTTTCTGGATTTGAGTTTTGACATCTATTTAATCTCGTTGTGTGGGAGGGATGATGGTCTTAGGGTTTCAAATTTGGGAGAGGGTAGATGGGAGGGATGGAGGAGACGATGGCTCAATGGTGAGGGGTTGGGCTTCAGGCCTTAGGGAGTCAACGAAAATTTGGGGGTGGTGTTGTGAAAAGCAATGACAAAAAGGAAAGTAAACATGAAAAGAACAATCAAACAATCACATGGCATAAGATTTACGTCGTTCGACAACTTGCCTATGTCCACGGGAGTTGCAGATGATTTTATTTCTTAAGGAATCACGAGTACAATGAATGGGGCGACTACTATGCACTTCTATTCGGCCACAGCAAAATAAAAAAGTATATATATAAGGTACACGACGGAAATCCTAATTTCTCAAATAAAGCGATGTTCACTCGAGCGGCGTGTCGAACGTGTGTTGAGGAAACTTATTTACTGGCCAGCTGCTCGAGCCATCTGTCTAGCGACTCAAGAGCGAACTCTCTGACTTGACTACGTAAAATTATATCTAACATTACTCTTCTAAATATAGGTGAGTGTTGACTCCACACGTGTGATGTGAGGGTATTGACAACAAGTTCAATTGGATTATCATGTGAACAAAATGTGGTTGTCCTATAGTTCGTACCTTGCAAAGAACTTCAGATGGGTTGGTATTGTTGATGTTGTATTTCGCACGCCCTTAGGCCAAGCCCAAGCAACTCGGATCATCAGAGATGGGCCTCGATCGGTGTTGTGTGAGAACCGCCGGCAGTGATTTGGTGTGGCTGTACGGTGTCGGTTCTTACATCTATGGCGATGAACAGTATTTAAATACAAAAAATAAAGAGATGAATACACGAATTTTACATAGTTCGGCACTGGACCTACGTTCATGGGGGTTTGGGGAAAGGAGATTCCACTATAATAAGTTTGTTTACAGTCTCTTATTGGCTCTCATTTCTCACTGAGTCTGAGGAGTTTTGGAGGTCGGATGGATTGGAGGTTAGAGTTGTATATGGTTATTGGATATTGTTGCTAGTCTGGTACAATGCATATGCACGCATGTTCATATTTGTAAATTGAAAACTGAATTTTTGTGTAATTGCCCTCATGTTCATGTGTTTATGAAAAAATTGAATTTTTATGTGATTTAAAGGAAAAGAGACTGTAGGGATAGTGGTAAGTAGGGATGGTGGTATAGTCCCGCCTGCGATTCCCGCCTACTATGTACGCGTAGGGATGGTGGTATAGTCCCACCTGCGATTCCCGCCTACGGTGCACGCGATAGGGATGGTGGTAGAGTCCCGCTTGCGATTCCCGCCTACAGTGCTCTAATGGGTACCCCATGTGTGGAAATGAACTGTAGGGATAGTGGTAAGCAGGGATGGTGGTAGAGTCCCACATGTGATTCCCGCCTACGATGCACATGATAGGGATGGTGGTAAGCATGGATGGTGGTGTAGTCCTGCCTGTGATTCCAGCCTACGGTGCATTCGGTAGGGATGGTGGTAAGTAGGAATGGTGGTAGAGTCCTGCCTGTGATTCCCGCCTACAGTATCCTATAAATGTTTTCATGCGAATCTTTTTCTGGAAAAATGACGGATTATGTCTTGGGCCAAAATGGGATTTTGGCATATGTTGGAAAATATTCATTTTTTGAGAAAAAAAAAATGATATTTTGGATCTGGTGCATAGTACATCATATGCATGCTTGGTACTGTAGATTTTGGTGCAGGTAAGGTTGTGGAGCTTGTGGGATCGGCTCCCTGGAGGAAGTGACATGTGGTTATTATCAATTTAAATTATAGAATTTATTTCTCACTTGTTTATGTATTTGATTTTTGCTGTAATTTTGGATATTTATTTTGGATAATTTTTGTATTAAATAAAATTCTGGTACTTAGTAGACTTATTTATTTTAACCGCTGCGACTCTTTGGTGCTCTGGTTGCACGTTGCACACACTTAAGCACTTATCGTTGGGATGTTTGACCCGTGTTGTCATCATCCTGACGTCACGACTCATGTGTCATTTTGTACGTGAGAGTCGGGGCATCACAGGTGGTATCAGAGCAGTTCATCTCTGGGTAAAGCCACATGTCCATTAGGTAGAGTACCAGAAAGTTTTATAGTTGTGATTTAAATTTATTTGATTTGAAATATGTTATTTTTAATGGTTTTAATTTATTGTATGTTATTATATTTTGTTCGCTTTATTGTATTTTATTTGGGTGTTGCTTTTGCTCTTATTTGAAATTTTTGTCCTGAGACTTAAGTGGGATTAAGGGTTACACTATGGCAGGAAAATGGTACGACCAAGGAAGCCATTGTTAGGTATTAATATTTAGTGTGGTAGGCTTGAATTTTTATTAAACTAGTTTGCTTGGATATTATCGGCTTGAAGAGAACGGTATGGTTTGGGTGATCTCTTTAGAGAGCATGGTAATTTGAGGTTTTAGACGTTGTGGAGGTATGACCTGAGGCTTTAGAATGAGAGGTTGTAAGTTCAACAAACTTTAAGGATGGATTTATGAGAATTTCACTAAAGGTTTAAGGTTCTGCAGACTATAGGAAATGATTGGTTATTATTTAATGTCTTAGATTTGAAAGACTTCGGGAGTTGATTGATTTATTATTGGATATAGGTTTTTCGATTTTAAATATTTTAGAAAGTGATTCTATTTTAATTTGAGGTTTTAGAATTGCAGATTTGAGGATTGATTAGAATAAGATTTAAGTTTTAATTATGCAGGCTTGGGGTGCTAGCTTGATTTATTTTGGAGACTGATTAGGCTATAATCATTAAAATGGGGCTAATCATAGTTGAGTTAGTGATATAGGAATTTTTAAAGAGAATATTTCTTTGAGGATTGATGGTATTGATTTAGTTGTGTATTTATTTGAGGACTGTAGATTTTGATTGGATCTAGGAAAATAATTGTTATTAGTTTGAGGTTATAGTGGCAAGTTTTAGGATTGATCAATATTAAATTTAAGGATAACAATTGGTGCAGATTCAAGAAGGAATTATGGATGAGTTTGAGGAAAGTGTATTAATTCATGGTTTTGGAAAATCAAGAATTTTCTACCAATTGTGGTGAGAGTTTTCTGGTTAATAAGTGTTGAGTTTCCTTGTACTCAATGGTGTTTTGTGATATGATTAAGGATTCAAATCTTGTGTTGATTTTTAAGGATCTATTGGTGATTTGAAAATTTGAGATGATACTTGTAAGTAGAGATTAATCATTTGGTTGTGCAAATTATGCTTATGGATGGTTGACTTTGGGAGTAGTCATTAGGTTGCCAAAGGTATAGAATACCAGGAAAGTTTGAAAGTTATAGCATAAGAGTTAATTGAGGTTAGCAGTTTATTGTGTGAAGAAAATCATTGGAATCTTCTAGGTGTTGTATTAAAGTTCTTGCGAAATGTAAATTTTAGATTTCATAGCCACCCTAAGAGTGCTGGGAGACTAATGCGAGTATTATGGAATTGCTTATGGGAATAGACTTGGGAGAGTATTACTCATGCTTGTTGGGAGTTGTTGATGGCTTGGTCTTCTCTAGCGTGTTCGGAGTTGTAGCTGTAACTGTCTTAGCGTTGATGGTTGACTCTGTAAATTTCGATGACGAAATTTTATTTAAGGGAGGAGAATGTAACACCCCGTATTTTAGTGTATTTTTAATGAATGATTATTTTAATTAATTTAAAGATTTATTCTCTTGTTTTAAAATTAAGAAAGTTTTGAAATATTATTTTAGATTATTTTAAGTTGTGAAAATTATTTATTTTATATGTTTTCTTGATATTAATTATTGTTTTGCATTTAAATTGATATTTAATTTAAATTAGTTTGTTATAGGTTTTAAAATTATTATTGTTTTAATTAAGTATTTCACTGAGTTTAAATTATTTTATTTAGTTTATGGTTTTAAAATCTTTTTCCTTGGATCATTTTTTGGACTCCAAGATGTGATGACTGGATCTTTTCTTTTTTCCTTCCCTTTTCTTTTTCTCTTTTTCTTTCTTTTTCTTCTTTCCCTTGCTCCCTGCCCGCGCGACCCAGCCCCTTCCTCCCTCTCTATCTCTCGTCCTTTCCTTCCTCCGCCCCAAGCCCGGCCGTGAGCCAACATCAGATTACACCGCCCAGCCCGTTAGCTTCCCCTCCTTCCGGCGAGCTCACTACCACCGACCACCATCTCCCACGCTACCTCACTCTCTCTCTTCGCCATGTAAGCCCGTTTCGACCTATAAGCTCCAGCACCGCCGTCGCTCCACCTCCGGCCATCATCTCTTCACCACATCATCACCAGCCCTCTAGCAACCTAATGGACTCAACCCCAACCCCGATCCATCACCAGTGAACCTCAACCGAGCTCATCTTCGATTTAAGCTTTTTAGCCTTCCACCGCCGTTTCGGCCACCACCCACAGCCAAAGGCCACCACCATTAGCTTCACCTACCTCCCTAGACCCTACCCTATCAATTCCAAGTCTTCGTTTGACCCCATGTAAATTTGGGTGTACTGTGTATTTCGGCCACTGTGTTTTTACACTGTGAAATTGCTGTTTTGGCGCTTCCAGCTCTCCCGTGATCCTCCAAAAATTATTATATAGCACTGTAAGTATTTTCCCAAACATCTTTTGAGATTTTAATATATTTTTGTGCTAACTCATTTATTATTACTGTGATTGGTTGGTTGTGCCGAACTGAGTCCGAGGAGTTTTGGAGGTCGGATGGATTGGAGATTGGAGTTGTATATAGTTATTGGATATTGTTGTTGGTCTGGTACATTGCATATGCACGCATGTTCATATTTGTAAATTGAAAACTGAATTTTAGTATAATTGCATTCATGTTCATGTGTTTATGGAAAAATTAGATTTTTATGTGATTTAAAGGAAAAGAGACTGTAGGGATGGTGGTAAGCAGGGATGGTAGTATAGTCCCGCCTGCGATTTCCGCCTACGGTGTACGTGTAGGGATGGTGGTATAGTCCCGCCTGCGATTCCCGCCTACAGTGCTCTAATGGGTACCCCTTGTGTGGAAAGGAACTATAAGGATGGTGGTAAGCAAGGATGGTGGTAAAGTCCCGCATGTGATTCCCGCCTACGATGCACGCGATAAGGATGGTGGTAAGCAGGGATGGTAATGTAGTTTCGCCTGTGATTCCCGCCTACGGTGCATTCGGTAGGGATGGTGGTAAGCGAAGATGGTAGTAGAGTCCCGCCTACAGTGTCCTATAAATGTTTTTATGCGAATCTTTTTCTGGAAAAATGACGGATTATGTTTTGGGCCAAAATGGAATTTTGGCGTGTGTTGAAAAATATTTATTTTTGGAAAAAAATGATATTTTGGATTTGGTGCATAGTACATCATATGCATGCATAGTTGGTAGCATTAAATGTATTTTGATCTTGGAGATTGTTTGGATTATTACTTACCTGCGGTACCATTTTATGGTACTGTAGATTTTGGTACAGGTGAGGTTGTGGAGTTTGTGGGATCGACTCCCTGGAGGAGGTGACAAGTGGTTATTGTCAATTTAGATTATGGAATTTGTTTCTCGCTTGTTTATGTATTTGGTTTTTGCTGTAATTTTGGATATTTATTTTGGATAATTTTTGTATTAAATAAAATTCAGGTACTTAGTAGACTTATTTATTTTAACCGCTGCGACTCTTTGGTGCTCTGGTTGGACGTTGCACACAATTGAGCACTTATCGTTGGGATGTCTGACCCGTGTTGTCATCATCCTAACGTCATGACTCCTATGTCGTTTTGTACATGGGAGTTAGGGCGTCACATTCCATCTACTTATGCCTTTCCTTTCACTGCCTTTTTCCTTTCGCCGCATTCATTTTGCCATTTTTCCTTAGCCGCCTTTTTCTTTGCTGCTCCTATTTTGTACCCCGTCGAGCCTTTCATCTCTCCTTTTTCTTTCCTTTTACTTTGTCCTACCGCTTTTCCTTAGCTTTTCTTTTCATTAGCTAATTCCTACATTATAAGAGCATTAGTTTCTGTCTATGAAGATTCATCTTGCAGAGATTCCACCAATAAATATTTTGTAGAAGACCCCGCCAAATAATATTTTGTAAAAGATCCCACCGAATAATATCTCATTGAAGATCTAGCCGAATAATATTTAGTAAATGATGATCCTGCTGATAAATATTTACAGATGAAGATCCTACTGATAAATATTTAGTGGATGATGGCATTGCTGATAAATATTTACAGATGTGGATAAATATTCCATAGATAAGGATCGTGCTAATAAATATTTGGAAGATAAAGATCCCGCTGAATAATATTTAATAGATGAAGATCCTGCTGATGAATATGTTGTAGAAGAACCTGCTGAATAATATCTTGTACATGAAGATCCTGCTGATAAAATATTTAATAGATGAGCATCCTGCTGATGAATATGTTTTTGAAAATCCTGCTGAATAATATCTTATGGATGAAGATCCCACAGATAAAATATATAATAAATGAAAATCCTACTGATGAATATTGTTGAAGATCCTGCTGAATAATATCTTGTAGATGAAACTCCCGCCGATAAAATATTTAATAGATGAAGAACCTGCTGATGAATATGTTGTAGAAGATCCTGCTGATATAAGTAATGTTAGGCAGTCGAAAGACTGAACCCGCACTTCGTCGTGAGGCAAGCCGGGCTGGTCCCGCCTATCGATCCTCCCGGGAAGGTAAGTAGAAGGTGTCTAGCCTTGCTGCGCTGTCTCTAAAGCAATGTCGGGCAATCAAAAGACTGAACCCGCACTTCACTCTGAGGCAGGCCGGGCCGCCCTCAAGCTGGTCCATCTTGTTGACCCTCACAGGAAGGTAAGTAGGAGACTTCCCGCATAAAATGACTTTGTGTACTTGACTGTGAACTTCCAGCATATTATTTTCAGTTTTCCCTGCATTGTCATTTTCTGTGCATTGTTTATTGTACCACTTCCTTGTTTTGTTTTGTGTTCTTTCCATGCTTTTCCTTGCTGTATTTCTTCTCGTACTCCTGCTGCTTTCCCCATTTTTTTGTAACTCTACATTGAGTAATAAAGTAAATATGTGTATCTAGATGAACCTTCTCCGTATGTTTTTGGTTGGCTAATGCTTTGTACAGCTTCTCTTCTCATCATTTTGCTTCTTTTCCATGGACCATCCTTTCTTCAGGTAGTCGTAAGACTCAAACCCGCTCTCCATTGGGGTGGGGTAGAGCTACCTCAAGCTAACTTGTCCCTTTTTCTTCCCCAAGGAGGTAACTTCTTCGGACTACCAGTAAAGTAGTCCACTCCTTCGCCGTGATGGGAGTCAGGGTATTTTATTCGAGAGGGTTGTATGCTGGTCCTGCTCTCTTTCGCAGGAGGGATAAGGCTACCCTTAGTCTAACCTTACGAGGAAGGTAAAGATCTCTGATGTCGGGTAGTTGAGGACTACCCGCACTCCATCTCGAGAGGATAAGGCAACCTTAAGGCCTATCTTTTCCTATGGTATCTCACGGGACGGTAAGTTCGGACAACAGTTGGTTGGCCGCTCCTTCACCGTCAGGTGGGTTTAGGTAATTTATTTAGGAGGGTTGTATGTCAATCCCGCTCTCCCGGACAAGGAGGCCAAGCCGCCTTCTCGCCTATCACCATTCGTGGGGAGGTAATCTGTTCCGGTAGTCTGTTAATGGACCCATTCCCACCCATTGACGTCACAGGAAAGGGTAGGTTGGGTCAGGCCGGCTCTGATCCCACATTTCATCTTGGCAGACGTCGGGGTAAGTCATTCGGGCAGTCATAAGCAGACCTCGCTCTCCTCCGCGAGAGGGATAAGGCCACCCTCAGGCCGACCTTTCCCTATGATGTCCTGTAGGGAGGTAAGTTGTTTGAGCAATATGTTACTAGACCCGCTCCCACCTATTGACGCTAACGAGGAAGGTAAAGTTTTATATTCGGGTGGCCAAGGACAGATCCGCACTCATCCGCGGGAAGGGTAGAGCAGCCTTTAAGCATTACACTCATCCATTTCAACTCGCGGGGAGGTAAGTTGTTGATAAAGTTACCATTTAGTAGAGTTGACTTTGTTGATAGAGCTTGGTTGGTTATGTCATTTCAGTGTCAGGTCATGCAAAGTAGAACTCACACCACAGGAAATAATTACGTTAGTAAAATAGAATTCAAATAGGTTTTGAATAAGACAAACCAGAGCGTGTATCTTCCAATTGTTTTTTTTTAGGAAGTCACCTACTTCAGATTTAATCATCTTCCCCTGATCGTGTACTGTCGTGATGCTGTCCGTTGATTAAGGTGGTGGACCACGTGCTCTCCATGCACGACCATGCATGAGCGTGATGTCCTTAATTGAAAGATTTTGCCCAATGTGCATTGTTGCATGCAGGTGAGAAGAAGACCATATGTATTGGTCGGCAAACTGGACCGAGGAGCTGACCAAGTGCACTGGCTAAGGAGTTCCACTCAACGTGTGTGGCTGAGGAGTGTGCTGTCCGAGAAGTATTGGACCGACGTACCATTGTGCATGGCTGAGGAGTGATCTCCCGCTACTGTTTGGCCGTGGAAAGGGAGCAATTGTGCTTGGCCGCATTGCATGGCCTTGGAGAGGAACCATAGAGGTGAGGGCGTGTAGGTGAAGCCATTGAGTGGCTACGTTGTGTTTGGTAAGCCCATGTAGAAGGACTGCAAAGTGCATCCTCTGGCCTTTGAGAAGGGCTGTGGAGAGGCACCACAGAAAGGTTGGCCAATGAGCCATGGCCACTGGAGGTAGCTGCCAGGAAAGGGCTGTGGAGGCCAGTTGTTGACCGCGTAGAGTCCATTAGGCCATGGAGAGTCCGCGTTCATGGAGGCCATGGAGCCTCATCCACTGTGCATGACCGTGTAGGGAGGACCTCAGCATGGTGTAGGGCCATGGGGCCCAAACCGCTGCAGGTGTCACTTATAGCAAAGCAGAGAGGTAGTCGGCGATTTCCTCAAAGGTGGCAAGGGACGCCAGCAAATCTCTAGGCAACTTCCGGCAGATCTATCGGCCCATGGTGGGTCTGGGCCTAGGAGCTCCTACCGAGACTCTCTAGTGCATGTAGTTGGCGCAGGGAGCCTCCCGTAGGAGGGAGGTGGTTAGGGACCACTACAGGAACAGCAGACGGGGCAGGCGATCTGGTTGGTGGTCGCCGCTAGTGTCCTAGGCCATGGAGAACTCTGGGTGTGCTTCATGGTCGTACGGTGGTGGGCTGTCGCCCGCCCACCTCACTGGTCGGAGACCATCACCATATCAATAGATGGCACCGGTAGTACAATTCATGACCACCGGCGCAACCCCCTAGGGCTTAGATGCACCACGGCTGGGCCATGGCTTACAGGGTGCATTTTCTTATGCCATCGTGCGCGGCTTAGATGGGTTGGACGGCCCATGGGTGGGGGCCACCGGGCCAGGCAGAAATCATTGACAACCCAAGTGGTGGTCGCCGACGAGTCAACAGACTCCAAGGCAAGGTGGCGGGGGGTCCCCTAGAGCATAGGAGTGCACCTGTGCACTGTGGATGGCACTATGCGTGCCATGCACAGTCTTGAACGTACATTGCCCTGCTTTTGTACACCCATGTATGCCTCCAGTATTTTTGAAATGTACTTTAAAGCACACACAATGCATTTACAGCTAAGTTAAGCTTGGGGAGTGAGATGAAAATTTAAAATATTATTATTGTTTTAGAATTTGAAAAAGCTAAATTGTTTATTATACTTTGTATGAGAATTTAAAAAAATTATAATGATGAGATGATAATTTTGTATTTGAACTTAGTTACCAAACCGAACCTTAGTGGCCGAGAAGTTTGGTTCTCGGCCTCTCATCCTTTGTGTGCATGTGCACTCGATAGCTTGGGCGAGGAAAAGTTCACTCGCTCCTTTCTTTTGCAGCAGTATTTTTATAAAAATAAAAGTCGAAAGGTTGAGGTCACTTATCAAGAAGATTTTCATCTGTTCCTTTGATATGAGCTCCTTGCTTTCTTTGCGAAGCATTTGCACTTCATCGATCAACTTCGTCACCCATTTTTTCATGATTTTCAGCCTTGCCTCCATGCCTTCCTCTGTGTCTCTTCCTAATCTCCCAAAACGGGTTGCTGCAGGCATATGAAGAATATGCAAGATCTATTATGATCTCACAGACGGCGTCACTGTTGATGTCGTATTTTGCATGCCCTCGGACCAGGCCCTGACAACTCTAATCTTCAGAGATAGGCCTCGATTGGTGTTGTGTGTGTGCTCCTGGCAATGATTTAGTACGGTTGTACGATGTTGGTTCATACGTCCATGGCGATGAACAATATTTAAATATAGAAAATAAAGATATGAATACATGGATTTTACATGGTTCAGCACTAGGCCTACTTCCACCAGGGTTTGGAGAGGGGAGATTCTACTATAATAAACTTGTTTACAGTCTCTCGTTGGCTCTCATTTCTCATTGTACAATAGAAGCTTTATAGCTATTTACTAGATAATCCATTCTCTCTGGAGCTCTTTGGATGAAGATGAAGTCTCTCAGTCCGAAGAAGTTGAAGAAGCCAATCCCAAAAGTGAAGAAGTGTCCACCCCAAAAAAAGTCTCGAATTTGTAGGTTTTTCGCTCTTTTATCTTCTGCCTCTCACTTACTATAAGTCACTTCTCTCATTTTCTCTCCTGACACCTTACACCTTACTTTATGTTACCTCCTTACTTTTTCTCTTCTAACACCCCTTGCCTTAGTCTCGTCTTGTCTCCTCACCTTTCCTCATACTTTATTTTCTAGTGAGTGATCCTCCTCAATGCCTGGGCCTATGACACTCTATAGACCGGGGAAAAAACCCCCCCTATAGGTATAATGCATTATTTCTGCCCTTTATATGTAAATTTTCAAGCCCAGCAATAATATGGACAACCAAATTTGAAAATCAGGTCAAAGACGGGCTGTGGGCTCTTGAATCTTGATCCATAGGCATTTGCATGTGTGCAGAAGGCCTTTTGTGTAGTGTTAAAAACATGCACTTTGTTGAGACGAGACTTCCACGTGCATTCTTTTTCCTTTTAATAGTCACTTTGAATGCAAAGAGGTGATCTATAAAAATAAATTTATAAATAATTGATGTGATATATAATAGAAAAAAATTTACAATCTAATCATGTATTATATCAATCCATGTCTATCTATAAATTTATTTTTATTAAGATTTTTTGTGAGTATAACATTTTTTGTTTTCAATATAATATTGATGTTACGTAAAATCTTGATTTTGGTTGAAAATTCGAATCATAAAATATAATATTATAAAATTAAGACAACTAGAAATAATTAAGTAGATCGAGTCATAAGATACTTTGGTACATTCTTTTATGCCGTGGACCATATTAAGATAATCCAAAATATCATTTTAATTTCATTATTTCCTCTTCCTTCTAAATTAATAATATTTCATGAGTTTAATCTCGATCGATGTGACTAGTCATGTTGCCCAGATTATGAATTTTGAGTTTTGTCGTATCATTGAACATAATGTAGAACATTCAGGTTTGGGGCTAAAAGATACCTTAGATATGGCTCATATTCCCAACAAGTGATCCATATCATGATTTAAAATAATGTAGTCTTCTTCCCAATAATTAATTTCAAAATCTTTCTTTTCTGATGAGAGGAGACATTAATGTCCATCCATGCATGCATGCTTCTGTGAAGCTTTCTGGCGTGTCAGGTCCAATTAAACATCTGATTTTTCTGTGATCTTATAACGTATAGCTGCTACGTTTATCCTACGCCGGTATCTAAGGACCGTTTAAATAGTGAAAGAATTTTATTTTTATTATAATAATTTTTTAAAATTTTCACATAAAATATAATAAATAATTCAATTTTTTCAAATCTCAAAACAATAATAATATTAAAAAATAATATTCTAACAATATTTTATTTAACTTTCGACTTTCATCTCAACTCATCTCATCTCACTATCCACACGTACCTTAGGCTTCGTTTGGATGTTAAGCTCAATTGAGATAAGTTAAAATCTTTATAAATAGTAGTGAGTTGAGATAATAGAGTGAGTTTTGTAGAGCCTACCTAAGATGATCAGTTTAGATGTGTTTATTAAGATGAGTTTAGAAATATTTATTGGAAGTTGAAAAAGATTGTAGGTCCCACGTGTAAGAGGTGTTGAGTTGAGAAGTTTGTGGTCATGCGTGTAAAAAGATTTTGAGTTAAGCTGGATTTAATAATTTGAGAGTTAGATATTTAGATATTAGAGTCCGTTTAAAATTAGACTGAACTGAGTTCAGTTTCAAACAAAACCTTAAATCGATCTTCTTCATTGAGTTAATAGAAATATTCTATGAAAAAGAATGTTGATTGTGATGGGTAAAAGTTAAAATGCTTGTAAATGTAATATTTGTATGGTCATGGAATTTAATTAGCTCAGTTAGAATATCAAAACCATCTCAATTTATTTCATCTCATCGCATCATTACAATTTTCATAAATATTCACATAAAATATAATAAATAATTCAACTTTTTCAAATCTTAAAATAATAATAATATTAAAAAATATTCTAATAATATTTTATTCAACTTTTAATTTTTATTTAAAATTATCTCATCTCATGATCTCTATCCAAATCCAACCACAGAGTGAACTTCAATTACATAGTAATTGAATGGAACAATCAGACAATAACAACTAGATTCTTTTTTTTTTTTTGGCACTGCTAGACCCATTGACACCGGCGAGTGTAGTGTCCATTAAGAAAGCTAAATGTTTTTTGAAATATTTTTAAAAATCTGTTAAACATTTTCTAAAAAAGATAAAAATTATAAACTCATTTAAAAAAAATTAAAATAAAAAATATAACCGGCGAAATCCTCAGTAAGCATTATTCTTTTTCTTAATAATTCAAAGAATTTTGGATCTTTGATGAGTGCGTTTCTATGAAAGACAACCGTACGTAATTGGATTGTCTGTAAAAATGGTCCCGGTTTTTTGGATCGGTTGTGCTGTGATTGATAGATGTTTGCCATTCAGGGCACTGCCTTTATTTCTGTGCGGCTGCACTGGCTGTTTGGGACCCCTATGGCTGTTGTATCTTAGGGGGCCTGTGACATATATTTCAGGCTCAGTACAGGTTTGGTGGGCCGAATGACTTTTATTTTTTCCATGCAATAATTAATATTTTTTTAAAAGAATAAAAGATAATTTACGTATTAAAAGTAAAAACTTCAAAAAAGCATGTGATATATATTATATATTAGTTAGTAATAAATAGTTGTAGTATAATTATTGTTTTACTAGTTTTCTAGTATGTATCGATAGCATGTATATTAATATTACTGCTTGTTATAAATTGTACTCTTCTTCCGATTTTTTTCTAAAGTTTCGAACATGTGATAACTACAAAAGACACTTCTTTATTTGCTTATCCCTGATCATCTTATCGCCAATATAATGTAGTGGGCCTACATGCATCATGTAGTGATCAAGTAAAAGCTGTTACTGGGTTGCGCGCAGACCCTCCGCACCCGCGGGGGGGGGGGGCTATCGATATCCTTGTTCAATGGCGTGTAAGCTATTGCACAGTTGCAGTCACCCAATGTACAGTACTTGTCATCATCAAAGGACTTGGAATATGGCTATTTCTATTTGAAAATAATCGCTGTGGTACCAGTACTACTGCGCACACCATGTGGAACATGTTGAGACTAACGTCCAGTCAACAATTACCAGGCCAGCCGGGACCGATGCACGTTAGTTTATTGGCATTATCTAATGATCTACACGTGCCTAGAAAGAAAGAAAAGACAAATATATCTGGACGTATTTTCCCTTTATAAAATCTAGGTTTAGGTTAATTTACATGATATATACACATATAATATATATAGGTATTTATATTAATATAATTACATCGATCTTTCGATCGAGTAGCGATGAATATCATTATATCTTTCGATCGAAAGATCAGAAGAAAAGCCAGCTCAGGCCAAAACACGTTTTCTTTTTTCCTTTTCCTAAAGAATTTGTTTAGAGGATAAGTTTATATGACTTTTTATTAATTGCAAGCATGCTGATGATCAGCCATACATGATATACACATTAATTATACTTGAAAAGTCTAAAATTTCCAAGGGAATCGATTAGGCGCTATCTAGCTAGACCATTTGTTTGAACATATATATATATATATATATATGCTGAAGCTAGGAAATTATACATAGAAAATTAAGACAACTTGAAATAATTAGGTAGGCTGACTCATAAGATACTTTGGTATATTCTTTTAATTTCATTCTTTTTTGTAATTCCTTCTAAATTAATAAGATTTCAAGAGTTTAATCTCGATCTATGTGAGTAGTCATGTGGCCAATATTATGAATTTTGAGTTTTTTCGTATCATTGAACATAATCATGTAGAACATTCACGTTGGGGCTAAGATATCTTTGATATGGCACATGGCTCGTATTCCCAACAAGTGATCCATATATATTCCATTAAATCTATGTTAGTCGGATAATAGGCCATGTCATGATTTACAATAATGTAGTGATCTTCTTCCTACGTACGTCGATCGGGCCGCCCGAGGCGCATTCATCATACTCTTTGTATATATGCATAACTGCCTAGCTGGAACTTTTTATTTTTTTCCTCTTATTGAATATATTATCAAGAAATAATATAATATATGGAACACTATGGCGTGAACAGCGGGTCCACGCGTTCATTGATCACGAGATTTATCGTATCTTTTTTTCGTGTCTTTTCTAATCATTATGGTTTTGCATTATTTGAAAAGCTAGCTCAGGGGAATGGATCTTATCTACATGTATTTTTCACCGACGAAACCTGGTTTGTTGTGTGATATCCTTGAGTCGGGAAAAAGATCTAGATTATTAAGCTTCAAGTCTTGGGGCTGTGAAGACTCAAATTTAGACAACTTGTTTGCTGTTTTTCTGAAGTAAGAGACATTAATGTCCATGCAGACTTCTGGTCCAAAGATCTGGTTTTTCTGAGATCTTATAACGTCTAGCTACTACGTTTATCCTACATTAGTACTGTCTAAAACTTCAAATGATTAATCCATTAGTTTGAATCCGTGATAATTGAGTTTTTTCCTTTGAAAGATCGATGTTGTTGTACCCATTTATAACTGGAACATCGTGCGATTGTATTGAGATCATTTACGTATAGTTGTTGTGTGCATGCATATATATATATATATATATATTGAGATCATTTACGTAGAAGTGCATTAAAGTGCATTTAGGACAGTGAGATCAAATAAGATGATTTTTAAAAAAATAAAATTTTAATAAAATATTATTAAAATATTATTTTTAGTATTATAATTGTTTTGTGATTGTTTTGGATCTTAGATGGTATTGTTTTGGGTTTTAGATGGTTTTGTAATATTATTTTTATTTGTATGTTGTCCAGCTTTGTTTCTTCATTTTGATTATTTATATATATATATATATATTTTAACTTACTGATTAAAGAACTGATTTTTAATGTATTTAAATATTTTTTTAAAACATATTTAAAGATATTTAAAAAATATAAAAACAAAAAATAAAATTTATACTAATACGCACTGCATGCTAATATTTAAAGTCAAAATTGAGCGTCACACTTCCATCACACATGTTGTTCAGGGCACTGCATTTGTTTCTCACGTCGATTGTCAGAAGATCGATGCAGCCGAACTGGACTTTCGTGTGGCTGGGACCTATTGCTGTATGTATATTACAGGAACTATCTTTTGAACTGACATATATTACAGGACTTTAGTGTAACGTCGTATAATTATTTTTAAAAAGATAAATAAATATAAAATTTATATAAAAAATTTAATTTTATAATAAAGTATTGCATTCTTTTTAAAGAAATTGTATAGCATTTATATTATTTACGACTGTAAGTAATATGATACTGAAAAGAAAAATGATAGAAAATTCGATTTAAGCTCTTTTTTTCTATTTTTGCGTCCGATTGGCTTTTTAATTTTTTTATTTAGTGTTTAAAAAATTGTTTTTAATAATATTGTGAATTTTTTAAAATTTATTAAACAATATTATTAAATAATATTTTCTTAATTATTAAATAAAATAAATTAAAATGTCCAATCTGTAAATAAAATTTTTTTAAAAAAATGCACTGTTTTTCACTGTGATACGTACAAGTCACGATTCAGTAAATTGATGTTTTGGATTTAAAAATAAGTTGATATGATTTGTGAATAGTAAAAAATAATATTTTAATAATAATATTTTTGAGTATTATTATTATTTTAAAATTTTAAAAAATTAAATTTTCTATTATATTTTATGTAAAAATTTGAAAAATTTAAATTATTTATTATATTTGTGTAGAAATTTAAAAAAAATTGTTTTGAGATTTGAAAAAAAAATTATTATAGTTTATATAAAAATTTAAAAAAAAATGTAACGATAAAGACAAGGTGAATAGAGATTAGTTGAAAAGTTGATCAGTTTTAATACTACAATATTATTCCCATAAAAATGACATGAGTGCAACAGCTTGTATCGATTAACTACTGATTGTTATAAACTGTACTCTTCTTCCGATTTTTATTTACCCCTTTTTATCCTGAAGTTTCGAACATGCGATAACTACAAAAGACGCTCCAAATTTGGCTCCTTTATTTGAGACCAGCCTTATCCCTCACCTTATCACCAATATAATGTAGCGGGCCCACTTGCATGTAATTGATCAACAAGCTGTTCCTTGACAAAACTTATATAATTATCATCTCATCAAGATAAGATCAATTCGTTATATATGGGGATGAAAATATTGGTCATGTATTCCAACCATCATAGCTAGCTGGCTACCAACATGCATTCAGCTAGCTATATATGGGGATGTTGGATATGTGTAGTGGGGTCATGACCAATATGGGGATGTTGGATATGTATATATATATATATATATACATATCCTCTATATATATGCATGTGTATCAATCATTTTTTCATTGATCACATAATTACGTACCGCCCTAGAAGCTTTTTCCAAATTCCGCATGGATCCAAACGACATTTCGGCCTTTCAATTTGCAATGGTTCCTTGCAGCAATAATTTACTTAAGCTTTTATTTCAGAAATAAATAAATAAATGTAAAAATCCGACCCTGGCCCTAGCAAGCAGCTAGCTAGCTCCGAATGATAATACGCATGAGAGGGAATGAAACACAAGAAAAAACAAAACCCCCATCAACCAAATTACTATGGTTTTTTATATATAGTACTTTAAGCTGTCTATTTAGCATTTTGTTTTTTATAGTACTTCATTAATTCGTAGCTTTTTATAATATTGCTGAGCCACACTTCTATCATTGTGATTGATTAAACCGAACGAAAAGAAATTAAAGTTAGTTCTGCAAGCTTTTCAACGAATTCATTAATTCCTAGTTTTTATAATGGACGGCTCGGCTACCGCTCCCAGTTCTAGATGGGTAGTTTTATTTTTTATATGTATTTTTTAATATTTTTTAAAAAAAATAAAAAATCATAATATTATTACAAGATACTTTCTTATTTATTAAGTAAAATAAATAAATACTAAAAATCAACACTAGCTCCCAGCAAATGAATACTAAATAAATACTAAATAAATTGGTCGTAAAATGCCCTTTTTGTTGTAGTGAATTAGGTAAATAAATAAATATTTTCCTTGTTTGTTTTCGCAAATCAGATGAGATGAGTTGAAATGAAAGTTTAAAATTAAATAAAATATTGTTAAAATATTTTTTTTGAATATTATCTTTATTTTAGAATTTGAAAAGGTTGAATTGTTTATTTTATTTTGTGTGGAAATTTGATTAAGTTGTAATGATTAGGTGAGATAAGATAAGATGAGTTGAGAAGTTTTAAGAAAACAAACGTGCTTGTTTTTTAATTATTACTGTTATTATTATTTGAAATATATAGAAGGCTCCTCTTTAGAGATTGCTAGGGTAATGGCCAAAATGGGAACCGCTTCAATTAGATTTAGCATGGTTGTTCCTGAGCTAGTTGAGATGATTTAAGTTCTTTATAAATAGTAATGAGTTGAAATTGTGAAGTGGATCAATTTTGTGGGGCTCACTTAAAATAATTTTAAATGTATTTCGATGTTAAGATGAGTTTAGATTTATTTATGGGACATAGAAAAATGTTATAAATCCCGCTTGTAAAAAAGTGTTGAGTTGAAAAAAGTTGTAAACCCGTGTGTAAAAATATTTTAAGTTGAGATTAATTTAGTAATTTGAAAGTTAAGTTTTTGGATGTTAAACTTAGCTTATAATTAGATTAAACTAAATTAATATCAATTCAGTCTAAATTCCAAACAGGCCCTTACTCGTGGTAACTTTGATCCGACAAGCATCTTTGGAGTCTTATTTCTCTAAGGATAGTGCTACAAGGACTGCTAATCAACCGATGAATTCAAATCGATAACTGCAAATGTACTTTTATATTTTTGTCTTCCTCTTTTTAATCATTTTTTTTATATATCCTTAAACATTTAAAAAAATCAATTTATTAATATTCACTTTCTTGACCATCAAGTAAAATTTAAAAATAAAAATAAAAAATAACTTGTCTAGAAAAAAAAAAGTAAAAAAGAAATTAAAAAAAAAAAAAAGAAAAGTCAAACATCACTTTTATGATCACTTTTGTAAGTTCAACAAACCTTTTTCTTTCTGTAAAGGTGAAATCCATACTATCTCCTGTATTACTCAGTGACAAATGCCTCATTTCTCTTTCTACAGCAAATGACCCTTTTATATTGTATGGAGCCAGCATCGAGAATAGAATAGGGTTGCGCGCGGACGGCCAGGCCGCTATCGATCACTGTTCAATGGCGTGTAAGCTATATATTGCACAGTTGCACTCACCCAATGTAGTATGTAGTATGTAGAGTACTGATTTACCTTCTTCTTAGAGCACTAATAATGACTTATTCATTTTTATCTTCATCTTGATATTTGCATAACTTTTCTTTAAATTTATTTACATTGACTTTCTATTTATGCATCTCTAAATTTTTATATAGTTATGAATACTGCTTCTTCAAGTTTGAAGAAGTACTATTCACTCTCTAAATATTGTTTTTAATGTCTTTTCTCTCTCTACCCATTAAAATTAACTTTGTAGAATTTGTATTATGATGATTATGACATATGAAATTTATATTAAATTGATGATACAAAGTATTTTTTTAGTACATATTAATATTTATTGATAAAATTGATCATTTTGATATATAAAATTGATAATATTTAGATATACGAAATTTTTATTTTTGAACACATAATGCTAATTGTAAAATATATAAAAATAATAATAATTTTAAGAAAAAAAATAAAAAATAATATTTATATTAATATAATTGCTATAATTACATCGATATTTCGATCGAGTAACTATGAATATCATTATATCTTTCGATCGGAAGAGAAGGAAAGCCAGCTCAGGCCAAAACACGTTTTCTTTTTTCCTAAAAAATTTGTTTAGAGGATAAGTTTATATGACTTTTTATTAATTGCAAGCATGCTGATGATCAGCCATACATGATATGCACATTAATTAATTATACTTGAAAAGTCTAAAATATCCAAGGGAATCGATTAGGAAATTATACATAGACGGTCTATGCATTACATGATTCTGAATCCCCATATATAATATGGATGCAGACCAATACTCATACTTTGTTGAAATTTAGATTTTTTTTTAATCTTTATTTTTTATCTTTTTTTAACCTTGTATTTTCTTTTTCCATGCAAATAAGCTATTGATTTTTTCACCTTTTTTTATTTAAATAATTATGTCAAGTGCACCCCTGAGCTGATGCACCCGAAGCCGTTCTCTAATATATATATATATATTATGTCTATATATAAACAAAGTTTTCCGAACATTAAAATATATCCTTGTCCAATCATCTCTTATAATGAGACATCATACATTTACAAAATTAGGGATGACATTATATAACACAAACCATGAATTTGAGACAATCACAGTATGAAAAATAAACAGGTCTGGATTTGATATAAATTGGTTTGGGTCAAAATAGGTTAATCCGATAAGATATGACTAATAAACGGATAAATTGCGGGTCAACCAGAAAATCCACAATCAACCGGTATACCAAGAATAAGTTCGATTTTTAAAATTTATAAATCTTTAACCTCATATCTATTTTATTTTTGTTGGAAATATGTTAATTTAAACAATAAATGTGTTCCGTACATGAAAATAAATCCCAGTATATATATACATATCCTCTATATGCATGTGTATCGATCATTTTATATGTATTTTTTAATATTTTTAAATATTTTTTTAAAAAATAAAAAATAATAATATTATTAAAAAATAATTTCTTAATTATAAAATAAAATAAATAAATAAATACTAAATAAATACTCCCAGTGGAAGAGTAGGTGTTTCCTGTTATAATATTGCTGGGCCACACTTCTATCATTATGATTGATTCAACCGAAAGAAAAGAAATTAAAGTTGGGTCAACAACATCAACTGTCGAGCTTTACAGCTCAATGCTATCCTAGTGATGTCAAATTAAACTAATAAGCAGATTGAGACCAAAATTTAAAAATTAAAGATAATAATTAAATTTTAAAATAGTCTATAGACTTTGTCTTTTAAATATATTAAATATCTCTGTANGAGACCAAAATTTAAAAATTAAAGATAATAATTAAATTTTAAAATAGTCTATAGACTTTGTCTTTTAAATATATTAAATATCTCTGTATTTTAATTTTTTTACCACATAGTTAACAGTTTTGATCAAAGATCCAAACTTATCAATTAATTATTAATGCGGACATGGAGGAAATTATTACGGACGTGGGGACTTGTTCATGTACTGAACAGAGATATGCAGGGAAAGAATCTAATGAAGTACAGTACCCATGATAAATATTAACAATTTGAAAGGCTAGCATTACTCCGCGTATAGGTGTAAGGACACCTTGTTTGTTTTTGTAGATGAGATGAAATGAGTTGGTGTTGAAAATTGAATAAAATATTATTATAATATATTTTTTTAATATTAATTTTATTTTAAAATTTGAAAAAAATGAATTATTTATTTTATTTTGTGTGAAAAATT
>QEOT01000315.1:200349-256610 GCA_003123785.1 Pterocarya stenoptera
GGAACTAAAACAAGAAATCAAGCAAATATAACAGGAATGAAAAGAACCCATAAATGTGAAAACATAAGGCAATATCAGGGGTTGTCGTGGTGGTCGCTTGGCGTGGAGTGGTGGCTCGGGAGGAGAACGGTGGCGCTGGCGAGACATGGTGGCCGTGGGCTGCGAACAGTGCAAAGGAGAGAATGAGGGCCTCGGACTGAGAACTGGGCTAGGCGTGGACGAGAAGATGGATCCGACGGAGAACTGGCAACGGCGTCGATGTGTGGGTGGTGGCGAACGGCGCCCCTAGGGCGGCGATATAGAAAAATCCGAGAGAGAGAGGGGTGAGGCACCAGATTCGGGGAGGCAAGAGATCCGGCGGGGCCTGGGGGAGAAGGAGGGGGTGGCCGTCGAGGTGAGGTGGGTGTGGCATGGTGGGGTTGATGGCGACGGGCTGTGCGCGGCGGCGTGGGTTGAGGGAGAAGAGGGTGGGGGAGGCAGAGCGGGGGAGGGAAAGAAACGAGGGGAAATCGTAAAGCGGGGGGGGAGGAAAAGAAATGAGGGAAATCGTAAGGCCCTTGGTTTAAATTTAACTTAGCAATTCCGGCGCTTTCTTTTCGCCGCTAATAACTTTTCTTTTACACAAAATGCTCTTACAGCGACAATATTAGCCGTAAATTGTATCAAGAAATCGCCGGAAATTCACTCTATTTGTGGAATTTCTTTCGCAAAGATATTAAAATCGTTGCAAAATGTGTGAATTTTTTAAAAGGTTATTGCAGTGCTTTTTATTCGCTGCAAAACTAGCTATTGTGGCGATTTTACAATTCGCCGAAATGAAAATACTGCTATAGTTACGAATATTATTTGCGGCGACACTAACGCGCCGCAAAAGATCAAATTTGCGCCGCAAATAAATAAACAGTAATTTCAGCATCACTTTTTTTTTTAACCTTGCTCTGTATTTCTGCGGCGATACAAAAATCGCCGCAAATAGGGGTTAATTGCAGCGATTTTTTTCCCGGCGATCATAAAATCGCTGGAAAATGCCATATTTCTTGTAGGGTACAGTAAAAAGGCATGACTCGATCTGATCTATCATTTTAAAGAAATTTGGGAGACTTTATTTGATCAGGATCAGATTAATATGCATGGATGAAAATGGGGCTGATGTTTGAATATTTAAGTTTCTTTGGCAATTAACGGTCTTTTCTTTTTCAAACAAGAGTACGCAAATACAAGTAGTACTACTACATGATGATGAGGATGAGTTAGTGATGATCAATATCATGGAGTTGATTTTCAAACATTAATTAATTATTGTGGTCATGATCAGAATCAATTGTTAATGGAAGTACGTAGTACTGTTCTAAGAAATTTGATTGAATTGATCTTTAAATGGAGTCTTCGCCAACGTCTATTCTCTTCAAATATTATATTACTCTTAATTCGACTTCCTCGATCATGAATGTTTTAATTATGCTCAAGTACGTACCAAACTTTCTGAATTATTAATATTGTTTGTTACGAGGAATAGTCAATCCATGCATTTCATGATTCATTTTTTATTATTCCTCACGAATCCTAAGAAATGATATAATTATCTGTAAAGATATAATTAATAATTGATTAAAGATATTACGCACAGGTCGTCATTTTTGCCATACCTTTTCAGCGTGCACGTCGTGTCACCAAGCCGCATGGTGGTCCACATTTCGACCTCAAAACTGGCCATTTTTTCCTCCGAGCCCTATCACAAAGCATCAGGCAGGACATTTAACTACATGCAGACGGTAGCCCGTGCCCAGTCACGATTTCGATAGACCCGAAGCACGTCACAATCAATGCTTGTGTCAGGGACCTAGCACGCAACGGCACGTTCCATGTGCAGAGAACGGTTCGCCCACGATTTGACACTCTATACCGGCAAGAAGGTGGTTGCAGGACAGAACTAGTACGGCGCACGATCTCCCTCAACTGCCTAGACCGCGGATTGACATTGTGGTTGATAGGAAAATGAGTGGTAGTAGGACTGACACGTGACGCACCACAATCCTCCTCGGTAATGGACTCTGGATCGGGTATAAATAAGAGCTATCCCTTCTACGGGAGCTCACGCTCTCACTCTCTCTCACATGCACTGATAACTCATCCATCCTTTGCATTCTAGAGCTTTCTTCATAGAACTGTCACTAACTTTGACATCAGAATGGTCTCGGAAGTCTCTTCTCCTCTTAATTGCAGGCGACGTGGAGCATGGGTCTCGCAGTGTTGCTCGGGCTGTGAAACACGACATCAACACTTACATTTTTGAATGAAAATGATAAATTTCACCTGAAAAAACTTTTGGAGACAAGTTAGAAACGAAATCGTCTCGAAATACTTTTTAAGGACCAAATCGAAACTTTTTAGAACAAAGGTACGTGACGATAAATTTTTTGGACGTCCACATACGTAAACGTACATGATAAATTAATTGGTCGTCCACATACGTAAACATACATGATATGCCAGTGATGGATGGATTAGTGGAAGTGATACCCACCCAAAGTAATAATGCTAGAGCCACAGCTGGGCTCCAGTTGGGTTCTAGTAAATGTTTTTCTATGTATTTTTTTTAAGTTCATATATATTTTTTAACAATTTTAAATATTTTAAAAAAATAAAAAAAATTCACAACATCATTAAAAAACTTTTCCTTAATCACGAAGTAAAAAGGCATGACCCGATCTGATCTATCATTTTAAAGAAATTTGGGAGACTTTATTAACGGTCTTTTCTTTTCCAAACAAGCTAGTGTACGCAAATATAAGTAGTACTACTAAATGATGAGGATGATGAGTTAGTGATGATCAATATATATCATGGAGTTGATTTTCAAACATTAATTAATTATTGTGGTCATGATCAGAATCAATTGTTAACGGAAGTACTGTCGTTGTAAAAAATTTGATTGAATTAATCTTCGCCAACGTCTATTCTCTTCAAATATTAGCAGAATGAGAATTGTTTGTCCAAGTGCTGTCTGGACATATTAGTACTATTTAAAAAAGTGTCCTTGCAAATGACGAGTTAAATTTTATTACTTATGCTTGGGTAGACAGGCACATGATTTGGTTTGACAGAGGCATGAAACAAACAGGAGATGTTCTATTCAAATTTTTGCTATTTTGTATCTCAAGTGCAATGCCAGGGATGTGAATATATTTGTGGGTTTCTATACAGGCCAGAAAGACACCCTCAATGGAATCGGTTGATTCTTCTGGAGAAGAAGAGTAAGGCGCTCGTAATATTTATTAGCACATGTTATAGCATGCATTCTTAACAGTCTTTAGTATCTCTGATTGGCTCTTTTAATCTCAGAATCTGCATTGATCAATATTTAAACCCCCCCCCCCCCCAAAAAAAAAAAAAAAAAAAAAAAACAAAAACAAACTTGTCGGCTTTTATTTGTTTGGATCCGGTGTACAAGGAAAAAAATTATCTGTCAGCGATAACTTTCTTTGATGTCCGTTGGATAAAGTCGTAAAATCCCCAGTTCTTGTAAAGTTGAGCTCTGCCAGACTGCAGTTTGCCAGTTCAAATTATTCAAAATGGAAGTGAGAAATATTAGAAAAAATCTTGAAATAATTTCCTATTCAAATAAGAAAAATGGTAAGCACGCATAACTTTTCACAACACTTTACGCAATTATATTTTAAAATTAGAAATATTTTGTAAAATATTTTATAAAAAAGTAACATCACTTTACAAAAATACGCTCAAGTACCAAACTTTGTAAATTATTAATATTTTTTGTTACGAGGAAGATCAGTCAATCCATGCATTTCATGATTCATTTCATGAATGTTTTTTATTATTCCTCGTGAATCCTAAGAAATGATATAATTATCTGCAAAGATATAATTAATAATTGATTAACAATATTACGCACAGGTCGGCATGATTTTTGCCGTAACTTTTCAGCGTGCATGTCGTGTCACCAAGCTACACAAACTCAAAACCGGCCGTTTTTTCCTCCGAAATTAAGTTATTTTTTTCTTTTATCGTAATATTTCGCTATCGCTTTTACAAATGATCCTTATTTCGATTTGAGTCATATTTTTTGTCAGAATCTTATTTTATTACATATTTGTTTTGTAGGAAATAATTGAAAATTTTCCTTTTAAGGAAAAATTTTCAAAATCTCGATTTTCTTTAGCTACTTGAGTCTGATTGGTGGGTTTCATAATCAATTTTTGAGTTTTATGAATAAACCATATCCTCAAAGTTTTCTCTTTGTGTTACGTCTTTTTTCAGTCTCAATACTTGAGTCTGACTGTTTGTGTATATATATACACACAACTATTTGTAATGGATTTGTAACTAATTATTTGCGACGATAATAACTATTTGCGATAAAAATAGACTACTTTTAATAGGAAATAGTCATTTTTGCAAGAAATAACTAGCCATAAATAAGTAGTTTTCTTGTAGCATGTCCCATTTTAAATCGATGTCTCGACTTAAGCTCATATTGAGAAATAACTAATCCCATTATATCAAAAGGCACCTAATTATTGTCATCGATTGATTAATCTCCAAAATATTGTACCAAAAGGCGACATAGTAAGTACAACAGAAACGGCTTTGTGGCCCTTGAAATCGTCGTGAAAATATCAGAAATGTCCACAAATAAGTTATTCCTTCCAAATCTAATCACCACAAAGTGGATGCAACTAAAGCATGTCAAAAGGTTTATGACACACAACAAAATTAGGGTCAATCGCAAATAGCTTCCGTATTTTTAGCGCATTCTGTGATCACAAATGTATCTTTGCAAAAAATTGTAGTGCGTTTTTGGTTGCTTGAATTCTGTCACAAATGTTTGTAGTGAACTGAGAAAAATCAGGGATTGATCAGTATTCTTTGTTATGGCAATTAATGATTTCCAGCAATGTTTCATATCNGTCAGACACCTAGGTGTACTGAGGTGCTTTTAACGATTGTAATTGGCTTGTTCTCAAGTCACATTTGTATGTCCTATCTTAATGAAGGATGAAGATCCACTTTTATCAAAAAAATCAATGTACCTATAGTGCTAACTAGACTACCATATATGTACGAGACTCCATAAGTCATGTTAAAATATATAAGACATCATGATAAGTGTTCTTCGGTCATAAATATTACAAGACTCCATAAATTTTCCATGTGAATATTACGATTTGATCTGCTTCAAAACGACTTCCTCTAAATGATCATGTTTATGAAAAAGAGCGTCCTCTAAATAATGTGTGTCAAAAAGGATGGAACTTGGAACCCACTCGACATCCCTCAATGAAATTAGGTCTAACCAAATTATGGGGAAAATTGGGCAACTGGCAATACGGAGTCGTTAAATGGGACACTCTAATGCAGTGATAAAGTGGACACAAATTAGTAAATTGTCTATTGCAATAGGATGAAAAAGTTCTTGCGACTGAGTGGAATCGCCGCTTATAAACATGTCAAAGTTGGCAAGTTTATTTTCAGCGACATGTATATGCCACAAATAAACAAAAAATCTCCTTAATTGAAATTACCAATATTTACATTACAATATCTGACCATTTGCATTTTACATTTGCGACGTTTCGAACTTCTCTGCCATAAATATATTTTAGCGGCAATTTATGCGATGTCGGAAAAGAATTGGCCACAAAAGGTCTTTTCTATTTTTAGTGACAGTAAAAAGGCATGACTCGATCTGATCTATCATTTTAAAGAAATTTGGGAGACTTTATTTGATCAGGATCAGATTAATATGCATGGATGAAAATGGTGCTGATGTTTGAAGTTTCTTTGGCAATTAACGGTGATCTTTTCAGCTTTTCCAAAGAAGCTAGCTAGTGTACGCAAATATAAGTAGTACTACTACATGATGATGATGAGGATGAGTTAGTGATGATCAATATATATCATGGAGTTGATTTTCAAACATTAATTAATTATTGTGGTCATGATCAGAATCAATTGTTAATGGAAGTACGTAGTACTGTTCTAAGAAATTTGATTGAATTGATATTTAATTGGAGTCTTCGTCAAGCGTCTAGCTATTATCTTCAAATATTATATTACCTGGCTTTAATCCCGACTTCCTCGATCATGAATGTTTTAATTATGCTCAAGTACGTACCAAACTTTCTGAATTATTAATATTGTTTGTTACGAGGAATATTAGTCAATCCATGCATTTCATGAATGTTTTTTATTATTCCCCATGAATCCTAAGAAATGATATAAATTATCTGCAGAGATATAATTAATAATTAATTAACGATATTATCAGCATTTTTGCCATAACTTTTCGGCTTGCATGTCATGTCACCAAGCTACATGGTGGTCCACATTTCGAACTCAAAACCGGCCATTTTCCCCTCCGAAATTAATTTTTTTTTTTTTCTTTTATGGTACCTGTAATATTTTGTTATCACTTTTAAAATCTCGATTTTGTCAACTTCTATTGATCTCTTCATGAATATTTTAATTATGCTAAAGTTCGAATTCACTTTGTGAATTATTAATATTGTTTATTACGAGTTGGATACTAGCTACATTAAAATAAGCATTAATTATGATAAATTATTTGCAACGAGAATGACTTTTTGTGACGAGAATATACTCATTTTAACGTGATGAAATTAATAATCATTTTAGCACAAATAACTAAACCCAAATAAGCAATTTTCTTGCTATAAGATTAGTCTATATATATATAATGGATTAATGCAGAAGATCACTAGCTAGTCCCGATTGAGGATTATAGTCAATCCATTATTTTTCCTAAGATAAATAACTACGGAGATATTATTAATATTTGATTAAAGATTATTTTTTATGTACATTTATATCTATGTATATAAATATATATATATATATTGCCCGTCAAGTGACCTGGCTAGCTAGGCTTTGATTTGGAATTTATAAAGGTTTATAATTAGGGGTGGAGAAATAAAATTTGACTTTAACCAAAGAGAGATATAAAACAGGAAAATTTGATTTGTTTGGGAGTGATGATCAGATCAATATATGGAATAAAAGATATTATATATACTCCTTTTCTTGTTTGAGAGTTTAAGTACATGCAGCATGAGATCGAGATCAATGGTTTGGAAGTTTTTACGTACAAGACCAAATACAATTAAGTAATAGTTAGGAGGAAACAGCCATTAATCCTTCCATTTTGTTCTAGAATCCGAGCGCTGAGGAGGGCTTGGGGGAACCGCCAGCTTCAATACAACCCAATGGCATGGGATGGCGCTGCAGATGATCCTAGCTTCTTAATAAGTAAAATTAAAAAGTCAATTAATTAATGTCATCGATCATGTGGGTCGAAAGTGGGTGGGTATCACTTCCCCTAATCCATCCATCACTGTCTTATCATGTACGTTTACGTATGTGGAACTTGGAAGGCCAATTAATTTATTATAACCACAAGCTATCAAAAAGAAATAAAAAAATTATTGTGAATGTACATTCGTTCTAAAAAGTTTCGATTTCGGCCTTAAAAGTATTTCGAGACGATTTCGTTTCTAGCTAACTCATTTTTTTCTGGCGAAATTTATTATTTTCATTCAAAAATGTTCGAATGGATTTCTTTTATACAAAAAATAATTTTTCTTGAGATTACAAGTAAACTCTTTTTGGATGAAAGAAGACTAGGTGATGGAAGAAATGGTCCATCTGAGAACTTAGTAATGGTAGCAGCTGTAAATGGAAAGAGGAAGAACTTTATGAAGAAGAAAGTAGTCTGCTGGGGTGTAGACAATCTGGGCACATCAAGAAAAATTGTTCAAAAACTGGAGCAGGTTCGGCAAGTGGCTTCAAATCAGTAAATGGAGATACTGATGGTGAAACTAACTTTTCATCTCTCTCTATAGAGAATTTCCTTTGAAAGAGGGATATGTACATCCTCATTGCATGCCGCTAAAAGTTGTCATGATAGATGATGTGTTAATGTTAGCAGGTCCACAAGTTTGTACATATGCATTGGTTTGGTATTGATGCAGGGTGTATTGTGGAAATTCATATCGATGACTGATGAACTTTCAGGAAAACCAAACGTGGAAGTTGCATCATAATTTTCAGCAAGATTATTTTCGACATAGGCCGAAGTGAAATACTTGGAATTGGTTTATTCTGAGTGGGTATGCTTTTATGGTGGAGCATGATAGCGGAAGCTATGATGATCTTCATTGCAATGGAGCAATATGGCTGTGAGATCAGCCAAAGTCGCAAGGTGGAGATTGTTGAACTTGCTCCTTTTGTGAATCTCACATCGGTGGGAGAAGGGAGAGAAGGACGCCTCAAGGCCTATAAATAAGAGGGCTTAGCCTCTTAGTTATTTACACCAACTCATAAGCTTAAATAGTAATTTGTGACTCTAGTAAAAATCCTCTATTGGTAGCGGGGAAGTTTTGTGGGTGTGATTTAGGGTGAGGAAAAAATGGTGTGATTGTAACAATTTTTCATATAGTGTATTTTCTTTTCTGGATCTGCTGATTTTTCCTCTTGTTTTGGAAGTTTCCGGATAAATTCTTGTGTTGTTATTATTTCTTTGTTTTTCTTGATATTCCTACATAGTGTGGATCTTGAGGGGTGAATTTGGTAGGTTCAAATTCCCAACACCTAATAGTCATTCAAATGAAACGAAAAAAAAAAAACCCCCCATTCAAATGGATTATTTTTTGTCCCTAGTTATCGTTCAAACATGCAGAAAATACAAAATAATGAAAGGGGCCCGTATTTGTTTGAATTGATCTATTCAAACAAATACTTATCTCTGAAAGCTGAACGTGAGAAAAAGACAGGAAGAAATTAAGAGATCAAACTTTTTGTCTTAAAAAGACTCAGTCAGAGCGTGAAGAAAGTGTCGTGCATGCTAACGTACGTACTGAATGCTAGCTCGTCTTCCTTATATAAGCCTGTTGGATTAGCTAGGTTGTAACTTTCAAGCTCGATATATATTTTGAGACAAAGACATGAACGAATTAATAGCTAATTAGATCATATATTAACAGCTATATATACATATTAACGAGTATAAGTGAGTTTGTAAATATATATATATATAAAAATATATATATACACACACGTCTACATCCATCTAGACGTACGTAGTACTAATTACTCATTCTAGATCCAACACAATCACGACTTACATATCAAAAGGAAGTTGAAATACAAAAAATTAATCTAATTAAAATTTAGATTTCCCTAAATAATTGATGTGTACGTTAAATCACCCAATATATATAGTAGCAGCAGCAGTAGTAATGAATTAATTTGTTGCAATTTCAGGTATTTATATATTCAGCATGAGCGCTTTCATTTTGTTTGGAAAGTCAAAAGATAAATTTTATTAATAATTAATTTGAGAAGCACTTGGCATATATCAAGTTGACTATATATCCCATCTAAAGACAAAAAAAAAGCACGTAGTTGACTATACTAATCTCTAAAGCTGAATGTGGGGAAAAGACCGGAAGAAATTTCGTTGAGATATACAGTTCAGATGAGATGAGATAAGATAAGATATTTTAAATAGTAATTAAATAAAATATTAATAAAATACATTTTTTAGTATTATTTTTATGTTGAGATTTGAAAAAATTGTAATGATTAAAATGAGATGAGATAGTAGTTTTACGTAAACAAACGGGGCCTTAAGAGATCAAACTTTAAATCTAGACGTACGTAGTTCTTACTCATCATTCTAGATCCAACACAATCACGACTTACATATCAAATGGATCGAACTTGAAATACAAAAAATTAAGCTAATTAAAATTTAGATTTCCTATATAGTAGCAGCAGTAGTAGTAACGAATTAACGAATTATTCAGCAGTGCTTTAATTTTAAGATGTCCTAAAAGTAATAAATAATAAGTTGAGATGATCTGTAAATAATAAGATATATTTGAATGTAAATAAGTTGATATATGTATTTGAATGTATGAAATGGATTAAAATAAATTTTTGTTTTTTATTAAAAGTCAAAAGATAATAAATTTTATTAATAATTAATTTGAGATAGATTGAAATGATATATTGCATACAAAGCCCAAGTATTTATTGCATCATGTAAAACCACTTGCAAGAATAGTACGTACTGATTGGCATGATATATCGCGTTGACAATATATTCGATCTAGAGACAAAAAAAAAAAAAGCACTGTCTGATCATAGATATCGACATATAGGTAATGATGGCAATAAATAACTCATGAGTTATGCTTCTTCTGGTATGTGTACCCACGAAGCAGAAGAAACATGCCGGAGTCTATCCCTCAGAATTATCTCCTGATGATCCTCACCTTGTTCCTCTTTTTCAGCATCTCCTCTGAAAATCTGCATGCATGCAACCAGAAAGACCGCAACTCTCTCTTGTCCCTACCTTTTAATACCTCAGCTTCCCCTTCTTTAAATTGGTCTGCCACTGATTGTTGCCATTGGGAAGGTATTTCTTGTGATCATAAAGGTCGGGTCACTCATATTTCGTTACCCTCTAAGGGTCTCGAAGGGAGTGTATCTCCATTTCTTGGAAACCTCACAAGCCTCTCTCACCTCAATCTCTCCCATAATTCACTTTCAGATTCTCTTCCCCTCGGATTCTTTTCATCCTTGAATCAACTCGAGGTCCTTGATCTGAGCCACAACCATCTAGTTGGAGATATATCATTGTTGTTTTCAGGATCCATCAACGATGGCATTGTCAACCTTACCAAGCTCTCCAGCCCCGAGTTAAATGACAATAAATTGGGCGGCAAGCTTCCACTGGATTTTGCAAAGCTTTCCAACTTAAAGCACCTGCACCTTCGAAATAACTTCCTCACAGGTTCTTTGCCCCCGTCATTGATGAATTGCACTAATCTTATACAATTAGATTTACGAAATAATTCTTTTGAAGGAAACATCTCCAACCTTAATTTCTCCAGCCTTCAACAACTCACCATACTTGACCTGGGGTTTAACAACTTCACCGGAAATTTCCCAGCGAGCCTTCTCTCATGCAAGTCCCTAACAGGAATTCGAATTTCCCATAATCGATTAGAGGGAGAAATCCCGCCTGAGGTGGCTCAATTGAGAAATTTATCTTTCCTCTCACTTAGTTTCAATAGCCTAACTAATTTCACGAGTGCAATCAAGATTCTGATGCATTGCAAGATGCTTGATGTTGTTCTTATGGGTCACAATTTCCTACAGGAGATGATTTCAAATGACGACATCAATATGCAGTTTGCTAATTCTAATGGATTCAAAAATCTTCTATTTTTGGATCTTAGTGAGTGCCAACTGATCGGTCAGTTTCCCATATGGCTATCTAAGCTTAAGAAGCTAGAAATCCTAAATCTAAATACCAATCGTATCACAGGTCCAATTTCTGGTTGGTTGCCAACCGGCCTTCCAAGACTGATCTCTTTACAATTGTCTGATAACCTCATTTCCGGTGAATTTCCAAAGGAACTTTGTGATTTGCCAGCACTAGTATCAGCACAGTATCTAGGAGATAATAGCTCTTTTCTTTTACCAATTTTTAACATAAACATGAATCGTTGGCTTCACCAGTACAACTCCATCTACAACTGGAAGCCAAATATAGTCCTTGGAAACAATAGTCTCAGTGGCCACATTCCTGTAGAGATAGCACGTTTGAAGCAACTTCGTACATTGGACCTTAGCCATAACAACTTCTCAGGCAACATTCCAAGCCAAATATCGGAGCTCACAAACTTGGAAGAGCTGGACCTCTCTGCAAATCAGTTGTCTGGGGAAATACCAGCATCACTAACTAGTTTAAATTTTTTGCATAATTTAAGTGTTGCAGACAATGAACTATACGGAGAAATACCATTAGGCACTCAGCTCCAAAGCTTTGATGCCTCTGCATACAAGGGCAACCCTGGACTTTGTGGTGCCCCACTTCCCAAGTGTGGCAATCTTACAAGAGACATGAGTAGAGACAAGGACATTCATGATGATGAGGAAGATGGAGATTCAATCCCATGGTTTCATATTATTGTGGCGCTTGGCTTCATTACAGGATTTTGGGGAGCGTGTGGTCCTCTGGTATTGTACCATAAATGGAGAGTCGCATATTTTTTATTCCTAGACAAGTTAAGAGATAGGCTCGATGAGACAATCGCAGCCAGTACTACTGTCTCTGGCTAGATTGTGCAGAAGGAGCCTAGTATATACATGCATGATGTTCTTTCAGTAATAAATTGGGCTCTCTAGAGTTAAGTTTCTCAAGTTTGAACTTTTCCTCAATTTGCCATGTTTTGTTTTCAGTAAGCTTTTCGACTCATCTTATCATTTTGGAAATACAAACGAGGCTTAAAACAAATGAGGCTTAGACATGATTCTTGTACTTTCATATCAAGTTCAATATGATTCCCTTGCTCGGCTACAATGAATCGGGAGTTGTTAAAGGAAAAAAAATTATTTTTCACTAAAAGAACAATAGATTTAAATTTATCGATAAAAAAGAAATTATAGAATAGAATCATAGATGGAAAGAAAAGGCTTTTGTCTTTCAACAAAGAAAAAAGAAATAAATGGCCTTTTATGGCTTTTTTGTTGTTTGTATTCATTTCACGAATCATGGCCTTCTGTCACTGATAATTCTAATCTGTCTACGGATTAACAAAACAGTTAACATTAACCACCATTTGCTTTCCTCAATCCCATATTTCATGTAAGCATATTTGAATCTTTTGATTCATAAGTTTCTTACCTAATTAATGCCATACCATGTGAAAAATCTTATTTAAAAAAAAAAAGAAAAAGAAAAAAAAGAGTGAGGTCACATGTTCAATAGTGACCCCCTCCTAGATTTATTAAAAACTCTCACTTATGACAGAGGAATACCGTAGTAAACAATTCCAAACCAATGAAATAATAAAACCAATAATACCATCCCATGCATCTAAACCAAGAACACAACGCTAGGACTTCAAACGTAAATAAGGTAATTCATAAGAATCTGTCCGCAAGAGGCCATGTGAAAAATCTTACTTAAATGTGTAATTTGGACAATTTTTCGATGCAGTCTTTACAGAGTCTAGGTTGAAAAAAGGGTATATGTGACAAGATATATAAACATGATGCATGCAGCCATGTGGAAAATGCTTGATTAATTACTTCAAAGATATGGTACGTTATGATCATGTAGTGTTTAAGTTATATAAGCATGTACGAATTTTTTACCTTATAGTACACTAAAATGCGCAGAATATATACAATTATAATGACTAGAGAAATTGAATTATGGGGTATGAAAAGAAATCTTGGTTATTTTGTTGGCAGTACCGTTTAAGAGTTGTAAAACTTACAACTTATATATCTTGTAAGAGGAGTTAGAGGATTTGTGTAGCGTTGCAACCAAAATCAACACTTCCATGGAAAATTAAACAATACCCGAACCAAAATCTAAAAATATACCCAAATTGGAAAAAAAAAAAAAAGAAAAAAAAAAAAGAAAAAGAAAAAGAAAAAAGAAGCAAAATCAGTGGATCGACTACCGAGATCCAAACCAAAATCGAAGACGAAAGGGAGGAATTAAGCCGGGTGAGAAATAAGGAGGCAGGCTGGGGAGGAGGGAAGCGGCGGAGAATGGAAGAAGAATATATTGAGAATAGAAAGATCAGGTAATGACCAAAATTGAGAACAATTTACGCTTTTTTGTCAGTACCTTTTTTTTCTTAGGCAAGTAGCTAGCCGAGTAAGGACATGAGTTTCAAAATCTAAAGTTCGAGTAGATTTCTTAGACGAAGATTTTTCAAATTTTGCCGGTTTTGCTTTCGCCAGACGCCTAATGACTTTTTCTGCATAGAACACAAACAAGATTTTTAATGATTTTTGTTTTCAATACCGTACCAATATTGTACCGGACAAGACATTAAAATAAAATATTTTGATATTATGAATATTGTTTCATATACTATTTTAAGATAGTTAATATATGAATAAATTATATATAAATACATATATATAAATTATAAATAGTATAGTCTGAATTGGAAGTCAAAAAATGAACTTGTAGTTTAAAAAAATTTAAAAAAAAATAAAGGCCGAAATATCAACCGGTATTTGGACCGATACGAAATATATATAACACCTGTATCGGATCAGTAGCCGGTATGGCATATACCGACCATACTGTACGGTACAATACGGTATTTAAAACAATGGTTCTATATTCTGTGTACAACACAAACCGGCCATGATTTAATATGTCAAATAGAACATCATGATCAATACAGTCTTTCAAGACGTTTTGAACCGTTCAAGTTTTGATATATATGGTCAGTTCAGCTCTTATTAGCTTTAGATCAACATTCAACATCATTCAAGTTGATATATATGGTCAAGTTTTTGAACCATTCAAGCTTTTGAACCATTCATGATCATGAATATATATGAACCATTCACTTCTAATTAGTTTCAAAATGTTCTAGATTACGTTTAGAGTAATGTTATATACAGTCGTGGGGTGCGCAAGCGTAATGCAATCGTTTTGAAAAAGAATAGAGTCCACTATTAAAAAGAAAAAATTTCATGTAAATCTCGTATTTATTCACTTTTTCAAAAGATTATATAGTGTTTACGCACTTCACGACTATAAATATCATTTCTCTTAGGTTTAATGCGATCTCAACTATGGAACAATAAGGTTTGACATCAATCTTCATTGCCTTTCATTGAAAGAGATCTAAGGTTTTGATCTCTCTGAATATCTTCCATCTGTGTTAATCCAAATTGAATCGCTCAGTTCAAAGACTTGAGAATCTTTTTAGTAGTGATTACAAGCCCAGACCCAGGCCCACGACCTGGCCCATTTAAAGGAAACAATGCCGTTTTGTTAAGTTGTAAAGTCCCTCTTCTTTTTCCCCTCCCAATCGGTTTCTTCTTCCTTCAGTTTCTCTCCTCCCCATTTTCTCTCATGCACTCTGTTTCTCCCTCTCCTTTCACCCAGCAGGTTCTTTGTGCAAGGCCCCCATAGTTCTTTTCTAGGGCTTCAATTGAAGACGGTCACTCCTCCCCGACGTGCAACACCACCGCTACGATCAGCGTCATTGCCGATTTCCCTCTTCACACAGGTAAATTCCCCGTACGTTCTTCATCTCTCTCTGTGCCCACGAGGCACTACACTCGCCCAAGTCTCTCCCACCTCAATCTCTCCCACAATGCACTTTCAGGTTTTCTCCCTATGGGATTCTTTTCGTCCTTCAATTAACTCAAGGTCCTTGATTTTGAAACACCACGTGATACGGAAGATATGAAGATGAAAGATCAAACTATGGCTTTCGAGGAGCCACTGCCTCCACAAGAATTTTCTGTAAAAATATTCTGATACCTAAGCATCCTTCAATTCTGCTTCAAGCTTCTCGATCCTCCTGATAACCTGCCGCTTCCCTCGTCTCCTTGGTCTGAAACCCTAGCAAATTTGAGCAACAACTATCTAGCTGGAGATATATCATTACTATTTTCATCTAATGGCTCAGCTAATGGTTGGCCTTCCTCAATTCGATTAGTTGACATCTTCAACATTGACTTCAATGGGATCATCCAATATTGATTCCTCCAACGTGCACAGAAGTTGAACTAGCTCAATGTAAGCCACAATAGTTTCATAGGCTCTATTCCTTCCTACCTTTGTATGCATTCTCCCTTTGTCAGGCTCCTTGATATCTCTTTTAATGATCATAGTCGCCAAATTCCTGGCGGACTAGGGGGATGTAGCAAACTAGAGATTTTTACACTTGACCTGTGGAAAAATAAGTTCACTGGTAGCTTTCCAGTAAGCCTTTACTCGTGAAAGTCTCTAAGAGCAATTTGAGTTGCCAAAAATCAACTAGAGAGACAAATCCTACCTGAGGTGGTTCAATTAAAATTCTTGTCTTTCCTTTCACTTAGCTACAATAGGCTAACCAATGTCACAAGGGCAATCAACTTTCTGATGCGTTGCAAGAGTCTTAGCATACTCCTCCTTACAAAGAATTTTTTGCACGAGGACCTGCCAACAGAGGACAGCATAGTTGATCCTGACGGATTTCAGAATCTCCAATACTTGGGTTTCGCTCGTTGTCAACTCACAGGTCAATTGCCAATCTGGTTATCAAAGCTTAAGAAGCTAGAAATCTTGGGTCTAAGTTTCAATCATATCACAGGTTCAATTCCTGGATGGTTGTCAACTCTACCAAGGCTCTCTCGTATAAACTTGTCTTCGTAACTTGATTTTGGGTGAGTTCCCTAAAGAACTTTGTGCATTGCGAGCATTGGTATCAAAACAAGCTCTAATGGACAATATCCTTTGATTTTTTCAATCTTTGACAAAATGGTACCCTTTTTAAGTTCAATTCTCTATCCAACATGGGACTAAAAATATCCCTTGAAAACAACAGCCTTAGTGGTAACATCCCCCTTTAGATTGGTCATTTGAAGCAACTTAATGATCTGAATCTTAGCCATAACTACTTCTCAGGAGACATTCCAGACCAAATATCTGAGCTTACAAACTTGGAAAGACTGGACCTCTCTGCAAATCAGTTGTCTGGCGAAATACCAAAATCATTCGCTAGTCTGCATTTCTTGCATGAGTTTAGCGTTGCAAACAACAATCTCCGTGGAGAAATACCATCAGAAACTCAGCTTCAGAGCTTTGATGTCTCTGCATATGAGAAATTTGATTGAATTGATCTTTAATTGGAGTCTTCGTCAAGCGTCTATTATCTTCAAATATTATATTACCTGGCCTTAATTCCGACTTCCTCGATCATGAATGTTTTAATTATGCTCAAGTACCAAACTTTGTGAATTATTAATGTTGTTTGTTACGAGGAATAGTCAATCCATGCATTCCATGATTCATTTCATGAATGTTTTTTATTATTCCTCGTGAATCCTAAGAAATGATATAATTATCTGCAAAGATATAATTAATAATTGATTAACGATATTACGCACAGGTTGGCATGATTTTTGCCATAACTTTTTAGCGTGCATGTCGTGTCACCAAGTTACACAAACTCAAAACCGGCCGTTTTTTCCTCCGAAATTTCGTTTGTTTTTGGAAAACTCTCATCTCATCTCAATTTCATCATTACACTTTTTTAAATTTCAATACAAAATAAAATAAACAATTCAACTTTTTCAAATTCATCTCATATTCTCTCACCTAATCATTACAACTTTTCTAAATTTCAATACAAAATAAAATAAACAATTCAACTTTTTCAAATTCATCTCATATTCTCTCACCTAATCATTACAACTTTTCTAAATTTCAATACAAAATAAAATAAACAATTCAACTTTTTCAAACTCATCTCACCTCTGAAAACAAACGAGATTTTCTTTTATGATAATATTTCGCTATCGCTTTTAGAGATGATCCTTATTTCAATTTGAGTCATATTTTTTGTGAGAATCTTATTTTATTACATATTTGTTTTGTAGGAAATAATTGAAAATTTTCCTTTTCGGGAAAAATTTTCAAAATCTCGATTTTCTTTAGCTACTTGAGTCTGACTGGTGGGTTTCAGAATCAATTTTTGAGTTTTATGAATAAACCATATTCTCAAAGTTTTCTCTCGTCTTTTCTCAGTCTCAATCCTTAACTTTTGTTAATTAACTAGCCGTCAGAATAACTGTTATTCTTTTTATATGATCTTGATCTTCTTTGAAAAATAAATTGGTGATCTCTCTAAAGTTTGTTATCAATAAAGTTTCTCAAGTATCAAGTTCATAGTGTGTATGTTTGTGTGTATATAAGATCTTCACTTAGAAACGATATTTTATGTCGATCTCCACAAGAACAATGAAAAGGGGGAGGGAGATCAGAAGTTTCTCAATCCAAACGATATTGGACTTACGGTTCCATGCATGGTTTCATTACATGAGGATTTTGGGG
Source organism: Pterocarya stenoptera (assembly GCA_003123785.1). Classification (NCBI taxonomy): domain Eukaryota; kingdom Viridiplantae; phylum Streptophyta; class Magnoliopsida; order Fagales; family Juglandaceae; genus Pterocarya; species Pterocarya stenoptera. The sequence continues at coordinate 218,264 of QEOT01000315.1, forward strand.
AGTGTGTGGTGCTTTGGCTTTGAAGAATAGTTGGAGAGTTGCATATTTTGGATTCCTACGCAACTTAAAAGATGGACTCTATGTGACAGTACTGACAGCTTTATCTTTGGCAAGATTGCATAGATGACAGATCAATGCTACAATTCATAGTGTACGAATTATCATTTCTAACTCGTCCCCAAAAGTTTTTTCAAGCGAAATTTATCATTTTCATTAAAAAATGTAAGTGTTGATGTCGTGTTTCACAGCCCGAACAACACCGCGAGACCCAAGCTCCACGTCGCCTGCAATTAAGAGGAGAAGAGACTTCCAGGGCCACTCTGATGCCAAAGTTAGTGACAGTTCTATGAAGAAAGCTCTGGAATGCAAAGGATGGATGAGTTATCAGTGCATGTCAGAGAGAGAGTGAGAGCGTGAGCTCCCGTAGAAGGGATAGCTCTTATTTATACCCGATCCAGAGTCCATTACTGAGGAGGATCGTGGTGTGTCACGTGTCAATCCTGCTACCACTCATTTTCGTGTCGACCACAGTGTCAATCCGCAGTCTAGGTAGTTGAGGGAGATTGTGTGCCGTACTAGGTCTGTCCTGCAACCACCTTCTTGCCAGTATAGGGTGTCAAATCGTGGGCGAGCCGTTCTCTGCACATGGGACGTGCCATTGCGCACTGGGTCCCTGACACAAGCATTGATTGCGGCGTGCTTCGGGTCTATCAAAATCGTGACCGAGCACGGGCTGTTGTCCGCGTGTAGTTGAACGTCCTGCCTGGTGCTTTGTGATAGGGCTCGGCAAGTTGCTGATCCCGAGACGCTCTACTTGGTTCCTCCGCTTGTGTCAAAAGGCCTTCTAAGTCGGAGATGTTGGTTCCTGGTCCCCTGGCCGTGGGGCCAAGGCCTCTGGCTTGTCCTTCAAGGGCTTAGGCCTCGTCCTTCTTAAGCCTGGGCCCAAGACCTTTTGGGAGCTAAGGAGATAAAAGTAAGGACTGATTCTCAAGTTGTGGTTAGCCAAGTACTAGGGCAATTCGCCACTAAAGGAGAAAGCCTGAAGAAGTACCTCCAACTGATCTGCAACAAGTGTGACCGCTTCCGCTACTTTGGCATCAACAATTGCTAAGAGGAGAAAACTAGAAGGCAAACCACTTGGCGAGGGCCGCATCAAAACAGGAGGGACTTCCACTTCTAGAACACACTATGGTCCAAACGTTCGATGCCCCATCCATTGGGGAGGAAGTGTCTGTTACAATCCCAGCACCTCCCGAATGAGCAACAGACATCCCAAAGTTCCTATAGGAAGGGAAACAACCTAGCGAACCGGAAGAAGGGAGGAAATTCAGGAACAGGGCGGCCCGGTTCACCTTGCTGGACGGAGTGCTGTATAAAAGAGGTTTCTCCGAACCGCTCCTTAGATGCCTCTCGCTGGATGAAGCCAGTATATGCTAGCAGAGATCCACGAAGGAATCTATGGAAGCCACTTAGGAGGAAGGTCTCTGGCTGCGAGGGTAACCCAGCCGAATACTACTGGCCCCGTTCCTTTGGAGATGCGGAAGAATTTGCCAGGAAATGCCCTAAGTGTTAGGAGCACGGACCAATTCCGCACTGCCCAGCGGAGGAGCTAACATCCATCATGGCGCCATGGTCTTTCGCCTAATGGGGGCCTAGACCTGATAGGCCCCTTTCCGATAGCAATTGGAGGAGCCAAGTTTGTTATGGTTGCAGTCAACTACTTCACTAAGTGGGTCGAAGCGGAGGCACTCGCAAGCATCACCTCCCGAACCATCACGAAGTTCCTGTGAAAGTTGGTTGTCTGCAGATTCGGCATACCTTAGAGCTTCGTATTGGAGAATGGGAGGCAGTTCGGCTGCACACACTACCGGGACTGGTGCACAGAGCTCAGGATTAAGGTAAAACATTTCTCGCCAGGACACCCTCAAGCCAATGGGCAGGCCAAGGCAACCAACAAAACCCTCCTCTCCACCCTCAAGAAAAAGATCGTGGTGCACAAAGGAGAATGAGCTGAAGAACTCCCAAGCGTGCTGTGGGCATATCGAACCACCATCCGAACCCCCATTGGCGAGATGCGCTTCACTCTCACTTATGGGAGTGAAGCGGTAATTCCTGTGGAAGTCAGAATGCCCATGTTCCATATCCAACACTTCAACTAGGACTCGAACAACGAAAGGCTGGCTGAGAACCTGGATGCCCTGGAGGAAAGAAAGGAAGAAGCAACAATACGAATGGCGAGTAACAAGCGAAATGCAGAGCAGTACTTCAACAAATGAGTCAAGCCACGATCCTTCAAGCCAGACGACATGGTGTTGTGACAGACGAGAATAACTACCCCGGAGGAAGGGAAGTTGGGGCCACGATGAGAAGGGCCTTATGTGATCACAACAAGCAACCAGCCTGGCTCCTATCGCCTCAAGGACAGCCAAGGACACGAGCTACCCCACCCCTAGAATGCCGAACACTTAAAAAAGTACTATGTGTAGAAGCATGAGGCAGCAATTTGTACGAACAACTATGAATGAATGAGAATGTCAGGATGTTTTTCCCAAATCTCTTATTGTCTAAACGAAACAAAGTCGAGTCCCTACACTCGCAAGAAGATGAGTCCTTTGACTCGCTGTAGGGTAAGGTTCCAAGTCCCAGGACTCGGCACCGACCCCCCATCCAACAAAGTAGAGTCCTTACACTCGCAAGAAGACGGATCCCTTGACTCGATAAAAGTTGAGTACACTCGCAAGAAGACGAGTCTCTAGACTTGATATAAGCGGAGCCCTTACACTAGCAAGAAGACAAGTCCCTTGACTCGTTGCGAGGTAAGGTTCCAAGTCCCAGGACTCGGTACCGACCCCCCTTTCAACAAAGTCGAGTTCTTACACTCACAAGAAGACGGGTCCCTTGACTCGATAAAATTCGGTACACTCGCAAGAAAACGAGTCTCTAGACTTGATAAAAGTTGAGCCCTTATGCTTGCCAGAAGACGAGTCTCTAGACTCAATATAAGTCTAGCCCTTACGCTCGCAAGAAGTCGAGTCCCTTGACTTGCTGTGGGGTAAGGTTCCAAATCCCAGGACTCGACATCGGCATGCAACAAAGTCGAGTCCTTACACTCACAAGAAGATGGGTCTCTTGACTCGGTAAAAGTTGAGTACACTCGCAAGAAGACGGGTCTCTAGACTCGATATAAGCCGAGCCCTTACACTCGCAAGAAGACGAGTCCCATGACTCTCTGCGGGGTAAGGTTCCAAGTTCCAGGATACGGCATAGACCCCCCGTCCAACAAAGTTGAGTCCTTATACTCGCAAGAAGATAAGTCTCTAGACTCGATATAAGCTGAGCCCTTACGCTCGCAAGAAAACGAGTCCCTAGACTCGTTGTAGAGTAAGGTTCCAAGTCCGGGGACTCGGCACCGACCCCCTATCCAACAAAGTTGAGTCTTTATACTAGCAAGAAGACGGGTCCCTTGAGTATACTCATAAGAAGACGAGTCTCTAGAGTCGTTATAAGCAGAGCTCTTACGCTCGCAAGAAGACGAGCCCCTAGACTCGCCTGTCCAACAAAGTCGAGTCCTAATGCTTGTAAGAAGACGAGTCCCTTAACTCACTGTGGGGTACGGCTCAAAGTCTCAAGATTTGGTCCCGACCCCCCGTTCAACAAAGTCGAGTCCTTACACTCGCAAGAAGACGGGTCTCTAGACTCTATATAAGCCAAGCCCTTACGCTCGCAAGAAGACGAGTCAAGTGACTCGCTGCGGGGCAAGGCTCCAAATCCCAAAATTTGGTATCAAACCCCCGTCCAACAAAGTCGAGTCCTAATACTTGCAAGGAGGCGGGTCCTTACTGCGGGGTACAGCCCAAAGTCTCAGGATTTGGTCCCGACCCCGGGACCTGGTCCCAAGCTCTCACCAGAACTGTGCACAAGAAAAAGGGAGATGGATAAGAGAAAGGGGAAAACAAACACAACAGTTGCCAGAAACAAGCTTTCATTCAATTCGTCAAATCACATAAATTACAAAGTGCAACAAGGGTTGCCATATAAGGCACTACAAAAAAATTTTTTAAAAAAAAGGATAAAAGGTCAAAGGCCCGAGCCCATCACTGCAACGAAGGAAGGGGAGGGGCACCCGGAGGGAAGGGAAAATACCCTGGCTTCCCAAAGTTCTTGATGAAGGCCTGGTCCTCGGAACTTGGAGGGAGGGACGACAAAGACAAGCTACGCAAGTCTAGCTCGGGATGCTGCAACACGTGTTGGTGCATCCTCTTGAGGTTGTCACGATAGCCGTATGACTAGGCCGTGTCCCGGATGGCATTGGAGTTCACGACCCGGGACCAAACCTCCTCGCAGTACTTGGCAAGCTCGCCCAGACAAGACTTTAAACTAGCAATCTCCGTGTTGTGGGACGTGAGGTTGATGTTCCTCTAGATCCCCGACTACAAGAGCTCGCCAAAGCGTGCCTTCGGCTTCCGCAGCTGTTCCCTTAAGTGTTGGGCCTCTTGAGAATGCCTAAAGCTCCCGAGTAACAGCCTCGAATGCTGCCCACCTGCTAGAGCCCAGCCTCGTCGGGATTCCTCCAACTCCCTTGGCGTAGATTTCGTCTCCTCCCTGGACTTTTGCAGCTCTTCTCGAGCCGACTCCAACTGTTTCCGGACGGCCCCTAGCTCCACTTCCCAGGTGGCTAAGTTCCGCTCCAAAGCAATGCGGGCCTCGTTGAGCTGCCTTTTCTCCAACGTCAAACAAAAGTAGTCATGGTCGGCGTTGCGCAAAAGGCCCTTGAGCTTCTTCTTCTTTTCTTTTAGCCTTGCGGCGACCGTCTCTAGGTGCTGGTTCTGCTCCTTCATCAACTCCACCTCGTTGATCAGGTCCTTCCACTCGGTCTTTAGGTCCTTGATCTTCTGAGTTGCCTGCTTCATTTTGAAATACTCAAAAAGCCTCAATGACTCGAGCTCCTGGTTGGCCTCCTCCAACTCTCCCAATTCCTCCCTGATTGTCATGGCCAATTGGTCCGCGGCCTACAAAAAGAAATAGGAGAAAGAGAATTTTGTGAATAACAATGAGTGAGAGTTAAGGTTGGGGCCTGCTTCTGATCTACCCCGGAGGAAGATGAGCATACCTGGGCGAACATGGGTCGCAACATCTTGCCTACTCGCTCGGACGCATCTGCACGAGCTTTATCCAGGGTTGAGGGAGCGGCCTGCATCCTCTCAGCCCCAGAAGAAGATGAAGGGCCGGTAACTGCTAGCTGCCAAGAGAAGTCAAGAAGGGATCCCCAGGTCTCGTTGCATGGCCCAGGTGCAATGGGAGTTGAAGCCCAGAGACGTTGTCATCACTCAGGTAGATGACATGGGGAAGATCCTCAGCGGAGCTTCGAGCTGCTGTAGGCAGAGCTCTGGGACTCAACCCCTTGCCTCCCTCACCATCTCTATCTCATTCTTCTTCGTCTTCTATCTCTTCATCTTCCCCACCCTCGTCTTGGAAGAAGAATGGTGTCGGCATCCTTCTGGGCTTGTGGCTCGGGAAGGGCTAAGCTCTGCCTCCTGTGACTCGGGCTCTGGGGCTGAGCCGCCTTCGTCGCTTGCGGTGTCTGAATGAGCCGAGGCTCGGGAAGGGATTGTCTATTTCTCCCGTGACTCAGGCTCGGGTCGTCTCGCTGTCCCATGAGTTGAGGCTCGGGAAGGGCTCGGTTCTTCCTTTGGGGTTGTCTCCCCCCCTTCGCCCTTAGCATCTTCTTGGGTTGAGTCTCGAGAAAAGGGCGGCCTTACGTCCTGGGGCCAGCCGACAAACCAACCTGTGGGACCTCGCCGACAATCTCCTCCTGAAGAGTATCCTCAAGTGAGGCGAAAAACGCCGCTCGAAGATCACAGGCTTCCAATCTTCTGCAGAAAGAAGCAACGGGTCCGGGAAAAGTTCGGTGGGTCAAGAACTGGTTGAAGTAGAAGGGCCAATAGCAAGACCAGAGCTGCTGGGAAATGACGTCGTTCCCCATGTCGAGGGAACGAGAATTTCAGCATGAACGAACTCTTGGACGCAGGCGTTTGGGAACGGATTCCGGATTCCCGAACCTGACCACCTGAAGAAGTAGAGCCCCCAGCCTCACCATTTTGCGGGGGAGAATCATGGGTCTCCCTAGGTCGCTTAGCCTGCTAGGTAGAAGGACGCGAGGCGCTTTTTGGATGAGAGGGCCGGGATTCAGGAGGCGGGACGCTACCCAAGAAAGTTCATCCAATGGCGTATAATCGATCGGGCGTCATCAAGTAATCGCGAATGTTCTCGTCAGAAAGGACCACATCGGTCTGGGACTCGTCCGGGTGAGCCCTTACCCAAGCTGTGACCAACTCGTACCAAGCGGCTTCCCTCCAGTTGAGGGTAAGTTCCAGGCTCTCCGCGGATGGGGGGTACCCTCAACACGCTTGAATGGGGAACTCCTTGTGGGCCGTCTCCCCTTTAGGATATTCCCAATCTGGGCCTGACGCAAAGAAGAACTTCCGGGACCATTCCTGTATGCTTGAGTGACGCCCCTCGAGCGAAGTAATCTTTCGGGCCAAAGACCGGGCCTGGAAGCTGACCTCGGTACCTGGACGATAGACAAGCTTGTATGCATAAAAGAACTGTCGGGGCGTCAGATCTGGATATTCCTCGGGAGTCTTGCTTAGTACCATCCGATAGATGATACAACTGGAAATCAAGAGGCGCCACGCGTTAGGATGGAGCTGTGCCAGGGTCAGTCCGAGGTAATGTAAAGCCTCTCGGACCGGGCAATAGAACGGGAGGCGAAGACCATTGGTGAACATCAACTGGAAGAGAGCCACCTTCGTTGCGGTACCGTCAGGGCTCACCGCATGCTAGCTTCGAGGCATCTCCAGAATCACAGAATGGGGAATCTTGTACTTAAAACAGAACGCCTTGAGGTTGGCACCGGTGACAGAGGAAATCCAGCATTTCCCACCAAAGTATGGAGGAACAGAATTGGCCTTGGGTGCCATCGCGACAGTGAGAAGCAACAAGAAGAAGCAAAGCGAACTTGAAGGAATGGAAAGAACGAAACGAATTCGAAGGAACTCGAGGAGCAAAGTCGAAAGAGAAATGGAGGAACTCGAAGGAATGACAAACTACCGTTGAAGGAGGAGTGGTCGGAGGAACACGATGGCTGGAGAAAAGGAGGAACACGGTGGTTGGAGGGAACTCGAGGGAGACTGTAAGAGAGGAAGAAGAGGGGGAAAGGGGTTTTATAGCCGGGGAAGGTTGGATGGCGTGCGGAAAGTAAAGCGGCCCTGACAATGATGACGCCAGCAAGAGCCACGCGGATGCCAGTGGCCAAGGCAACGGTTCGAATGGCAGCTGTCACGTCAGGCTAGTGAGAGGCACGAACCAATGAGGCCCTTAGGGGTGAAGACAAGAGCAGCCGGCACGTCCAATCACTCGTCGGGAGACGGGACGCTCGCGGGAAACAAGGAAGAGAATTTAGTGAGCGTGGTACTGGCCTCGGGAAGCTGAACCAGCAGAAACTGAACGAGCGGCGAGTAATGGAAGCTGAACGGGCCGAATCAGGATTGAAAGCATTATGAATTCTCATCACGTGCACGTGATAGGAATTCGCGGGGTGCTGTCGATCGAATGGATTTCTTTTTGACAAAAAAAATTTCATCCCTAATAATCATTCAAATGAAAAAAAAACCATTCAAATGGATTAATATTTTTGTCCCTGGTAATCGTTCAACGCCACAATTTACATGCAATTTGAACGAATTTTTGTTTTGAAGAATTAGTTGCAAATGGTCATTTGTGCCAATTAAAAAATGTCGCAAATAACCACATGCGGCCAAACTTTTTGGGTCGAAAACAACTTTGGACGCAAACAATTATATTTGTGCAGCGATAAAAGTCACCACAAAAAGAGTTTACTGTTCGTCGCAAAACCTTTCTGGTTTCAATTATTGTCGTCGGGAAATATTTTTCCAGCAAAATGATCTCACAGCAAATAATATTATGTAAAATAAAAAAATATATATAATCATTTGTTGGCTTCACCTAGCTGCAAATAATCATAAAATCAGGAAAAATTAATATAAAATTTTCATTACAAATTCTAAATATATCCTAACAAATTAATTGACAGTCATGTTTACATAAAAATTATTAAGTGACAAGTCAAGAACAAACATGAGTTTTACAAATAAAAGGAATATTTTCTTCAATCATAACACAACCCATTAATTACATAGCCTTGAAACATGCAGAAAATACAAAATAATGAAAGGGGCCACGTATTTGTTTGAATTGATCTATTCAAACAAATACTTATCTCTGAAAGCTGAATGTGGGAATCAAAAGACAGGAAGAAAGAGATCAAACTTTTTGTCTTAAAAAGACTCAGTCATAGCGTGAAGAAAGCGTCGTGCATCATGCTAACGTGAATTTTAAGGTGTTGGATTAGCTAGCTAGGTTGTAACTTTCAAGGTGGATATATATTTGGACAATGCTAGGGATGCCGCTGGGGATCCCGCTGCATGTCCCGTTACATTTTTGATGTTTTTTTTTTGTATTTTTTTTTTTTACTTAGTTTTTTTATTTTCTTTTTTTTGCATCATTTTTTTAACAATTATAAATATTTTTAAAAGAAGAAAGAAATTCAAAATTTTATTAAATAATATTTTCTTAATCACTGAGTAAAAAATAACCAAAACACAAAAAAAAAAAAAAAAGGAGCGGACCATCTAGCGGGATCCTATTATTTTCCTATATATTTTGAGACAAAGACATGAACGAATTAATAGCTAATTAGATCATGATAGATTAACTGCTATACATATTAACGAGTATAAGTCAGTTTGTAAATATATATATATATATATATATATATATATATATATATAAACACATGCATCTAGACGTACGTAGTACTTACTCATTCTATCTCCAACACAATCACGATCGACTTACATATCAAAAGGAACTTGAAATACAAAAAATTAAGCTAATTAAAATTTAGATTTCCCTACATAATTGATGTGTTAAATCACCCAATATATAAATATGTAATGAATTAATTTGTTGCCATTTGAGGTATTTATATATTCAGCAGTGCTTTAATTTTAAGATTTCCGAAAAGTAATAAATAATAAGTTGAGATGATATGTGAATAGTAATATTTTATGAGTTCTATTAAGATGTGTTTAATGTAAATAGGTTGAAAAGTATTTTTTTATGTGGTTTTTTTTTAATTCTTTTTTTTATATAGAATTTTTTAATATTTTTAAAAAATTAAAAAAAATTACAACATCATTAAAAAATACTTTCGAAAGTAAAAAAAGAAATTATTAAAAAATACCTCCTTAAGTAAAATAAAAAATCATAAAATTTTGATTTTATGATTTTTTATTACTTCATGATTAAGAAAATATTTTTTAATGATGTTGTGAATTTTTTTTATTTTTTTAAAATATTTAAAATTATTAAAAAAATCTATATAAAAAAAATTTAAAAAAAAAAACACATAAAAAACACTACTATCCCCCAGCTGGGGCTTCAGCATTATTAATATCAAGTTGACAATATATCCCATCTAAAGACAAAAAAAAATTAAAAGCACCGTCTGATCTCTTGCAAGTGGTTGTACATGCAATAAATAAGTACTACGAGTATGATTCTTCTGGTATGTGTACCTATGAAGCAGAAGAAACATGCCGGAGTCTATCCCTCAGAATTATCTCCTGATCACCTTGTTCCTCTTTTTCAGCATCTCCTCTGCAAATCTGCATGCATGCAACCAGAAAGACCGCAACTCTCTCTTGTCCCTACCTTTTAATACCTCAGCTTCCCCTTCTTTAAATTGGTCTGCCAGTACTGATTGTTGCCATTGGGAAGGAATTTCTTGTGATCATAAAGGTCGGGTCACTCATATTTCGTTACCCTCTAAGGGTCTCGAAGGGAGTGTATCTCCATTTCTTGGAAACCTCACAAGCCTCTCTCACCTCAATCTCTCCCATAATTCACTTTCAGATTCTCTTCCCCTCGGATTCTTTTCATCCTTGAATCAACTCGAGGTCCTTGATCTGAGCCACAACCATCTAGTTGGAGATATATCATTGTTATTTTCACCTAATGGATCATCATGGCCTGCCTCCATTCAAACAATTGACATTTCTAACAATGAATTCAATGGGTGGATCCAATCCTCATTTCTCCAACAAGCATGGAACTTGACCGAGCTCAATGTCTGCAATAATGGTTTCGAAGGGCCTATTCCTTCCTCTCCTTGCATCAATTCTCCCAACCTCAGGCTCCTTGATTTCTCCGGCAATAATCATAGTGGCGAAATTCCTCGTGGGTTAGGAGGATGCTCCAAACTGAAGATTTTCCGAGCAGGTTTTAACTCTCTCACAAAATTTCTTCCACATGACATGTATAGTGCAACAGCACTAGAAGAAATCTCCATACCTTCCAATTGTCTTTCAGGATCCATCAACGATGGCATTGTCAACCTTACCAAGCTCTCCAACCTCGAGTTAAATGACAATCAATTGGGCGGCAAGCTTCCACTGGATTTTGCAAAGCTTTCCAACTTAAAGCACCTGCAGCTTCGAAATAATTATTTTGAAGGAAACATCTCCAACCTTAATTTCTCCAGTCTTCAACAACTCACCATACTTGACCTGGGATTTAACAAATTCACCGGAAATTTCCCAGCGAGCCTTCTCTCATGCAAGTCCCTAAGAGGAATTCGAATTTCCCATAATCGATTAGAGGGAGAAATCCCGCCTGATGTGGCTCAATTGAGAAATTTATCTTTCTTCTCACTTACTTTCAATAGCCTATCTAATTTCACAAGTGCAATCAAGATTCTGATGCATTGCAAGATGCTTGATGTTGTTCTTATGGGTCACAATTTCCTACAGGAGATGATTTCAAATGACGACATCAATATGCAGTTTGCTAATTCTAATGGATTCAAAAATCTTCGATTTTTGGATCTTAGTGATTGCCAACTGACCGGTCAGTTTCCCATATGGCTATCTAAGCTTAAGAAGCTAGAAATCCTAAATCTAAATACCAATCGTATCACAGGTCCAATTCCTGGTTGGTTGCCAACCGGCCTTCCAAGACTTATCTCTTTACAATTGTCTGATAACCTCATTTTCGGTGAATTTCCAAAGGAACTTTGTGCATTGCCAGCACTAGTATCAGCACAGTATCTAGGAGATAATAGCTCTTTTCTTTTACCAATTTTTAAAGGAAGCATGAATAGTTGGCTTCACCAGTACAACTCCATCTACAACTGGAAGCCAAGTATAGTCCTTAGAAACAATAGTCTCAGTGGCCACATTCCTGTAGAGATAGCACGTTTGAAGCTACTTGGTTCATTGGACCTTAGCTATAACAACTTCTCAGGCAACATTCCAAGCCAAATATCGGAGCTCACAAACTTGGAAGAGCTGGACCTCTCTGCAAATCAGTTGTCTGGGGAAATACCAGCATCACTAACTAGTTTGAATTTTTTGCATAATTTAAGTATTGCAGACAATGAACTATACGGAGAAATACCAGCAGGCACTCAGCTCCAAAGCTTTGATGCCTCTTCATACATGGGCAACCCTGGACTTTGTGGTGCCCCACTTCCCAAGTGTGGCAATCTTACAAGAGACAAGGACATTCATGATGTGGAAGATGGAGATTCAATCCCATGGTTTCATATTATTGTGGCGCTTGGCTTCATTACAGGATTTTGGGGAGTGTGTGGTCCTCTGGTATTGTACCCTAAATGGAGAGTCGCATATTTTTTATTCCTAGACAAGTTAAAAGATAGGGTCGATGAGACAATCGCAGCCAGTACTGTCTCTGGCTAGATTGTGCAGAAGGAGCCTAGTATATACATGATGTTCTTTCAGTAATAAATTGGGCTCTCTAGAGTTAGTCAGTTACGTTTAGTTTCTCAAGTTCCAAACTTTTCATCAATTTAGACGTTCTTATACTTTCATATCAAGTTCAATATGATTCCCTTGCTCGGCTACGTACAATGAATCGGGAGTTGTTAAAGGAAAAAAAAAAAATTTATTTTCACTGAAAGAAAAATAGATTTAAATTTATCGATAAAAAAAGAAATTATAGAATAGAAGGAAAGAAAAGGCTTTTGTCTTTCAACAAAGAAAATAGAAAAAAGAAATAAATGGTCTTTTATGGCTTCTTTGTTGTTTGTTTTCATTTCGCGGCCTTCTGTCACTGATAAATATTCTAATCTTTCTACGGATTAACAAAATAGTTAACATTAACCATTTGCTTTCCTCAATCCCATATTTCATGTAAGCATATAATTTGAATCTTTTGATTCATAAGTTTCTTACCTAATTAATGCCATACCATGTGAAAAATCTTACTTAAATGTGTAATTTGGACAATTTTCCGATGCAGTCTTTACAGAGTCTAGGGTCAAAAAAGGGTATACCCTTTTTTGTAGCGCGGGGAAAGCCTCAGTTTCTTGTAGTCGTATATTTGACAAGATATATAAGCCTGATGCAGCCATGTGGAAAAGGCTTGATTGATTACTTCAAAGATATGGTACGTTATGATCATGTAGTACTGTTTAAGTTATATAAGCATGTACAAATTTTTTACCTTATAGTACAGAAAAATGCGCGCCATACAATTATAATGATCAGAGAAATTGAATTATGGGATATGAAAAGAAATCTTGGTTATTTTGTTGGTAGTACCGTTTGAGTTTTTACAACTTATATATATATATATATATATCTTGTAAGAGGCCGAGTTAGAGGATTTGTGTAGCATTGCAACCAAAATCAACACTTCTATGGAAAATCAAACAATACCCGAAACAAAATCTAAAAATACAAATTGAAAAAAAAAAAAAAAAGGAGCAAAATCAGTGGATCGACTACCGAGATCCAAACCAAAATCGAAGACGAAAGGGAGGAAGCCGGGTGAAAAATAAGGAGGCAGGCTGGGGAGGGAAGCGGCGGAGAATGGAAGAACAATATATTGAGAATAGAAAGATAAAGTATTAATGCACGTATCAAAAGATCAAAATCTCATTAAAAAATGGTGGTTTTCGATCCCCTTCCGCGTAAAAGGCCGCCAGGCCGGCACAAGTCATATATATACCTCCGACAAATTAACTATATATATATATTGTAATTAACATATATTCGTCAATTACTTGTTGCATAAAAAATCTTCCATGCATGTACGTATTACATTTATAATTAACATCTCATGAGTAGTAGCTAGCCAAATTTCTAAAGACTTTTACTAATTCAAACAATTTAAAATAAAGTTTAATTATTATATATAATATAGATAGATGGATCCGATACGTACTCATGACCTAATTAATTAATTAAAGAAGTTGATAGATTAATATACTAGTATTTGGAAGCAGTCTGGCCTTGAATTATCCGGTTTCTAATTAAACTATATAGTCACCAAATTAATTAAAGTATGTCGGATTAATTTAATTTTTTTTGGACCTTTAATTATAAATATTATTAATTATTATATATTAAGCCTGTTCTGTCCTTTCGAATTATTAAGCATGCATTTTTTTTTCCTGCCGGCCTAACTTTTCAATGGTCAATTCAAATACAGAAAAATCACTTCTACGATTTTATTCCTGTAAGGGAGGACGGCACCTCTATACTTAATTAATCAACTTCACTTATGAAAACAAAGGACAAGGCTTATCAAAACTAAAACCAATAAAATAAAAACTACACTCCCAAACAAAAACATCTCGCCATGCTAAACAAGCCTAATACAGGAAAACCCAAGCTTATCCATACGTTAACAGTGGCGGAACTAAGAATTTGTTTTAGGAGGGCTAAACAAAACTAAAATTATAATAAAATATTTTTTTGTTCCATTTCTATACAATTTTTTCTACGATATAAAACAATTTGATAGTAAGATCTAAAATAAAAATAAAATATGTTTAATTGAACCTATGTATTAAAAAAGTATATGATATGTTAAAAATAACATATTATTGAAATAACATAAATACACTCAGTGTTCTTACATCCCAGTTTTTTGTTTTGGGATTAACTTACCGTCCCAACCGTTTTTTGAAGTGTATATTACTGTAGTAGGAAGTAAAGCAAATCAGATCAACTCCATACCTTTTGCTGTTGTTGATTTTGTCTTCAATCAGCTGGCAATAAAAATGGGCGTATCAACTTTCAACAATTTGTGCTGCTACGAAAAGTCAATGTCCTAAAAATTAAAATAATGTATAGAAGGTTGTAGGAAGGGGAACATTTCATGGGCAAAGAGGTGCAAAGAGTGGCTGTGGGCCTGTGACGCGGTGTAAATCGTGTGAGAGGGAGAGCTAGAAGTGTTAAACAGAGAAGACTGGAGAGAGAGACAGAGACCAACTTTTCTGACGGGGCAAGGTGCCACGTATGGGATGATGATTGATGGGTAGTAGCCTTTAAATGGGATGGTGGATATATTTTGCATTATAGTTTTGCTAAGTACAACCGGCAGTAAAGAACTGTCGGGTAATCGGCAGATAGCCTACATATTAAAAAAGAAAATCAAGACTAAAATAGAAAGGATTTTGTTACACAATCTCTTACTATTTATTTATATTTTATATTTTTTAATATATTTTTTTTTAAATTTTTTTTAAACTATTTTAAATTTTTTATTTACTATTTATATAAAAAATATTTGATAAAAAAAATTAAAGAAAAGATGAAATATAGAATGTGATGAATAGTAAGAAATTGCGACGATTATTTAAAACAGAAAAGTGTTGTAACGGAAAGTTGAGTGCACGATAAAGACATCTAAAACCAAACCCATCTCTGCTTCTTCCTGATGACCTTTTCCAGTGTCCATTGCAACGGAAAGTAAAGTGCATGGTAAAGACGAAGTTCTCCTTTCTCACTAAAAAGCGTTATTCAGCTTCTTGCTTCTTGCCTCTTCTCTTTCGTCCTCTCTCTTTCTGTCTGGAAGTTTTCATCTGAACTAGATTGACCTAGAAGCTTGAATTATTTTGGGCTAAAGTGAACTTAGACTTCTAGGTGGCTCTACCTATTTCTTTAGTTTTCTTAAACGTATTTTGAAGTTGGAACTGAACCAGTTTGCGAAAGTTTGAACAAATGAATTTGGATTTTACGCATGGGTGCCAAACGGATTTTACCAGTTTGCGAAAGTTTGAGAACATGAACTTCTGAAATCCAAATGTGAAAATGATTTAAGATCCAGAGTCTATTAGTTTTCTCTTCTTTCTTTTCTTTTCTACTTTTTCCTGCAAACCAAACAGAGCATTTGCAAAAATTTCACCATCATTTGCGAAACTTACGTCATGGTCAAATGCAAAACTTGGACTCTTTTTTAGCATTGCGAAAACTAAAAATGCAAGTTCACTCTCCATAACTAAAAATGAATGAGTGGGGTGGGGGAAGGGGAGAATGAGTGAAATCGAGAGGAAGAATTAGAAGGAGGAGAGGAAGAAAAAATTGACAGAAAGAGAGAGAGGGAATGAAACGAAGAGAGAGAAAAAATAAACTTTTTTAAGCAGTCGGTTACGCTGGGATTCCCCCAGTCAGTTGTAAGTAGCATTTTTCTTTGCCTTATAGGAACCAAAACGGCGCGTTTTCTTGGAATGGGTTGTCCTACAGGTTCGGAGCAGTTCATGAGCTTCTTCTCCTATCTTTTATCTAAAGCCTGTCATTTTTGTAGGTTTTAATCTTTTTCTTGGTCAATTTTTTTTTTTTTTTTATTTCTTTGCCTCTGCATTTGCTTTCGATTTCTGATATCTATACTGATCAGTTCTCTTTCTTCTTTGAATACTTATGGCTTGTTAACTTCCGAACCTACATTGATAAGTGCGTGTATAAATATAGATAAGATTATGCATTGTTTCTCATGAATCTATGATCCTACTAACAGAGATACAATCCCATAATCCACGCCTTATATTTCTCCATAAACGGCTGGATCAGTTTTGCTTTATTCTCTCCATTATTCTCTCAATTTGTATATACGTTTATTTTCGTTAGCTTCTGTACGTTACTTAGTTGACTTTCAGTCTTTCATTAATTGCATATTGTAATATGTAAAGTTATATAGATGGCAACACACAAGCCTGTCATATTGCGGGCATTACAGAATTTACATGGTATCAAGAGCCTAGGGAGAATCCTGAAATATGTCGTCTTCTTCTACCTCAAACGTCCCTCTCTCGCATGACATCTCCTCAATTGAATTATTTTCCACCAAAACACATCTACCTGATATCCCCACCAAACTTGCATCCACAAATTACTTGCTATGGAAAGCACAGGTCCTTCCAGTCCTACGAGGTCATGGCCTCTTAGGCTACCTAACAAATGACTTGCCCTACCCACCCACCACCATCACTGATGGTAATAATCAATCGATATCAAATCTAGCAGCAACAAAATGGTTGCGTCTTGATAAATTGTGAGACTTCCCATAAAGCTTGGGAAGTGCTTGAGACGTTGTATGGACGTCATACTCGCGATCGTGTTCAATAGATGCGTTGACAGCTACAATCTCTCACCAAAGGTGCTTCGTCGATGGAAGAGTACCTACACAAGGCCAAGTCGTTGGCTCTTTCACTCTGTGGTGCCGGAAAGCCAATAGATGATGATGAATTCATCAACTACCTTCTTCGTGGACTTGGATCAGATTTTCATCCTATTGTAGCAGCTATAAATGCAAAGGATGATTTTCCCTCTCTGGAAAATGTTATTGGTAAGCTAAGAGATTTTGAGTTACGTATTTCCTCTCCCACAAATTCCTCTCCTATTGCTTTATATACAAATCGATCCTATGGATCCAAGCCTACCAGCAACAAGTATAATCGTGGCAGAGGGCCCAACTATAGTGGAAGAGGAAATCGTGGAGGCCAACGTTCCAATGAACGTTCAAATGGGGGTCGTGCTTCTCAATCTTCAAACATAGGACATAACAATCAAAATGCAAATCGTGGTAGTCGAGGATCGCGCATCACCTATTTTCGTTGTAGTGGTCCAAATCACAAAGTTGATGCATGTTGTGCCTCAGATGAAGAGGCCGAACAATTCCATGATTTTCTAGCTATTCAAGCTGGTGAAAATATTGAAGAATCCTGGCTTCCAGACACTGGAGCAACTCATCACATGGCACCAATAAAAACCGAAGCACAAGGTATTAAACCATACAATGGCACTGATATGGTAATGGTTGGTAATGGCTTAAAAATTCCTATATAAGAAATTGCGACATTTACTATTCTGAATACCTCATTGAAGTTGAACAATACTTTGATTGTGCCCAACTTACGGAAAAGATTGCTTTCGGTTTCAAAATTTACAACTGACAATCAGTGTTGTTTCATGCTTTATCCTTGGCATTTTTTGATCAAGGACCTACAGACGAATCAAGTGATGCTTAAAGGAACCGTGCACGATGGCTTATACCCCTTGTCTTCATCCATTCAAAGTCTCAATCCAATGGCTCTTCTCACAAATAAAATTTCTGGCAATATTTGGCATACCATACTCGGTCATCCCAACATCAGAACTCTTAGAACTTTGTTTCCATGTCTTTCTATTTCAGAGAAGCAAGTAGATTTTTGTGAAAGTTGTGTTATGGGAAAATCAACTAAATTACCATTTCAAAATCGTAGTTCTCATGTTTCAATATTTCTACACACTCTTCACACTGATGTATGGGGTCCGGCACCCATAACATCCTTTGATGGCTATCGTTACTATCTAGACATAATCAATGAATATTCTCGATATGTTTGGCTATTTTCTTTATCTCACAAATCAGATGTTATCGACATCTTTCCCAAATTCATTAAGATGGTTGAAATGCAATTTAACACTATTGTCAAATGCATACAAAGTGATGGTGGTGGAGAGTTTGTCAATCATTCTTTAAAAAGTTACTTTGCATCTCGTGTTATAATTCAAAAAGTTTCTTGTCCAGCCACTCCCGAGCAAAATGCTCTAGCTAAAAGGCATCATCGCCATATAGTTGAGACAGCTCTTGCTCTTTTGGATCACTCCTCCCTTCCTAAAAAATTCTGGACAACAGCGTTTCATACTGCAGTATTTCTCATTAATAGGTTGCCCAGCTCTACACTAAATGGAAATATTCCTTATCAAGTGGTGTTTAAGTCAAATCCATCTTATGATTCCTTACGGGTATTTGGTTTCATGTGTTATCCACTTCTCACTCATTTTGGCCGGAACAAACTTCAACTTAAGTCCGCTCCTTGTGTTTTTCTTGGATACACATTTCAATATAAGGGGTATAAGTGCATGGATTTAGTCACGGGCCGCATCTATATTTCTAGACATGTGGTGTTCAATGAAGAAAAATTTCCTTTTTCACAAAAAGGTTTGATCTCAAAAAAACCAAACTGGTTTTCAAATCGACCCCTACCAAAAGTTGTGACACAAGAATCACAAAAAGAGATCACAACACCAATTGCAACTACAGGTCCAATTTTGCAGGCTAAAACTGTGCATACAAAGGAATCATTTCATGACTCTCGTACACTTGAAATACAACCCATTTTTGAGTTTGCAACTACAAGAAGACACCACATGATAACACAAAATCAAGATGGAACAAGAAGACCAAAGGTATATTTATCTACACGGCATCCTATACCAGTTTGTTTTACAACTGATCTTGCAACAGCACACTTGGAACCCAAAAGTTTTAAACAAGCTGAAAAAGATCCAAAATTGCAAGAGGCCATGAAGTCTGAAATTGCTGCTCTTCATGACAATAAAACCTGGAATCTTGTTCCTCCATCTCCAAGCATGAATTTAGTCACAAGCAAATGGGCCTTTAAAGTTAAAACAAAGGTTGATGGCTCAATAGAATGCTACAAAGCAAGACTTGTAGCTCGCAGTTTCACACAACTTCAAGGTCTGGACTATGATCAAACATTTAGTCTTGTTGTTAGACTGCCACAATTAGATTAATTCTTCATCTGGCTTTATCTCAAGGGTGGCCTTTCAAGCAACTCGATGTTAGCAATGCTTTTCTACATGGTGAGTTATAGGAAACAGTTTATTTAACTCCGCCACAAGGATTCATTGATCCGCAACATCCCGAGTATGTTTGTAGATTGAACAAAGCCTTGTATGGGCTTAAACAAGCTCCTTGTGCAAGGTACCTTAAGTTTAGCAATTATCTTATGCAATTGGGTTTTCAAAGATGTCCTTATGACAACTCATTATTTTTTTGGCATGAAAAATCAGAGGTACTCATGCTTCTAATTTACATGGATGACATAATCCTCACAGGCAGATCCTCTTCATCAATTGCTGAACTGATTCAAAAATTGTCAATAGCTTTTCACATGAAGGATCTCGACAAACTCCATTATTTCCTTGGGGTACAAGTCAATCGCACAAGTGAAGATATGTGTTTGCATCAATCTCGCTATCTACTGTCACTACTACAAAGGTTTGGTTTAGATGGTGCCAAACCAGTGTCAACACCCTTGGCTTCAGGACAACATCTTTTAGCTCAAGAGTCCTCTTGACAACCCCACATGCTATCGACAGATGGTGGGAACTCTCCAATATCTCACCATCACCAGGCCGGATGTAGCTTTTGCTGTTAACTTTGTTTCTCAGTTTATGCAGGTACCACGAGCTCCACATTCACAAGCTGTAAAACGAATTTTCAGGTATCTAAAAGGCACAATAATTCTTGGTCTCCACTTCACAAAATCACCAATCTCTCCTCTACAAGGATACTGTGATGCAGACTGGGTGGGGTCAAAAGATGATAGACGTTCAACATCAGGTTTTGCCATTTACATGGGATTGAACTTACAGTCGTGGGGAGCAAAGAAACAAAGCACGGTTGCTCGATCAACTACTGAAGCTGAGTACCGAAGTCTCGTAACAACAACTGCTGAAATTCTTTGGTTCATGAATTTACTAAAGAATTTGGGATACAAGCTTTCGGCACCTACACTACACTCAGACAACCTTAGTGCAATTAGCATGGCCAAAAATCCAGTTTTTCATCAATGAACAAAGCACATCGAAATTGATATACATTTCGTTTGTGAGAAAGTGGCAACTAGAATTATTAATCTTGCACATGTTCCAGGTCAAGCACAAGTAGCAGACGTCTTCACAAAGCCATTATGCAGTCCACAATTTAGTTCCAATAGAGACAAGCTCTGCATCGGACCAATAGCGACTTGAGCTTGAGGGGGAATTACAGAGATACAATCCCATAATCCACGCCTTATATTTCTCCATAAACGGCTGGATCAGTTTTGCTTTATTCTCTCCATTATTCTCTCAATTTGTATATACGTTTATTTCCGTTAGCTTTTGTACGTTACTTAGTTGACTTTCATTCTTTCATTAATTGCATATTGTAATATGTAAAGTTATATAAATGGCAACACACAAGCCTGGCATATTGCGGGCATTACAGAATTTACACCTACAATAACCATCTAGATTGATCTTGATACTTCGGCCAATTTTATTCTTATGAAAATTGTTTATGTGCACCCTAACTGTTTGATGAAAACCCTTCAGGAGTTGAACATTCAGGAGAGGACTAAATGTTTCATGATGTGCAGGAAATGAGGGTTTCACGAAGCCTTGAGGTCTGGAAAATGGGCACCATTAACTATTTGGATGCACTAAGGGTGCAGGAATAGCTGGTCTCTAACAAAAAAGCTCATAAAATTCCGAACACTCTATTGTCCCTGCAACATCCACCTACATATACTCTTGGTAAACGACGAACTGATCACAATTTATTGATCCCTGAGTCTGACCTTAAAAAGATGGGAGCTGAACTTCACTACACACAAAGAGTAGGAGATATCACATTTCATGGTCCACATCAAGCCATTTTGTATCCCATTATTTCTCTTCGTGATATTGGACTTGGTGCTCGTAATTATGTGGAGAAGCTTGAGTTAACTATGATTGAACTGGCATCTCTTTACGGTGTGAAAGCTTGTGCTAGGCAAGCAGGCGAAACTGGGGTTTGGGTTGGAGAGAGAAAGATTGGTGCTATTGGGGTTCGAATTTCATTTGGAATCACCTCTCATGGGTTGGACTTCAACATCGATCCTGATTTGAACTATTTTAAGCATATTGTACCTTGTGGGATTGCCGATAAAGAAGTTACGTCTTTGAGAAAGGAGACAAATTTGGTGCTTCCTGCTGAAGAAGTAGTTCATGAGCAGTTAATTTCTTGTTTTACAAGACAATTTGGTTATAGCAATCTTCTTTGGAAGGAGAATGGATTAATATTGTAAAAAGGAAGGAGAAAACTAAAGGTCATGTTGTTGTATACCAAACAATCAGTCTATGGAAGCGATATTGCACTATATTTCAATTTATTTATTGAAATGTACTGCAGAAAATGTTGATTTCTTTTTTTATGTTTTTAAAATGGGTATGTTACAAATGAAAGTCGGGTATTACAAGATCTTGTAAACTTGTCAGAAAAGCAAAAAAGTCCAATTTTTTGTAAGATATGTGGTTGTTACCACTTTCCTGATGTGGACTTAGAGTCGTCAAAACAGTCACAACAGCTTTGTAAGGGGATGAAAGATGAGCTTGATAGAGAAAGAGTTCCTCTTTGGACCGGTGTCACCTAAAAACTTCACTTATCGAAACCAATTAGAAGCTGCAATGTAAGTATTCCTTTGTAAACCAGGTAGGGCGTATAGCAGGGAATCACCGAAAACACCTATCCTTCATCTCTCTCTCTCTCTCTCTCTCTCTCTCTCTCTCTCTCTCTCTCTCTCTTTCTCTACATGCCTACTGATTTTGAATCTCTTTCGTATATCAGACCGATTTATATAAGATCATGATCCATCCCCGAGCTCTGTAGGACATGCACAACTCTGCATTTTCATTTATAAATGACCTCGAAAGAATATGTTTTTCATTTTGCAGTTTATATGTTTATGGAATAGAAATTAGGTTTATGCACAACTCTGCATTCTTTATTAAAAGTTGGTTTCTTTCCTGCTCCGAATGGAGATAGCATCCTTGATGTAAAGTTGGAAGATGGCAAAATGAAAATGCAGAAATAATATTTATAGAGAGAGCAGAGAGAGTGAGCGGGATTGATAGAGAGAGCAGAGAGAACGGGATCAAGAGTGAGAAGAAGTTGAGAAATAACACAACAAAATCACCAAAAATAAGAAGAAGCCCAAAATCACCAAATCTGAGAAGACCCAAAATCACAGATCTCAATTCTCTTCTCAAACTTCTTCCCTGAAAATTCATCCACACAACAACAAGTTGATAACTTTTCTTCTCCTCCACAGAATATGAAAAACAGGAACAAGAACACATTCAAAATATTCAAACAAGAACAGGGAAAAAAAAAGGCCGAGTGAAGAAGAAACATGAAGAAGAAGAAGGAGAAAACCATTTTCTTGTCTCCGGATGAGGGACTGAGGGCTAAAAAAACAGTGAAAGCAAAAAAAGCAAACACGAACCCATATACTGAAACATCGGTTCTTCTGGTTTTGAGGATGGGGAAGAGGCTCTTGAAGTCTGAGATCAAGCTCCTACCGGCGATGGGGATGTACTTTTTAGCCTCGGCCAGTCTTGAAGATTCAAAGAGGGAGGGAGAGCAGAGGGAGGGGGATCGAGAGTGAGAGAGCAGAGAGCAAAGAGAGGAGGATCGAGAGTCTTGGCTTCAAAGGGAGGGAGGGATTTTGGTCTAATGTGGCTACTCAAGTTATTTCGTGTACCGCACACGTGGCAAGTTGTGATTCACCTCCGATAAATGAGGGTTGCCAGTGTCACCTGCAGGAAGGTTTTCTCATAGAGAAATGGTTGCTTTGGGCAATGAACGGGGACATTAAGGAGAGAGTCTCAACGTCGGCAATGGTAAGGAACCCCGAACGAGCAATACATTCAAGTAAAGGATCAGTTTTGCATGGGCTGTCCAGGAATTTTTGGTTGTTTCTGACTTCCAACTTTATTTTATCTCATCAATATTTAAAGGTTTCTATGCATTCTTTTTTAAGAGAACAGACTATTGAATCGTGTTGTTAGAATACAAAATGGAACTGTTTTGTTAATATTACAGATTGTATCCTATCTTGGATTATTTTTGTAACATCTTTACTCTTTTCCCCCGACTTATTGAGCATCTTAGCTGAGAGCAGTATGTTGACTGGAAAACTGTTAGAAAGAGGGGCGCCCACGTGGGGCTGACCCCCTAGGTTGTGCATTATATCGCATGGCTTTAAGCCATGCGTTATTGCCGTTTGAAGGCTGGCCTTCAAGGCTTGCCGTGTGTAGGAGGACTATAAATAGTCCCCCTACAGTTAGTTTTTTGCACCATTTTGAAATACACAAAAGCTCTCTCTTTTTGTTCTCTCTTGATAAGATATTTAGGCTGTGGGTTTGTTAAGTGATACTCTAGTTTTATACTACGTAGTACACTTCGCCACTAAGAGGAAACGCTTGTGAATTGTCAATCTGGAGAAACTTGTGGAGCAATTTTATAAGCTGAGCTCGAGATATTTTTCTACTGTACTTTCTTACATTGGTATCAGAGCTTTTATAGTTGCTTCCTGTTTATAATATTTTATTTTCTCGCATATGCTTGAGATTTATTGGGTGTATTTTTATCCCCCTTTTTTTTTACTAGATCTTTAAAAAAAAAAAAAGAACAGTTCTTATTGCTCATCAAGGTGTTAATATTCTTGCTTCTGCTTTCAAAATCTCTCAAGTTGTTTCCAAAAGAACAGATGAAGACAAGATTTTGAAAGAAACAAATAAAATTATTCAACAAAACAATTTTGTAAACCTTGATACAATTGGAAAACAGTTAGATAGAATTGACATACGAATACCAAGTTTCTTAATTATGCTACAAATATCACCATAGGTGTAATTGTCATAATTAAGGAATCCCGAGATATCCGTAAGTTCATCTTTGACTTTATGAGCAAATAAACAAGGCAATCCATCAATAAATTTCTCTTTCCAGTAAGACTTCTGACTGTCGTCACGAAGCATTACTCTGGAAATAAAAACATCTTGATACCAACTATAATCAGTCATAGTATGGTATCTTAAATTATTTAAATAATCAGAAACGCGATTGGTAATATTAGAGAGAGTACCAATGAAATGTTTGATAATAGTATAGATCAAAGTATTAACACCATCAGGATTAGCTCTCCCGATAGCTTAGTAAAAAAAAACCTCCATAAAAGGTGCTGCGCCAACCCAACGAGGGTGCCGCTCGCACCCAGCGGTGCTGAACGCACCTGGGAGGTGCCGCGCACACCCAGCGGTGGGGTGCCGTGCGAGTGGTGCTGCGCGCACCCTAGTGCAGCGCAGCGAGGTGCTGTGAGCACCCAACGATGGTGTTGTGCGCACCAGGGGTGCCCTGCGCACCACCTTGGTGCCGTGAGGACCACAGGAATCCCGCGAGCACCACAAGGGTGCAGCGGCGACTCCGAGCTTTCTTCTTCTGGCGATGGCGGTTGCTTGAGCAGCTGCAAATGGTTGATGAAGAAGGGGCACTATTCACGTGAACAGTGCCGTGAACAGTGCCTGAGCTGGAGGTAGGAGATGACCTTAGGTCATCTGCTTTTCATTGGGCCTGGACCTCTCGGCCTGTTAATTTTTTTTTCAAAAACAAATGAAACTGGGCCTGGGCCTTTCAACCCTTTTGTGTTAAAAAAAATAAAATAATAAAAAATAAAAATAATAATTTGGGCCATTTTAGGCCCATCACTTTTTAAGCCCATTTTTTTAAATACAAAATAAAATAAAAGGAGATGAAAGTGGCACCTTGGGATTCGAACACAAGACCACCGGTTGAACAAAGGTAGCGCGCACCACTGGGTTGCGACTTTCCTTTAGTTTAGGTGGGGGTTTTAAATGTATTTATTATACATTTATAAAATTAAAAAAAATTATTTTTGCATGATTTAATATATGCTTAGATATATTGTTATATTACATGTGATCTTTTATTTAATGTTTTAGATTAAATATGATTACATGTGAATATATGGTTATATTCATGATATTTTTTTTCATAATGATATAGTACATGTGATCTTTTATTTAATATTTTAGATTAAATGTGATTACATGTATGTTTGAATTGAACATGTGGATATGTGATTATGTTATCATCTGTGAATGTTAGGCTTGAATGTTTAGACATTAGTCTTCATTTTTTTTTTTAAGTGATAAAATAGAAAATTTCCACTAAGTAGTAGTTAGAATTGTCAGTGTAAATGATAGGCTGAAAGAATTGCAGTGACCCCAGTAAGAACTGTAAATGCACTGTATAGCCACAAGACTATGATGGCCCCAGTAAGAACTGTAAATGCACTGATGGAACAAGAAAAATAGACTGTAATGGTCTTAAAAGAACCATCTTTGTAGACTGACCCAACAGGTCGCTGTATGAGTAGCTATCCTTGTAGACTGGCCCAACAAGTTGTTGTAGTCTAGGTAGCTGTCCTTGTAGACTGGCCCAAAAGGTTACTGCAGTTTTAGTAGTTTATGTCTTTACATGTGACTAGGTCTAGATGACTACTTAAGATAGTGTGAGTATGGTAGAGATTTATGATAATTAATTCTCCCATATTTGTTTTGAATTTGCGCGAGAATTAGGTTATAAATTTAATAATTGGATATTGTGGTGCAAGAGATGATTATGAAACTTAGCGATTTTTCGATCTTACAACATGTCTAAATTATTTTTTTTCTAACTTGGATGGACGCGGCAGATTTCTTAGGTGTGTGTGTAATATCCTTTTTTTGTGTATTGTAGTGAAATGGCATCCAAGAACATAGTTGCCGATCTAAACAAATGGGAGAAATTGGATGGGAAGAACTACGAAATTTGACATCGCAAGATCCAATATGTCTTAAATGAGCAAGAGGTCTTGGAGGACTTATCTCACTCCCTTAGTGTGCCCGAGGAAGGGACCTCAGAACAACACAAAATAAATCAACTAGCCTATACTCAATGGGCTAAGAAAAGTCGGTGCGCGTACATAATAATGTTAAGCAGCATGCACAATGATTTAATGTGTGAGTTCGAGATCTATGACACTGCCCAAAGCATGTGGGATGCTTTGAAGTTGAAGTTTGGTGGAACTTCAGCCCCTAGGTTGCGTGGATTAGCCATATGGTTTGACTCCTATAAGATGCGCTCTGACCACACGATGAAGCAGCATCTTAGGGCTATGTCGACTATGATCTGCGAACTTAAGTCGGCAGGAAACAACCTGACAGATGAACAGCAAGTGCATGCAGTGATAAGATCACTTCCGAATTCTTGGGAGAATATGAGCCAGAACCTGACGCATAATGAGTCTATCAAAGACTTTGATGATGTCTCGCATCACTTGGAATTGGAGGCTGAGCGCCTAGAGGCTGCTAAGCCCAATCATACGGCCTATGTGGTTAATTTTGGTTCGCGCAAGAAGCCCAAGAATCTTGTAGCTGCTGGACAAATTAAGAAGGTATCAGGAACTTCCTAGCGCAGTAAGAGGGGCAAGCGTGAGAAGAACAAGTCAAAAGTAGAGTACTTCAACTATGGAAAGAATGACCACTTCGATCATGATTGCACTGAGCCGAAGAAGGTACCCTCTGACTTTTCTCGCATTGTTTTTGTAACTAGCCATGTGATGGTTGCTCACTCCTATCTTATGTGGATTGTTGATTCAGGAGCGACCAAACACATAGCGCGAGACAGAGTCAGATTTGTGGAGTATTGCCGGATTCCAGCTGGGAGTCGTGATATCAAGGTGGGGAATGGAGCTAGCGTGGAGGTACTGGGACTTGGTACCTCCAAGCTGGACTTGCAGGGTGGCCATACTCTTTTCCTCCACAATGTGCTATACGCTCTAGAGATCCGACGAAATTTACTTTCCGTAGTTTCTCTATTAAAACTTGGTTTTCAGATTGTATTTGAAAACAATTATGTTTCTTTTCATCTGGGCCATGTGTTTTATGGTAATACTTTTCTTCAAGACGGTTTTATGATATTAAATTTGAATTATTCAAATATGAATGAGTCGATTGCTTTTCTTTCTGCATCTGATAATTTGGATTCATATAAATGGTATGCTAGGCTTGGTCATATAGGGCAAGATAGAATGTCTCGGTTAGCTAGAGAAGGCCTGATTGGCAATCTCGCTAAGGTCATCTTGTCTACATGTGAACCTTGTCTAATGGAAAAAGTTAAGAGAAAACAGTTTGGAAAAGCCACTATGGCATCTTTTCGACTGCAATTAGTCCACTCAGACATCTATGGTCTAATGAGTGTGAGGGCAAGACACGAAGGTGTCTACTTCATCACATTTATAAATGATTTTTCACATTACGGTCATATCTACTTAATCTCCCATAAGTCTGAAGCATTGGAATGCTTTAGGCGATATCTAAGAATGGTTGAGAATCAGTTAGACGAGAGTTTAAAAACTCTAAGAATTGACTGAGAACGAGAATATCTCTCTGAGCAATTTAAAAAGCTCTGTGATGAAAAAGGAATCAAAAGACAGTTGACGATGCCAAGTACGCCGCAGCAAAATGGCGTGGCGGAAAGGAGAAATCGAACACTGCTTGAGATGGTTTGGTCAATGATGGAGCAAGCAAACCTACCAATTTCTTTTTGGGAGGATGCACTTTTGACTGCTGTCTACATTCTTAACCGAATGCCCTCTAAATCAGTAACTTCTACCCCATATGAACTATCAACCGACGAGAAACCCAATTTGAGTAACTTGCAGTCATGAGGTTCAACGGGTTTTGTTCACGATCTTTCTCATAAATATGGGAAGTTAGGCCCTAGAGGGAAGAAGTGTATCTTTATAAGGTATTCAGAACACTCTAAAGGGTATGTATTAATAGATGAACAATCTGATGGAAGTGTAACTGAAATTGAGTCACGAAATGTGGATTTCATTGAAGATGAGTTTCCAAGTAGATGTGAGGTTGATAAGAGTTTAGAACTTCATGAGATTGTGGAACAAAAGGAAAGTGCTCCAAGAAATTTAGTTGAGAATGAGGAAGAAATTATTCAAACTCCTAAACATTATAAAATGGACTTGAATCGGAATGGGAGCACACCACTTGTTAATCAATCACAACAACTTCAGCCGCGTAAAAGTACACGTGAAAGTATTCCCTGTCGTCGTTTTGAGATTGAAGGGGAAGCTTTTATGGTAGCTCCGCATGATGATGATGAGCTTAGGACAATTCATGAGACTCTCTCATCTTCTACTAAAAATGAGTGGATGAAAACTCTTAATAATGAGATTGAGTCTATGAAGACTAACCAGGTCTGGGATCTGGTTGATCTACCGACATGGCGTAAGACTATTAGGAACAAATGGATTCTTAAGGTCAAACGCAAGTCGGATGGATCAATAGATAAGTACAAAACATGCTTAGTAGCGAAAGGATATATCCAACAGGAGGGAATAGACTATGAGGAAACATTTTCACCAGTGGTGAGGTTTGCTTCAATTTGCCTGATTCTAGCTATAGTAGCAAACATGGATTTGGAACTCTACCAGATGGACATTAAGACAGTATTTCTCAATGGAGAACTAGATGAGGAGATCTATATGACTCAACCAAAGGTTTTGTGGTCAAAGGTCAATAGCGTAAAGTGTGCAAACTCAAATGATCTATATATGGCCTAAAACAATCATCTAGAGAATGGTATCTTAGATTCCATCGAGCCATTCTCTCGAATAGGTTTACGATGATCACAGAGGACCATTGTGTTTATGTCAAAAGGTCCAAGAAGAGTTTCATTATGTTGTCATTGTATGTTGACGACATACTACTAGCTGAAAATAATAAAGGGTTGATAGTCACCACAAAAGAGTGGTTATCCTTCAATTTTGAGATGAAGGTTATGGGTGAGACATAATACATCTGAGAGTTAAGATCTACAGAGATCGCTCAAAGAGACTTTTGTGTTTGTCTCAACAGACTTACAAAAAGAAAGTTCTCGAGCGCATCCTAATGAGTGGATGTAAACCCATTGACACCCCTGTTGCAAGAAGCGAGAACTTGTCTAAAGAATATTGTCCTAAGACTCAAAGAGAAAAGGAAAGGATGGCCCGTGTCCCTTATGCTAATGTTGTGGGTAGTTTGATGTACACAATGATGTGTACTCGACCTGACATATGCTATGCAGTTGGCTTGGTGAGTAGATTCCAATCTAACCCCGGACTGGCTCACTGGAAAGCAGTCAAGAGGATTATGCGATATCTCAAGGGAACTACGGACTATGTGTTGTGCTATCAGGGTTCAAATTTGCAGCTAAGAGGTTACAGTGACGTCGACTGGGGTAGTGACCTAGATGAGCGCAAATCAACCACTGGGTACGTCTTTCTGCTAAACAATGGCGTCATTACATGGAGCAGTAAGAAACAATCTTGTATAGTCTTATCCACCATGGAGGCAGAATACATAGCTTGTTCAGCAGCAGTTCAAGAAGTTGTTTGGTTACGGAGATTCCTGAAGCATTTAGACATTGGCACAGATATTTCAGATCCGGTGATGATATTCTGCGATAGCATAGCAGCTCTCGCATATGCTAAGGACTCAAAGTATCATGGAAGAACCAAACACATAGATATCAGATATCACTATATTAGAGATATGGTAGCGCAAAAGGAAGTGGTTCTGAAACACCTTTCTACGAGTCGCATGGTTGCTGATCCCTTAACAAAGCCTATAGCAAGAGATGTCTTTGAGACTCATGTTAGGAATCTAGGACTGCGTAGATTGTAAATGTAATTTGTATTATAAAAGACATTGAGATGTAACCTTTCCTTTGGGATATTAATACAATATGATTCAGTTCTTGTCTTTATCGTATTGTTTTTCTAATACACACACAAAAGATATGTCAACAGGCTTAGATCGGCTCACTCACACGAGCGATCACCTCTAGCGCTTGAGTAGCGAGTCAAGATGAGACATTGTGTCCCTAAGTACTTGTCCAAAGGGATAAGTTGGTTGATACAAAGATATGTAGCCTTAGTGGGAGCTAAGATGAGGTCCATTGGAAGAACTATGCATGGGTTACCCCACCATCCATGTAGCCTGTAGTTAGCCATATGCGAGATCCTCTTTGACGCCTCGGAGGCATGCAAATAGAGGAACTCGGGTTAGACTTGAGCGACTAGACCAAGATCTGTACGATGTTGATATAGACATATGTTCTTTGAGAAAGAGAAATCTACTGTAGCATGTGTTTCATTCTACATGTGCTTATTCGACCTTATGAGTAAGTGAGTAAAAGGTTCCCCTCTTTCTCACTGTGTTAGTCTCATTTTATTAAGTGTCATTTACCTTTGACTGTGTCACGAGATGGAGGTTGTGATGTCTGCTACTTTGGCATGCTGTCTATGGCCATGATTGATACGGTCTAAAGAGGCATTGCTGGGAAAGCGGTTCGACCAAAATTGAGTGATATGAGTGCAAAGGGAAAACTCTACGATATCGTATCTTCGATAGTGTTTCCTGACGTCAAACTATGACGCTACATCTTGGTAGCGGCTAAGGTTGTGAACACATTGAAATGATTTGGAGGTAGTCAAGCATTGTTCTGAGTTTTTTTAACTCAAGAGGGTTCGAAAATGCTTGATCTTGATGCAATCGAATGAGTCTAGGACATGACCAGACACTTTAGGAATGTTACTTTGCTGGACTTCTCTGGGAGAGATTTGGTGTAAGTACTCCCACCTTTCTACATATGTGCTTGGTGGTCGCACAACCTATTTACTTATATGAACAAGATTGAGAACATTAGAGAGATGCAGACCTGGGGTCATGCCCACTGTGTGCGAGTGGGAGATGTTAGAAGGAGGGGCGCCCACGTGCGGCTAACCCCCTCGGTTGTGTGTTATAACGCATGGCTTTAAGCCATGCGTTATTTGATTGTAACGCATGGCTTAAAGCCATGCATTACTGCCGTTTGAAGGCTGGCCTTTAAGGCCAGCCGTGTGTAGGAGGACTATAAATAGTCCCCTACAATTAGGTTTTTGTACCATTCTGAAATACACAAAAGCTCTCTCTTTTTGTTCTCTCTTGATAAGATATTTAGGCTATGGGTTTGTTAAGTGATACTCTAGTTTTATACTACGTAGTACACCTCGCCACTAAGAGGAAACGCTTGTGAATTGTCAATCTGAAAAAACTTGTGGAGCAATTTTATAAGCTGAGCTTGAAGTATTTTTCTGCTGTACTTTCTTACAAAAACTGTAATTTTTTCTTTCATTTGATGGATCATTCGTGTAAAGGGTTGGAAAGTCAGCATAGTTTGTCTTCCAACTCCTACAGACATAGATCACATGTTTCTCGCAATGAGCAGAATCTTCAATCCACATGCACTTTTGAAACGGTTTTGAGCAAAATATTTTTCCGTATATAACTAGATGAGTCCTTTGACTAGATCTCATATTCTTCAATCTTCATGTCTAATTTCCTTCCATTGAAGGAGATGGATTCAAGGGTAGATCCCAAATAATTGGCCAAAGACTAGTTGTGCAGAGGATCGTAGTGTTGGTAGTGATGGCCACCAGCTGAACTAGTGTTCAATGTGGTAGATATAGAAGCCCCAGAATAAATGGCCTTTATATAAAATGTTAAATAAAATATTATTATAATATATTTTTTAATATAATTTTTATTTTAAAATTTAAAAAAATTAAATTATTTATTTTATTTTATATTAAAATTTAAAAAAATATAATAATAAAATTAAAATAAGATGAGATGAGATATTTTTTCTAAATACAAACGGGTCTAATTACGGAATCAATCATATCAACTTATTTATTTTTGATTAAAAACTCATTTTAATTAGTGTCATTTTATTATTATAATTTTTTAAATTTTTATATAAAATATAATAAATAATTTAATTTTTTTAAATTTAAAAAATAATATTTTAATAATATATATATTTATATAATTTTTAATTTTACTTTTCACATTATTGCATCGTCCTTGCATTATTGATGCAACAGCCCTCGCAGTTTAATCAGCAGGAAAATACAGGCAAGGACTAGGCCCACAAGACTTTAAAATTTGACATATGGAGAGTCTTCCAATGGTTTCGTGACAAATGTAAGTACGTAACAGTTGAAATAGACTTCCAATAGAATGATTCAAAAGTAATCTGAAACCAAGACCAGAGACATTATTACGTGGTCCATCATCCATGGTTGAAGCTAAGGTTGACAGAAGAAGTCTTAAATGCTTGACCAACAACAGTACCTTTGCTAGCCACAAGGTGTTAAAATCTCCGTCTAACCCATTTTTGTTGATGGCAATTGCAATGGCTTTTCTTCGTCCTTGTCTTCTTGTTTCCTTGCTAATTCTGCTACCGATTTCTACTGTTGCTCAAAGTAATGGTAACATTACTGCTGGAGATTCTCTCATTGCAGCTGCCAATAGCTCTTCATGGCTATCTCCTTCTGGTGATTTTGCCTTTGGATTTCGCCCACACAATGATAAGAATTTCTTCCTACTTTCCATCTGGTTTGCTAAGATACCAGACCAGACCATAGTTTGGTATGCAAATGGAGATAAGCCTGCACCACGGGGATCAAAAGTGGCTCTTACTGCTGACCGTGGCCTAGTACTTACCGACCCTCAAGGCCAACAGTTATGGAGCTCTCAGACCATTATTGGTACTGTAGCTTCTGGTGTTATGACCGACGCAGGGAACTTTGTGCTTGAAGATAGAGAATTTAATAAGGCATGGGAGAGTTTCAATAGTCCCACCGATACGTTGTTGCCTACACAAATTCTGCCAAGTGGAGGGGTGCTTTCATCTCGACAATCAGAGACCAACTTTTCCACAGGAAGGTTTCAGCTGCGTTTGCAACAAGATGGAAATCTTGTGCTTAATACCATAAACCTGCCGACCGACTACGCTAATGCACCATACTATGCTAGTGGGACTACTTCCTCCGGTGATCCTAATCCATCAAGTCCCGGTCGAGAATTGGTCTTCAACGAATCAGGCTACATGTTCATTTTGAGAGCGAATGACCAACGATTCCCTCTAACACAGGGACAACAGGTAGAATCAAGTTCTGATTTCTACTTCAGAGCAACTCTTAACTTTGATGGAGTTTTTACCCAATATTCTCACCCAAAAGCTTCCAACAGCAACAGAAGCTGGAGTTCTCTCTGGTCTCAACCAGAAAATATGTGTTAACAGTCTTGTTGAAGCAGGTATTGGCGTTTGCGGGTATAACAGTATCTGCACTCTGAAAGCAGATCAAAGACCGATGTGTCAATGCCCCAGGGGATACTCCTTACTCGATCCAGATGACCAGTACGGTAGCTGCAAACCGGACTTCATGCTGTGAAGAAGACAGGCTAGGTCCCCCTGGAGAAGATCTTTATACTTGGGTAGAGCTAACAAATACAGATTGGCCAACCTCTGACTACGTGCTGTTGAGGCCTTTTTCTGAAGATCAGTGCAGACAATCTTGCCTGGAAGACTGTATGTGTGCTGTTGCCATTTTCAGATTAGGTAATACCTGTTGGAAGAAGAAGCTACCTCTATCAAATGGGAGAGTGGACAGTAACCTTAACGGGGGGAAGGCTCTCATCAAAATCAGGAAAAATAATTCCACCCTGCCGGTGCCGGATCCAGAACAAAAGAAGAAGAACCAGGATACTTTGATCCTCATTGGGTCAGTGCTTCTTGGTGGTTCTGTCTTTGTTAACGTAATATTAATTTTAGCAGTTTGTCTAGGTCTCTCCTTCATTTACCACAACAAGCTACAAAAAATAATCGCAAATGCCAGTAGTGTGCAATTGAATTTGCGTTGTTTTACTTACAAAGAGCTTGAAGAAGCCACAGATGCATTTAAGGAAGAATTGGGAAAGGGGGCTTTTGGTGTTGTTTACAAAGGAACAATACAAATGGGTTCTAGGGTTCATGTGGCAGTCAAGAAATTAAATAATTCGTTCCAAGATAGTGAGAGAGAGTTCAGGACAGAAGTGAGTGTGATTGGCCAAACATATCACAAGAACCTGGTTCGATTGCTTGGATTTTGCGATGAGGGCCAACAACGGCTGCTGGTATACGAATTCTTGAGCAATGACACTTTAGCAGGTTTTCTTTTCGGAGACCTGAAACCCAGTTGGAATCGAAGAATCGAAATTGCTATTGGGATTGCAAGAGGACTCTTGTATTTACATGAAGAGTGCAGCAGCCCGATCATCCATTGCGATATAAAGCCTCAGAACATACTTCTTGACGACTATTACAACGCTCGGATTGCTGACTTTGGATTGGCAAAGCTTTTGATGATGAACCAGAGCCATACTAATACTGCCATTAGAGGAACCAAAGGTTATGTTGCACCTGATTGGTTTAGGAACATGCCGATCACAGCCAAGGTGGATGTCTATAGCTACGGTGTCATGCTACTAGAGATCATTTGCTGCCGAAAAAGCGTATGCATGGAGTCGGATTTGGAAGACAAAGCAATTTTGACTGATTGGGCTTATGATTGTTATCAGGAAGGAACATCACATGTCTTGGTTGAATATGATGCGGAGGCGTTGGATGACAGAAAGAGGCTGGAGAAGTTTGTGAAGGTCGCTATTTGGTGTATTCAGGAAGACCCATCTCTTAGACCAACCATGAGGAAGGTTACACAGATGCTCGAGGAAGTTGTCGAAGTTCTTGCTCCACCATGCCCCTCCCCTTTTAGCAAGCCAGGATAAAGCAGCATATATCCATTTCTTCTGCTAAGCTTACAGTTACTATATTTGTCCTACTCTTTAACTCTGTTTTTCAGCCCATCATCATCATGAGATCTATTGTTCATATATAGAAATTTGTATTTTTGCATGAATTGATAATAATTTACTTCTGTAGTCGATCTCTGGATTGAATGTTGCAGTATAATGCCTCTATTTCCTCTTCTGTCCTATCGAGTTTTCTTTGCAGTGGGGAAAAAAATTCATTCAGAATAGATATTGAGTTTTTGACCACATAATAAAGCATGGACAGAAACACCATGAACACAAATTCTGCTTGATAAAGGCTTTCTTGCGGCTCAACTCATTCATCAAGCAGATCTTTGTAACATTTGACAGAAAATTGATAAGCATGCATGCAATTTTATCAGATTGGTGTCTGTGAATGAAGGATTTAACTTGGCATTTGAGAGAAAAAGTATGTAAGGGCAACCTACTCCACGATCAGTTTACGGCCAATGAACACTACTCTACCTAATTAAGCCAAGATATTCATCTCCAATTCTCTAGTAGGCATGTAGTAGATGGTAGTAAATAGATCTTGGTTCCTCTCTTCACTCAAACAGAGCTTATGAAAATTCTCATTGCTAATAAAAAAAAAAAGTAGAGTAGAGGGGGAGAAGATCAATGAACTCAAAGTACAAAAACGTGTCTTCATATTGGTCGGAGGTATACCATTTTTCACCTTGAGTAGGACGGAGGCAAGTCTTTACTCTTTGACCATATGCACCATTTTCCGTCAATCATGGAGAAAAACATGGCCAAAAGTACTTATGGCTGAGTAATGAGCAAGGAAATACTGCCACAACTCTGCCCATTCCGAGAAAAAATACTTAGATCTTTACGTTGTTGAAGTCTTGGTCATGAACTTTTTTTAATGACGAGAACTTTTGAAAACCATGTAAACACATGCAACGTCTTTTAAGGTTTTACCCAGTCAAATTCTTGATCCGTGAAGTACGCTCACATCACTGGATAAGGTAAAACATCGATCGATTTTAACCAACTTTCAGTGGTTGATCATGAACTCATGGTGCCAGGTACATTTTATATTCAATGCCAAAGAAAGGGTTCATTTTATTCCAACTGTTGGAGTATTGCATTAATATGGAATTAAAGTCCAAAGTAGAAAAGGCTAAGGCTAAATTAGGCAATACAATGTAATTAGTTAATTCTGTTAGTTTACATTTTCAGTATAAATATGATGTAATAGCAGACTTAGTTTAATAATTCTTTTCATTTTTGTGTTTCTCAAATCATATAATGGAAATAAAATTATATTTTCTTATGAGTAAGGATGATACCGCATATGTGAGGACGGGTCAAACTTCTCCACACCCCACATCCCACATCCGCATATGCGTCAGGCAGTATTTTCACCAGCATCTGCAGAGTGCCACTCCAACTTCTGAGGTAGCCCCTTACCTAAAATTGAAAAAAGAAAAGAAAAAAAGCTTATTCAATTTTGTAAAATCTTCTATGGAAGTATCGATCGATCGTATTCTGTACGCAAGTGCCATCATTCCTAGCCTCAAATCACTTGGATATTTTCTTCTACATTTTTCCGGGAAAATCTGGATTAGAATGGTCAATGGATGGCTGCAACTATTCTTGTCGCTCTTGTTTTCCTTGTAGGTATTTCGCAGAACTTGCCAAGATTTTTTCCCGTCCTTTCCTTTGGCTGCATCCATGAGTTTACCTAAGTTCTTTGTGCATAGTAGTGAATTGAATTGAGTTAAGATGAATTAATTCTTTATGAATAGTAATGAGTTGAAATGATGAAATGAGTTTTGTGGAGCCTACTTAAGATGAGTTTAAATATATTTCGATGTTAAGATTAGTTTAGATATATTTATGAGAAATTGAAAAAGATTGTGGATCCCACGTATAAAGATGTGTTGAATTGAAAAAAGGTTATGAGTCCTACATATAAGAAAGTTTTAAATTTAGATGAGTTTAATGATTTGAAATTTTAGTATTTTGATGTTAGACTTAACTTTTAATTAGATTAGACTTAGCTCTCTAAATTCCAAACCGGCCTAACAAAGTGCCAAATTTAACCATAAAAATTTGTACATGTTTTGTTTACCTAAATTATTTCGTTTCACTTTCATCTAATCATTTTAATTTTTTAAAATTTTTAAATAAAATATAATAAATAATTTAATTTTTTAAAATTTAAAAATAAAAAATAATATTACAAAACTAATATTTAATAATATTTTATTTAAATTTTAATTTTTACCTCACCTCATTTATATAAACGAATACTAAATCTGTTCGTTAGCAACAGGCTGAGAAGCTCAATATCTGAAGACAATTTCCCGTAATATTTTAACGATGACTTGCAAAAAATCATTTATAATTTAACTTTTTAACAAGTCAAATATTTTTTTATTTTTTGACTTTTCACATTATTGCATTATTGATGCAACACGTGGCAATTGTTTAATTACTAAATTTATTTCAATCCATTATTAGAATTTTTTAAAATTTTAATATAAAATATAATAAATAATTTAATTTTTTTAAATTTTAAAATAATAATAATATTAAAAAATAAATTTTTAATAATATTTTATTATCTCTACTTAACTTAATTCATCATCGCGTAAAATCCATGCAAGGACTAGGCCCGCTAGACTTTAAATTTGACATATGGAGAGACTTCCAATGGTTTTGTGACAAATGTGAGTACGTAACAGCTGAAATAGACTTCCAACGGAATGGTTCAAAACCAAGACCAGAGACATTATTACGTGGTCCTCAAAAGTTATCTGAAACCAAGATCAGAGACATTATTATCATCCACTACAACAAAAAAGAGATTTTGGGACGAATTTTTTTTTAGACGAATTGAAAATCGTCCCAAAAAGTGAGATTTAGAGACGAATTTTATATTTCGTCCCAAAAAGACGACGGAAGCTGCATACCGTTCGAACGGTATGTTCAGGGACGAAATTTTCCGTCCCTAATAATTTAACCGTTCGAACGGTAATAAGGCATCATTCGAAGTCTTTAATTTTTGCGTTCGAACGAAAATTTTGGCACGTTAAGTAACATTGTTAGAGCGGAAAATTACTACACCGTTCGAACGTGAACTTTCTCCGTTCGAACGGTGTAGCATATGTATATAGTACTATATACAATACCGTTCGAACGGTTAGTTAACACGTTCGAACGGTATTATAATATAGTTAATATATTTTATTAAGTTTGGGATTGATATATATATTGATATATATATATATATATAGTATATTGCAATTTATGTTATTATATATATTATAATATATATTATTATATATATATGTTATTAATGGCATATTATAATATATAGTTATTATATTTAATATACTATATATATAATATACTATGAGTTATATGATATAGTATCAATACTATATTATGTGCTAGTATATATGTTATAACATTATATAAATATTATGGTGAACATATATATTAATTTGTATATATATATGATACTATAATTAATAAATACTATAATTAGTTTATATTAACGATATATTAATATCTATATAGTACTATATATT
>QEOT01000315.1:257929-345443 GCA_003123785.1 Pterocarya stenoptera
ATCTTTCCATCGCCTTTCTAAGAAATTGGTATTGTTATTTTTTTTTATTGGATATAGTTAATTGTTTGGATGAATCATAATGACTTTATATCTTAACACATATTTATTATAGCAAGATTCAGATACCAATTATGATCTGACAAAATTATATGCTGCATCGCACACTGATCGTAATGGAGAGTGGACTCATCTTGATGCCCGTGAAAATTATGTAAGTATTATAACATTAATTAAATATATTATAATATTTATGACGATATTAATTCTTTATTTTATATATGTCTAGGATAAAATTGTTGCCCTTCGTATTGAATCTGCATCAGATCAAAATTCCTCAACAAGTGATATATTTTTACACAAGTCTTGGGTCAACGTTCAGGATATTTAAGGGGTATGGGTCGCTGTGTAAAGCCTTCACCTTCTTTCTCTTCTTCTGGGTTTGCCTCTACGGCTTCTATAGCGCTAGATAATGCGAATTCCAAAATAGAAGAATTGACCGCAAGGCAGCATGAGTTAGAGGCTCAATTGGCGAAACAAGCAGACATGGAGATGCGTTTCAAACAACATGAAGAACAACAAGAAGAGTTCAGTAGACAGATGCAACTCCAAATGCAGCAGCTTATGCAACAGTACAGGCCTCCAAGCAACTAATGGTTTTTTATGTACACATTTTGGGATTGTCTATTTATGTACGAACAATGCTAGTTTCATGGTTGTTTATTTAGTTTGCACTTATTATAAAACTTTTGTGACTATTAAACAGTTTCTAATGTATTTTTTCAAATATTATGAATGTCTATTTGGTTTTTTATTATTAAGTTTAAATAAAATAGTTATCGTTCGAACTCCCACTTTAACGTTCGAACTCAATTTTTTTTGTCCCGTTCGAACGAAAATTTCACCACGTTCGAACGGAAATCTATATTATGCCGTTCGATATATCCGTTTGACGTTCGAACGGAAAATTATTTTTTACCGTTCGAACGGATATAACTAATGTATTCGTTGTTCGAACGTAGATTTAAATCGTTCAAATGTCAATTACAACCGTTCGAACGGTATTCTGGGACGAATTTCAACCGTGACAAATAAGTTTTTCCGTTCGAACGGTTTCCATCAAATTCGTCCCAAAAGATATTTTTTGGGACGAAATGGTGATTTTCTTCCCAATATATCTTCTGGGACAGTGTTGTTGGGACGAGCTCGGGACGAATTTTTTTCGTCCCAAAAAATATTTTGGGACGAAATTACTATAATTTGGGACGAAAAATTTCATCCCAAAAAGTAGTTTCTGTTGTAGTGATCCATGGTTGAAGCTAAGGTTGACAGAAAGAAGATTAAATGCTCGACTAACAACAGTACCTTTTCTAGCCATAAGGCTATTAAAATCTCTCTGTCGAGCTCATTTTTGTTGATGGCAATTGCAATGGCTTTTCTTCCTCCTTGTCTTCTTGTTTCCTTGCTAATTCTGCTACCGATTTCTACTGTTGCTCAAAGTAATGGTAACATTACTGCTGGAGATTCTCTCATTACAGCTGCCAATAGCTCTTCATGGCTATCTCCTTCTGGTGATTTTGCCTTTGGATTTCGCCCACACAATGATAAGGATTTCTTCCTACTTTCCATCTGGTTTGCTAAGATACCAGACCAGACCATAGTTTGGTATGCAAATGGAGATAAGCCTGCACCCCGGGGATCAAAAGTGGCTCTTACTGCTGACCGTGGCCTAGTACTTACTGACCCTCAAGGCCAACAGTTATGGAGCTCTCAGACCATTATTGGTACTGTAGCTTCTGGAGTAATGACCGACGCAGGGAGCATTGTGCTTGAAGATACAGAATTTAATAAGGCATGGGAGAGTTTCAATTGTCCCACCGATACGTTGTTGCCTACACAAATTCTGCGAAAGGGAGGGGTGCTTTCATCTCGACAATCAGCAGGGCCGGCTCAATACGTTATGAGGCCTAAGGCTAAAATTTAGAGTGAGGCCTTTTTTATTTTTAAGGTAAAATTAAATAAATTTATTTTTATATTATATTTTTATTTAAAAATAATTCCCATCATTTTGTAAAGTAAAATTATTGATTAAGATTTTATACCACATTTTCAATTAATAACTGACTTAATCTTTATTAGAAAATTTTCGATTTAGAGAGAATTTTATCAAATCTAGTTTTACAAGTACTTTAGACTTTTAGACACAATTATCATCATTATTGTCAATAAAGTTCTAAAATAACTTACACATTTGAAAAAAAGTGGGTCCTTGCCTCTTCAAAGGATTATACAAAATTTTTTATGAACACTGAAAAATTAAATTTTGTTATTTATAATTTTTACATTAATTATATATTAAACTAATAATGAGGAAAGAGAAGTGTATTATTAGAAGGAAAATAGGTAAAATAATTATTATATGTGATACTTTTAAAAACTAATAATGATATAATATCTATTTGATCTTGTTTATATTTTCATTCTTATTGAGTTAATTAAAATTTTTTATTAGATATATATATTTTTTAAAAAAATTATTCTTATAATTTTTTTAGGGGCCTTCTTCCATTAGGGCCTTAGGCAATTGCCTAAGTGGCCTCATGGATGAGTGGACCCTGACAATCAGAGACCAACTTTTCCACAGGAAGGTTTCAGCTGCGTTTGCGACAAGATGGAAATCTTGTGCTTAATACCAGAAACCTACCGACCAACTACGCTAATGAACCATACTATACTAGTGGGACTACTTCCTCCGGTGATCCTAATCAATCAAGTCCCGGTCGAGAATTGGTCTTCAACGAATCAGGCTACATGTTCATTTTGAGAGATAATAACCAACGATTCCCTCTAACACAGGGACAACAGGTAGAATAGAGTTCTGATTTCTACTTCAGAGCAACTCTTAACTTTGATGGAGTTTTTACCCAATATTCTCACCCAAAAGCTTCCAACAGCAACAGAAGCTGGAGTTCTCTCTGGTCTGAACCAGAAAATATCTGTGTTAAACAGTCGTGTTGAAGCAGGTATTGGCGTTTGCGGGTTTAACAGTATCTGCACTCTGAAAGCAGATCGAAGACCGATGTGTCAATGCCCCCCTGGATACTCCTTACTCGATCCAGATGACCGGTACGGTAGCTGCAAACCGGACTTCATACAAGGCTGTGAAGAAGACAGGCTAGGCCGCCCAGCTGGAGAAGATCTTTATACTTGGGTAGACCTAACAAATACAGATTGGCCAACCTCTGACTACGCGCTGTTGACGCCTTATTCTGAAGATCAGTGCAGACAATCTTGCATGGAAGACTGTATGTGTGCTGTTGCCATTTTCAGATTAGGTGATACCTGTTGGAAGAAGAAGCTACCTCTATCAAATGGGAGATTGGACAGTAACCTTAACGGGGGGAAGGCTCTCATCAAAATCAGGAAAAATAATTCCACCCTGACGGTGCCGGATCCTCGTTTTGATCAGGATCCAGAACCAAAGAAGAAGAACCAGGATACTTTGATCCTCATTGGGTCAGTGCTTCTTGGTGGTTCTGTCTTTGTTAACCTAATATTAATTTTAGCAGTTTGTCTAGGTCTCTCCTTCATTTACCACAACAAGCTACAAAAAATAATCGCTAATGCCAGTAGTGTGCAATTGAATTTGCGTTGTTTTACTTACAAAGAGCTTGAAGAAGCCACAGATGGATTTAAGGAAGAATTGGGAAGGGGGGCTTTTGGTGTTGTTTACAAAGGAACAATACAAATGGGTTCTAGGGTTCATGTGGCAGTCAAGAAGTTAAATAATTCGTTCCAAGATAGTGAGAGAGAGTTCAGGACAGAAGTGAGTGTGATTGGCCAAACATATCACAAGAACCTGGTTCGATTGCTTGGATTTTGCGATGAGGGCCAACAACGGCTGCTGGTATACGAATTCTTGAGCAATGGCACTTTAGCAGGTTTTCTTTTCGGAGACCTGAAACCCAGTTGGAATCGAAGAATCGAAATTGCTATTGGGATTGCAAGAGGACTCTTGTATTTACATGAAGAGTGCAGCAGACCGATCATCCATTGCGATATAAAGCCTCAGAACATACTCCTTGACGACTATTACAACGCTCGGATTGCTGACTTTGGATTGGCAAAGCTTTTGATGATGAACCAGAGCCATACTAATACTGCCATTAGAGGAACCAAAGGTTATGTTGCACCTGATTGGTTTAGGAACATGCCGATCACAGCCAAGGTGGATGTCTATAGCTACGGTGTCATGCTACTAGAGATCATTTGCTGCAGAAAAAGCGTACGTATGGAGTCGGATTTGGAAGACCAAGCAATTTTGACTGATTGGGCTTATGATTGTTATCAGGAAGGAACATTAGATGCCTTGGTTGAATATGATGCGGGGGCGTTGGATGACAGAAAGAGGCTGGAGAAGTTTGTGAAGGTCGCTGTTTGGTGTATTCAAGAAGACCCATCCCTTAGA
The DNA here is from genome assembly GCA_003123785.1 of Pterocarya stenoptera. NCBI lineage: Eukaryota > Viridiplantae > Streptophyta > Magnoliopsida > Fagales > Juglandaceae > Pterocarya > Pterocarya stenoptera. Next base: position 262,395 of record QEOT01000315.1, read on the forward strand.
CCAACCATGAGGAAGGTTACACAGATGCTCGAGGAAGTTGTCGAAGTTCTTGCTCCACCATGCCCCTCCCCTTTTAGCAAGCCAGGTTAAAAGCAGCATACATCCACTTCTTCTGCTAAGCTTCCTGTTACTATAGAAATTTGTATTTTTTCATGAATTGATAATAATTTACTTCTGTAGTCGATCTCTGGATTGAATGTTGCAGTACAATGCCTCTATTTCCTTTTCTGTCCTATCGAGTTTTCTTTGCAGTGGGAAAAAAAAACTCATTCAGAATAGATATTGAGTTTTCGACCACATAATAAACCATTTCTTGTGGCTCAACTCATCCATCAAGCAGATCTTTGTCACATTTGACAGAAAATTGATAAGCATGCATCCAATTTTATCAGATTGGTGTCTGTGAATGAAGGATTTAACTTGGCATTTGAGAGAAAAAGTATGTAAGAGCAACCTACTTCACGATCAGTTTACAGTCCAATGAACACTGCTCTACCTAATTAAGCCAAGATATTCATCTCCAATATTGGTAGTAAATAGATCTTGGTTCCTCTCTTCACTCCAACAGAGCTTATGAAAATTCTCATTGCTAATCATAAAAAAAGTAGAGTAAAGGGGGAGAAGATCAATGAACTCAAGTACAAAAGGAGAGTTCACAATACGAATTAAGGGCGAAAGCTGACATTTTTTTGAAGATTCTGTTTAGGATAATGATACATTTTCGACTATTTTACAACTTATTTTACAATCAATCACTATAATTGTGCCACTTTATTAAAAATAATTTTAATTTTAAATAATTATCCTATATTTAAGATAGAGCTTGCAATCAGTAAAAGAGTTGTATGTTTATCATTTTTTCAAGTTCTTTATAAGCATTGCATAGGTTACAACTATTATACGGTTATTACCAAATTCGCAAAATATAAGAAGAGTCTAATGAAAGAATCAAACATTTTTACAACCTTTTTTTTTTTTTTAATTTTAATTTAAAGTAATCGCATTTTTATAAAATAATGCCTTTAATTTAAAACATAGAATATTATTTTATAAAAATACTGTTAATTAAAAAAAAAACTTGTAAAAAGAGTTGCATATATAATCTCTATCATTTTCTATAAGAAGGTACTATACTCTATAGGATAGGAAATAGTCCTTCCATTCGCTCACATTTCTCCTAGCTTTGGAGGAAATAAAAAACTGAACTTTTAATGCACATTGAAAGGATGTTTATTACTCCCTATCTTATTCATTCCATTTGCCCCTTATTCTGTTTTAACTTGTTGAAACTAGCTAGCAACCAGCTACTTGTGTTTAGCAAAGCTAGCATGATTTTTTTTTTTTTTAAAAGGATGGTATCCGAAATTTATTGATAGCCCTCACTTGTGGATGAAGAAAACCGTAATTACATGTTGACCCTTAGGAGTTACAGATAATCATAAAGAACAAAAACGCAGACATCCAAAAAATCTAAAATAAATCAACAATAGACAAATATCTAAGGCTTACAGGTCAATTAACACTAAAGCAAACCTTAAAAAAACTGAAAAGAAAGATAATCTTGCAGATAAACATCAGCTCAAACCAATAAGAATAATAACAAAGAAAAACAAGTGCAATATAACAAATACCTTACTACGAAATTCACAAATAAGGAATTTCAATTCTGTCCATGCGAAGAAGACCCCTCAACTTATTAGGCAAATGATCTGTCTTCAATTCAGTCCATGTTAACACCCTCAGCTCCCTGCTTAGCTAAAAAATCAGCAATGACATTTCCTTTATGAAACACATGACTCACTGTAACACCCCGTACCCGGAAGTCCGGAGAGTAAACTTTTGTAACCTAACGCCATTTCAATTTTACCAAGAGAAATGTTCACCAAACCACTTTTGTTGTGTTCGACAAGTGATGGCGATTCCTGACCAAAACATTAGTTGCATTGTGCCATTAGGACTATCTTCCCCATTCTATATGAAAAGTATTAATAACGACTTCTATATTTTCTAGATGGACAAGAATTGGATGGATCTTAATGATCGACTTATGTCAGCACAATACGTTGAAGGGGTTGAACAGTTCCTCGCACTAGCACGAAGCCACAGAGTGGGAAGTGAATGCATTCGGTGTCCATGTCGTTCGTGCTACAATAATATCTTCCTACCTATAAGCGAGGTTGAAACCCACTTGTTCTAGATGGGATTAACCCAAATTACAAGTAGTGGATATTTCATGGGGATGAAGAAATTTTGGATGTTAGTAATGACCATGATGGTGCCTCAACTAGTTATGAAGACGAATACATTGATGTCATAGAGCAGATGTTAGATGATATCAGGGAAGGTACGATCATGGATGCACCCTCAGACTGCACCGCACCTGGAGCTTAGCCACCTATAACCGAGCCTACACCAACCTTGTCATTTGAGAAACTATTGGATGATGCCCATCGTCCACTGTTCGAGGGGTGTAAAAAGTTTTCAAATCTCTCATTTATTGTGAAGTTGCTGCACATTAAAATTATTGGGGTTGGTCAATAAAGTCATTTGACCTTCTGTTTGATTTTTTGAGATCTGCTTTTCCCGAGGCTCAATTGCCTCACTCATACGAGGAGTCACGGTCGTTGGAGCGGGGGTTGGGATTCAATTACCACAAAATTCATGCCTTTCCTAACGACTGCATTCTATTCTAGAAAGACAATTCTAATATGAATGAGTGCCCCAATTGCAAGGTTACTAAGTGGTTGTCAAACACACGAAGGAACCATTTAATCCCTTAGAAGTTGTTGCATCATTTCCCTTTAAAGCCGAGGTTGCAACGACTATATATGTCTGCTAAGCTGTCAGTTGATCTGAGATGGCATAAAGAACAACGAGTGAGTGATGGTAATACTATGAGGCATCCTACCGATTCAGTAGTGTGGACTACATTCGATAAAGATCATAGTTGGTTTTTTAAAGATGCTCGCAATGTCAGGCTTGGTTTATCGAGTGACTGTTTCAATCATTTCAACAATCTTGCGAAACCTTATAGTATATGGCCTGTGATTCTTATGTCGTATAACTTGCCTCCGTGGCTGTGCATGCAAGAGCAATTCTCTATCACGTCTCTTATTATTCCTGGTCCGATATTGATGTATACTTGCAACCATTGGTAGATGAATTGAATGTTCTATGGGAAAATGGGGTACATACATATGATGCTTGCACGAAGGAAACATTCAGATTTCATGCTGCTTTACTATGACAATAAATGACATTCTTACATATGGTAACCTGTTAGGATGGTCAACTAAAGGAAAATTGGCTACGGATTCAGAATAGTTGAACTTTGGCTAAAAGCACACCTACATGGGACATCGTTGGTTTTTACCGGCAAACCACGTATGGTGAAAAAACAATCTCTGTTCAACGGTAAGAAATATCATCTCATGCCTCCAAATGTATTATTGGGGCCGAATATGTTAAGTCAACTAACTCTTCTTGGGGATGCCAAATTTGAAAAATCCTATTAGAAGAGAAAATGCACTTCTCAAGAGTTGAATTGGACGAAGAGAAGCATATTCTTCAACTTACCGTATTGGTCCACACTTCAGTTTCGATATAATATTGACGTTATACATATTGAAAAGAACATTTGCAAAAACATACTTGACACATTAATGAACATTTCTGAAAAGAGTAAAGATAATATTAATGCTTGCCGTGACTTGACCACTTTGGCTATAAGAAAGGAATCACATCTGATGCATCAAGGAGATCGGTATTTAATGCCAGAAGCAGCTTTTACGATATATGGAGCTGAAATGACAACGTTTTGTCAGTGGTTGGCTAATGTGAAATTTTCATATGGTTTCACGGCCAATATTTCACGTTGTGTTTCTGTTCGTGATTGCAAGATCTCTAAGTTGAAAAGTCATGACTGCCATGTTTTTTTGTAAAGACTACTTCTTGTTACAGTAGGGGTTTGCTTAAGAAATGATATTTCTTTATCTTTGACCGAACTTAATAATTTCTTCAAAGAGATATGTGCCCGAACGTTGAATGTAGAATGTTTAGCACAACTAGAAGTTGATATCGTCCACATTCTATGCAAGTTGGAAATGATTTTTCCTCCTTTATTCTTCGATGTGATGGTCCATTTAGCCCTCCATTTGCCCCGTGAGGTGTTGCTTGCAGGCCCAGTTCAATATAGGTGGATGTACCCATTTGAGAGATATCTTGGAAAGTTCAAGCGGTATGTAAAGAATAAGACTTGTCCAGAAGGATCAATAGCAGAAGCCTACATTCATATTGAAAGCTTGACTTTTTGCTTGATGTATCTCGAAGATGTTGAGACGAGGTTCAACCGAGCTGATCGCAACATTGATGGTGGCGAAGAGGATGGAAGAGATGGGTTTAAGATTTTCACTCAGAAAGTTCGTCCATTGGGTATGGCATCATCTGTTGAGTGAGATCCAAAACTATTCACCTCAGCTCATTGGTTCGTGCTTAACAACTGCATGGAGATTATTGGCTACATAGAGTATGCATTTTCACCCCATTTCGTCCTTTCCATCTATAAGCTTCTGTAACCAACTCAGTTAAGATGTGATTTTTGTTACTACACATATTTTGGTTGTATATTACACTTAGAAATCAAATGCATATTCGTTCTTTTCATGTGTGCAGGGAGCACTAAGGAATATGTAAGGAAAAAAACCCAACCCATGTCGAGTGAACTCATGAAATAAAGTTCCCTTCATGGTTCAAGAAACGTGTAGGTTGCCCAACTGATCTATATAGTCAGTGCATAATGTTCAATGTTGCACAAGTAAATATTATCGTGAAATAAAATGTTTGATCGACATTTTTTTATTAATTTGCCAAGTTCAAACTAAGCGTAAAGATAACCCTGGTGAAGTGCCTGACTATCTATATGCTTTAGTGTGTGGCCCTGACCGTTGTGTTGAATTCTACGCTTCTTGCATAGTGAATGGAAAAAGGTTCCACACAAAAAATAAGAGCAACGCAGATGGACTCAAAATTCAAGTATGTTAGTAACTGGTGACGACCAATCAAACAATTTAGACTTCTATGGTGTTCTAAATGATGTTGTTGAGTTACATTACAAGGGATGACGCCGTGTCTACTTGTTTAAATGTGAATGGTTTGACGTTGGTGTTCCAAAATGAGGTGTCCGAATGGATACGCATATGACTAGTATCAATGTTGACTGGACACGGTACAAGGATAAACCGTTCGTCTTGGCATGCCAAGCTGAACATTGTTTTTACGTCAAAGATAGAAGGGTTAAAGGTAGTTGATGTGCTGTACAAAAGTTCACAAATAGGAATCTATATGACATCCCACCAGTGCATATTTTCAAGGACTATGAATCTGAAAGTGACGATGATGCCTATCAAGATGATGAATCTGAAAGTGTACATAGAAATGTTGAATGTGATGATGTCGGTGTGGCAACTCCACTACATAGGCATGATATAGAACCAACCGAGTTTGATGCATCAACGTCTACTCAACACCAACCAGGCGGGGATTTTATTGAAGACGCAGAGGCAACATCCGATTCAGATGATGGCATCGGTAATAGTTGTTGCTCTGACCTAGAGGATTCGGTGTCCACAAATTCAGATCCTCTTTCTGACTAGAAAAACTCATTTTCAGAATTCCTGAGTTAAGGTTAATTTCCTAAACTTCAACTTGCACTTGTAAGAATCTCAATTTTTCTGTGCAACCCATCATCCTTAACTAACACATGAGCTGGTCTTTCGATATAGCTATGATGAATATATAATTTCATCCTAGCTATATAAGTATTTGTATTTATGCTACAGGCCCTTTCAAAGACTGTTGGTGATAGGAGACTTTAAACTTGGTGCATTGGAAAGACAGTTGGATGAATACAAAGAAGTTCTAATGCACTTGTAAGTGATTTTTAATGGCTACATGCCTCATAGACAACTTATGAATAGTAGTACAACGTTATTTAAACTCTTCTTGCATATGATGGATATTGCAGTAGAGATTTAATTTCAAATTGCTAGCTTATAAAAAAAATTAATGATAATTCATTTGAAAGTATTCCCCACCTGTGGCAAGTCCATCAATTACATTGGAGATATGAAAGCGTAGTTGGAGCCCCTCCTTTTTATGATAATTCCTGTATTGTTAATATGAATGATTTGTATATTAACCATCAAGTGCCTAATGTAAAAAAAAAAAAAAACTCTAATGTAAGAGATGGCATTCCAGATATCACCTTTTTTAATTTTTATAAAATTAAGTATTGACTTAATATAGACATGCTGGTTAGGCAACATGGGCAAGTTTATGCCCAGATTGATTATTACTTTCTGGATTGAGGATTGCAAAACAATCAAGTACTTTCTGGATTGAGTATTGCAAAACAATCAATCCAAATAATAGGTGCTTCTTCATCTCTTGTGCATAGACAAAAAAAACTATAACGAATGACGGTCCATACGTACCCGTCCTCATTAGCTGAGACAAATCTACCTTCATGAAAAATCTGCTTTTAATCACAAGATTAGAATGTGTGCATGAACCCTACATACGTTTAGTTTTATTGCTATGAAGTTAACACAAGGACTAAGCTAAAGGAGCAAGAATCTATGAACTGCAAGTGAGGGGAGATGTGAGAAGCTCGGACAAGTAGATACATGAAGTCAATATAGTTAATGTGTGCACAAAAGTTGAAAAAAAATAATAAGAATTAAAAGGCTGTGGTGATGAACGAAACCTTGATAAAACATATAATGACAAATTGTTTATACTTATTAAAAAAATGATGTTTGTTTATACTTGTTGGATGTGAGCCACACATTAATTCTAACAACTAGAGTACTGCAATGTGAAAAATATCGATTTATTTATGGATGAAATCTTTATTGAATCTATCTAATATAGGCTCAAACCTATGGGCATTTGGATTAAAGTATTGTTGTGAGATTAGTAGAGTAATTGAGATTTAATCATAGGGAGGACTTGCCTTCAGGCCTATTAATAATAAAAAATTGTTGTAAAAATTAAAGCTAGTTTAATTGGAGAGTTCTACATACCACACTCCCTTTTCAATTTCATTCTACTACAATCATGGGGTAGCATTGCTCATCTCTTTTAACAAGCTTGTTCATTATTCTAATATTACATTAAATTAACTGATTAAAAAAATATTACATTAAATTATCAAATATCCAAAAAGTCTAAGTTGTATGCTATGAAGTCTACGTGAACTAACATCAATGAGTTAAGATTATGCTACAATCTTACAGTGGTCATTAGATAATTTAGAACGGAAGAGGCGTTTGACTGTATGAAGTTAATCTTATGCTCCACTCCTTCAAGCTGAATAAATGGGAACCCAGTCTCATATGTTTCTATGTTTGGATCAACATAATCATAATGGCTGAAGTGGAAAAAAAATGCACTTGTTAGTAATCATGAGTCATATCCAAAGCACATTGCAGCGTTTAATTAATTCAAGTAAATCTAAGGACGAATCACACCCTCTATAGTGTCTACATAGAGTTTGCCTCTCATTGCAAACCATAGTCAAACAACGTCGAGAATAAAGACCATGCCCTTGAATCTCTGATTTAGTTCTCTATAATATTGGGTTGTATTCATGAATATAGCCCAATGTTATATTTCAAAGGAAATGCTACGCTTAGATTGTTACGAGATATGAGGCGTTATAATCGAAGGGTGCATACTTCTTGACTCTATTACCAACCTAGCCAACGCACCAGCCAACCGGTGTGGTGGTGATCACGCTGAGCGGTAAGCTAAGCTATTCACCTTGTCGACGGAGGAGCTATAGAAAGTGTGTTGTGCATAATTCATAAGATTCTATAGTAGCACCATATCAACCAACTAACCTAGATCTGCCGCCGAAAGTCTCTTTGCATGTTGGGAGTAAAGCATGCAAAATCTGCCTTTGGATCTTCGATCCATTAAATTTTGAATGGCATGACTCCTTTGCTTTTTTCGCTGGCATTTGAGTTGTCTCCCTTCCGCTTTCAATCGACACACTCGATGCAGATAGGCTCCGGTGGCCTCGACTTCTGCTTCTATCAGGCGGTGACTACCTTCCCAGACCATGCTTTCCTAAGAACCCATTTTTCAGGATTGGACAAGCCTGTCCAAAAAAATGTATATAACAATGAATAAATATTTATTTGAATTTATAAAAGTAAACAGTAATACTTATAAATGGCAACTGGTGCCTCAGAAATACTTATAAAAAAAATCTAAAAACTTTAATATGAAATTGGTTGATGTAGGAGGGGTAAATTTAAGTAATTTACTGCAAAACTCAAACTTTAGAAATTCCAAATCAGCTGATTAATTATTAAAAAGTGTTACTTTAACTGAATATTACGTTTATGGAAAATAATTAAGTAAAAATGTAATTAAAAGTTAGTAAAGTGACAACGAGATAGAGAACTTTACTTGGGAAAAAGATGGCAAGTGTAGTATATGGGCGGGAGACTTTGCCACCTTGAGCCAAATGAAAGGATTATGATGTTAAATCTGAGTTCAGCTACCCAGTAAACTGATGTGACAATTTAGTTCAAACTAGAGTGTGTGGGTAGGGAAACTTACGGGTGGGCAACACAACTCAGAAGCACTTGATACTCTGTATACCAATGGTGCTGCTTCTGCTAGGGATTCCTGTAGGCTGGAAGATTATGGCTTCAAGTGCTTTCATCTCTTTGTGGGTGTTGGTTTTGTTTGGTGCATAAAGCTTAAAGAAACTCTAATTTCTCTTCTAGAAATATATTCCTAGTACAACCAGTGATGGGCTTTTTTGCTTGTTGTCACGCAAGACTTCTCTTACAAGGTATGTGTTCAACTTTTTTACCCACAAAGTTGTTATGTATGTTTTATATGGTAATATTATTGAGCATTTCATTTCTTTATCAAGAAAAGGTAGTTTCTCAATTAATAGCTTGTATATTAAATCTATAAAGGAGGCTTGTTTACTGTGCAATTTTTGGATTGCAGAAACCCTTCTCTGAACCCAGCCAGGCAACACAATACTCGACTAGTTGGCTAAACTTGAGGTACGTGGAACAGCATTTGAGGCCTGTGAGTTGGTGCCAATCATTTTCCTGCTTGCCCCATGAATCATTTGTCCATATCATGCCTCAAAGGGGATATAGCTTGTATATTAAATCTGTAAAGGAGGCTTATTTACTGTGCAATTTTTGGATTGCAGAAACCCTTCTTTGAACCCAGCCAGGCAACACAATACTCAACTGGTTGGCTAAACTTGAGGTACGTGGAACTGCATTTGAGGCCTGTGAGTTGGTTCCAATCATTCTCCTGCTTACCTCATGAATCATTTGTCCATATCATGCCTCAAAGGGGATATAGCTTTTTGGTGCCCCCTGCATGCATGCATGGATCACTCGATAACGTGTGTAATTCTTTGTGATGGCTATGTATCCATATGATGAATGAATGATTGATACCTAGCACCAGCTTCCTGCTTAATTTAACATGTGGTAATTACACACACACACAAAGGTAGCCTCCCTTCAAAATTTGGCATAGTGAATGGAGCAGCATGTCCTTCAGGTAAATTGGAAGGGTAATTTCCATGCGTGAGTTGCAGATAGAGACCTGTCCTTTCGCTTAGTGGCAGAGTATCACCCAACCTACATGTCACTTTCCAACAGCTCCAGTAATATTGGAATATATATAAGCATAGTGTTCTGAGATACATATTTATTAGAGTTAAACATTAGTTGTTCTGACATTAGGTTGTTTCAGAAGTTGAATCACCTTGAAAGGCCCTTCATCACTCTTAAATGTCTATATTCACTAATGAAATATGGCCTGTGATTATAATAGGCAGGTTCAAGTATAAGATATATGGCACAAATTGGACGAGGAAGCGGGTTAAGACGAGGTAGAGGCTACAGACGCATTGGCTTTCGGGAGGCGACCACGTCGTCATCCTCCAATAATTTCATCATGTACCCCAAATGAAAATGACAACGAGGATTGTTCTGACGATTCAACGCAGCCTCCAAGCGTAGTTCCTGAGACAGAAGTTGTGCATCCAATATTGGATGCCCACACAAGTAGAGACGACAATGGTTGATTCTTTTATTATGCTCACCTATTATGTTGAATATTGTATAGTTTATATACATGTTTGGTTTAAAATTTGATAATCAAAAGTCAGACTTACACTTAAATTAAGTTTGATATTCCCTATGCATTGAGTTTGATAAGCTTCGAAAGCATGAGAAAATACCACTCAAAATTAATGATGGGCAAACAGCTCCATGTTGTGAGAATGCAAACATGTTTACCATACGGGTCACATGGATATTAAAGCATAGTGCAGACATGAGTCACACACGATGGACTGATGTTCCGATGGTAGAGAAAGATGAATTGATCGAATGTGTTTGGGTAAGCTTTTATTTAACTTGCATTAGGTATGCTTTAGCTTGTATTAAATGATTATGTAGTTGAAAGTAATGACTTGATATGTTTAGCCTGACTTCATTTTGGATTGGGGTTTGGCGAATCATAGATAGACGGTGTGGAAACAGTTGCGTAAGCGATTCAACGCTTTCCACTATCAATTGCACAAGAAATATTTGTTATATGGTAGCCATGAGGAAGCATTGGCTGGTGCGACTAAATTGGCCATATCTAATTTAGTTTGGGTGAAGCTATGTGGTAGATGGGGAAGTGAGGCATCAAGGTATATGCAAGCATTAAAACTAATGTTTTTTTGGTAGTTATGGCTTGGAAAAATATTTGTTTCAAAACTTTATGAACAATCTTCAAAGTTCTCATTTTTTATTGTATTTGCAGAAAATGTCAAAGCAAAACAAAGTGAACCATAACAAGCTGAAAACCAATCACACGCTAGGAGGAAGTCATTTGTGAGAGTCTTGGAGGAGAATGTATCCTCTGTTTATTAACTTCATCGTCATATGTCAATGATTAAAAATAGTCAAATACTAAAACATAAGAACCTATATTTAGGCAGGGACAAACCAAAAGTAGACAAATGACATTGATCCAGATTTCAATGTCAGTAATCAAGAAACCCTAATAAAGAATTACTGGAACTTCACTGCTGCAGAATATACAGCCAAATTAATGCTAGGCATGTGTCAAATGGCATTAGTAGCTACCCAGTTTTACTTCCAACAGACCACTATATAATCTAAAACTTAGTGGAAAGTGATGAAAACTCAAAGTCTTCATGTGTATTGAGACTTTGAGTTTATTAACTACTAGTGTCAAGATTTAATGGCTTGCTTTGTCATCATGCTTTTCAACACTGCACACTAATCAAAGAACAACACATGGAAAAATCTGCTTGCTATAAAATATGGATACATTTAGGAATAACTAAATTTTAATATGTAAGATTTCTCTTTATGCTTCATTGTTTCACAACGTTCGACTACAACAAACTTGATCGAGTTCTACAAGGAAGTCCATTGGTCTAGGAGTAAAGAAAAATCGTGACATCCACGATAGAAGAGCTTTATGTGAGAATTTTAATATACCTAGTGCTTGAATTTATGGTTTATCATTAACACAAAGTTCTGAAGTAACTTTACTGTCATTGTGGTAAAGAACAAGTTATGGTTTAATTTACACAATTATGTATTCTTTGTGCAGAAGCAAATGGTTGACAGGATGTAAGGTATAGAACCTGAGCAACAAATTGAAGAGGCAGCAGCTTCTGTATTTAGGGAGATACTAGGCCATAGACCAGGATATGCTAGAGGTCTAGGTGAGATGGTAATACCCACATCTACACTACAACATGATCGTGAACGGGAGAAACGTCATGCTGAAGAAGTGGAAAGATATAAAAAAGATGCTGAGTATTACAAGACTTAGTTTGAGGAGTTAAAGGGAGATTTTAGAGTACTTATGAAGAGGCAACGTGAGTATGAGAAGTGCTTGTATGGACTGATGTCAGGAATGTCACAAGGAGAGTCTCTCTCCTTGTATGGTTGTGAAATGCCTATATGTAATTTTGTTTTGGGGCATCACAGACTTTTGGTGGTGTTCATGGGCAGTCAGTGCATGAAGTAGTTAGAAGATATAGTGTATGGTTGTAAGTAGTGTTAAAATATTTGGATGCATGAATTGGGATGAGAATTTTGTGAGTAGTGTCATCTGGTATGGGCCATGATCTTAGTAGTTAGACGATATGTATAATCTGGTCATATGGTATGTGCCCTGACAAATATGAAATCAGGTGATTCTCTAATTTTTTTTTGTTATTTTCATTTTTTTATAGGTAAAGTCAGGTGACAAACTATTTATGGAATAGTTTGTAAGTAGAAATCATAAGAATTGGCATACTAACACTCTGCTATCATGTTTCTACTTACACTTATAGGTACAAGCAGTGCTTGCATAGTGGTTTTCATACAAAGATGACACTAGGCTCTTGGTGGACTATACATGCAGCTAAGATGTTGTGGAGACAAGGTTATCCATTTAATACCTTGTAATGATTATAGCATTTTTCATTTATATATCAATGCCTAGCTCACTTTTAGTTTTACCTTATATGGGATTCATACTTTGAGAACAGTTAACTACATATGAAGAGTAAAATTACTGCCAGTACATTTGAGAAATTATTAGTAATTCGATGTATAAGAATGAATACTATAACAAAGCATGGAATGAAGATTGCTCTGTAAGGGTTGTGTGAGCATTGGGATGTGTTCTGCTATTGTAGAGTAATGAATAATGAAAAGTCTAATACTGAAAGTTTAAGTGGGTTATGGCTAATTATGGGTTGATGATAACTATGTGATGCATGCTGAAGATGTTTAAAATAGTTTTAAAATCTTTTCCTTGAGTCAAATTGAATGACAGTGTATTTCTTCCAAAGGGCAAGTATATAGTTGATTGAGAAAGTATAACTTGATTGGTTTACTTGATCGTATTCCGGTGGCTTTACTTCTAACTGCTTGTTTGTCCTACTAGGTGGTTGTTTCATAGAGGAGCCTAGCTTTGATGCTGATTTTGTTGATCATCTTAGCTAGGCTAGAGCTAAGATGTTGTGGGTAAGCCTTAATTTGACGAAGAAAATGTAATTCAACAATAAGATGCATGGTGGTAGATCATTTTTTGCTATGATGGAGTGATGTTCAAGTGAAGATTTTCCTGCCTCAGCCAGCCTGCTGTAAAATTTATATTGCTTGTTGCCCAGGTTTATGAAATTTTGGAATATTTGGCAAACTTAGTATTAATGTGTTGTATTTGGTCAGTGGCTAGTATAGCTAGCTTAATATTGACTGTCTGGGAAAGTAATGTAGTGGTGGATTTATGACAGTTGATGAATGAATGTGTTTAATAGCCAGGGAATGTTTTATTGTGGATCCAATTAGTTTGGGCAGATGAAAAACCAGGCTATGGTTGTGGTATTTCCCTTGTATATATTCTGAGTAAAGTGATATAATATTAGCTAAGTGATATTATATCACTTTATGAAAGGTAGGAGTTTCATAAACTAGTGCCAGTAGTGTATCATGTGTAGTAGAATTGTCCCAGCAAGGTTCCTAACAAAAAGCATTTTCAGAATCATGAATGGATGCTATTGAGGAAAATAAACATTGTATAATAGATCTAGACGTTGGTTTACATATCCAGAATTACCAAAAATAAAATGATCTAATATTATTGGACAGTTGCAGCGAAATGGGAATGTGGTTGGGAAAAAGTCATGACTGCTTTAATCCCAGGAAGTGGCGAGCATTAAAAATCGACGGGAATAAATGATTTTTCCAGCGATAATGCAAAAGCGCTAGTACTAGGCCATAACGGTAACTGATATACATACGACATTTCCACCGACAATAACCTATGCAAAAAGATTTTCATTCTAAATGATTCTATGCAACGCTGCAAAAAACTGCTTTATAGCGGCGATAAAGATTTATAGCAGTGACAATAACCACCACTAGAAATTATTTTTCCCATCGATGATTCCATACAATGCAAAAACGTTCTTCAATTGCAGCGATCTATTCTGGCCGCTATCAGATATTTTAAACGCAATGCGTCAACTGCTGGAGGCATTTTTTCCAGCGCCTACATGCATATTTGCGACAGTCATTTAAACGTTGCAGAAACTTTTTCCAGCGACAATAACAGACGTAAAAAAGTTTTCTCATTCCCACCGATGCCTTGAAACGCTGCAAAATATCCTTTAATTGCAGCGAATTTTTTTTGTTGCAGTGATGATTTAACGACGATATTATGTATTTGCAATACAAAAGGTCACTTGGTGGAGGCCTTTTTCCCAGCGCCTAAATGCATGTTTGCGACAAACAAGGGAACGCTGCAATTAATATTTTTTCCAGCGTTTTATGATGATTCGACGCTAATAAGAATTAGCATCCGATTTTTGGCAACCAACATGCAGCGACTCAAAAATCGTTGGAAAAAATTTTTTGCGGCATTTTTTGGGCTTTTCACGGCGAATGTGTAGTGCTGGAAAAGACTGAATTCCTTGTAGTGTTTGCAAGTCCGAGAAAGGTATAAATCCAAGTAGCCAGTAGAGAGGGCCTAAATGATCAATTTCATCAACTAAGACTATCCATCTAGGAAGCAAAATACATGTGAGAATGAGGAAGGGCATGGTTAGGTAATGGAATTTTGTACAGAGCTTGGCTTCACAAAAGTGGTCTTTGAAGGAGAGTCTCAAACAATTATAAAGGCCATTTACAATGAAAAAGAGAACTGGTCATGGCATGGGCAAATAATATATAGATGATACCAAAGTAAGGTTAAAAAGGATGCCAAATTGGAGGGTTCAATTTACTTATAGAGAGGCGAATACAATAGCTAATCAATTAGCAAAACTAGCTATATTACATGATGACGAACGGAGCTGGATTGAAGAAGGGCCATATCAATTCATAGATTTGTATTGCAGGAAAAATTTTGTAATCACTAACTTTCTATTCAATGAAAATCTTCAAATATAAAAATGCCAACGAAAACATAAGACATACTCATACTGCAGGTTGGGTTAAACCCTAGTGCTCTAACTAAAATGAAAAAAAAAGGATTATATATATAAGAGTAATGCTAGATACAGTTATGGGTATATAAATATCGCGCACTTATTTTGAAAAATAGTGAAGTTTATTGTTAAATTTTTTTTTCATGAAGTGGGTCCAATGTTTACTTACTTTTTCAAAGAAGTGTGCAGCACTCGCATACTTTATGATTGCAAATATCATTTCTCTATATTATAAAGGGATGAAAGTTCAAACTTGGCATCAAATTACTTTTTTTTTTTCTAAGTAAGCAAACTTCATTAAAATAAAAGATGATACATACTAGGGGGTGGGGTTCTCCCAACAAATACCCTAATACATCAAATTACTTACCAGAAGACAGATTACAATACATATGAGCAACAAATACTAGTTGGTACGTATGTACGAAGTGACTATAATCTTCACGTGTACGTAGAGAGAAAAATAATGCGGGTTTCAAGTAGTTGATATTGAATGTGGTTCCTTGGTAGTTGTAAATTGGGTTTTATCTAAAAGGTGTACAGTTTGATATTTTTGGGATTTTTGGGAGGAACTGTTGATTCTTTTAGAGGAGTTTGATTTCACTATTCATCATTGATTTAGAGGAACGAATAATGTTGCAGATTATTTGGCAAAAAATGGTGCTAGGGGGGAGAATAAGATGTTTCGAATGGATGGACAGCTACCCAAGGACGTAAGAGGTTTGTATAGATTGGACAAATTGGGAATGACTTATTTGCGGGAGAAATAAGTGTTTCATTTTTGGTTAGTACTGCTTTTTTTGGGTCCTATTAGTGTATAGGTGCTGGTTCTATTTTTTTGTTGTGGTTGAGAATAGGGGTAGTTATGGTTATTGTTTATTTGTTGGGGTCTATTTAAAAAAAAAGAAAAAGAATATTAGTTCATGGAAAATGATTTACATACAACAAATTGTACATTGTACAACAATATTATAAAGTGAAGGATATTTTTGTAAAGTATCTTATAAAAGTAACAACATTTTACAAAAATATCCTCATTTTATAATTTTGTTATGCAATGTGTTGTGAAATATGTTGTGTGTGTATCAGTACTCTTAGTTCATATAGGCTTGTGCAAGAATTTGGATGGTGTAGATAAAAATGATCAGAGAGATGAGGCAATGATCTCTCAACCTTCCCTCAGTATATAGCTAAACATGTTATGTTTTCATGCGACAGTGTCAAAAACCTTGCTGGGAGGGGATTGGGGCAGCCCACAGCAAGTCCCCTTCCCCTCTCTTGCAATTTATGATGAGTATAATTTTTTTTTATATGTAAGTTTAACTCTCAAATGATATTCTTAACGTAATGTCATATGGTTTATTAAAAATTATTTAAAAAAAGAACACAAACAGAATCTAAGACTTTAGTCTTAATTTTTTATATTTTTAAATGTTATTTTATTTTATAATAAATCACGTGACATTACATAATGACGCTATGTCAAAAGGGTATCTGGAACTGTAAATTTTAGATAGCCTGATACCATAACTCTTTTTGAATAATTTTTTGACATGAAACATGCCATGGGACACGTCAACGAACATCTATAATGGTATTGATAGAGAAATGTTTTCAAAAGAATTGATAATCAAACTAGAAATTACAATGAATAAAAAGTTAAATTCAAAATTGCATAAACAAATTTGACTTTTAAACAAATCATATTAGGACGTGATTCTAAGATATAACCAGTGCAAAAATTAAAAACATAAGCCTCCGCCTGCAATTTCAAAAAGGCAGAAGGCACCTGTCCATGGTTTCCTGGAGTCCAACCGGTCCATATTGACCATGAAATTGTCTTTTTTATTTTTGGAGACGAGATTAAAATTACAAATTTAAAAAAATTAGTGTTAAAATATATTTTTAAATATATTTTTTATTTTAAAATTAAAAAAAATTAAATTTATTTTATATTAAAATTTAAAAAAATATAAAGATGAGATAGAATGAGATTGAGATATTTTCTAAAATAGATAAGAAGCCAGATATTTGCATTAGTATATAATAAAAGCTACTGATCATCCACCTACCTTAACCCTTCCGATCGTCTGAAGCCAAATATTACTTTTGGTAATGGCTTCTGCTCTTCCTCCAACTTTCTTTTACCTGCTGCTGCTCTTTCCAATTTCTGCTATTGCTCAAACTAGTCGTAACATCACCGTGGGTAGTTCTTTCACTGCAACTGATGAGAACTCTACATGGCTCTCTCCTTCTGGTGATTTTGCCTTTGGATTTCGAAGACTCAACAACAGTGATTTCTTCCTGCTCTCTATTTGGTATGACAAGATACCAGACAGAACCATAGTTTGGTATGCAAATGGAGATCGCCCTGCTCCAAGAGGATCAAAAGTGGAACTAAGTTCTGATCGTGGATTAGTTCTCACTAGCCTTCAAGGCGAAGAGTTATGGACATCTCAGAACCTTACTGTTGTTGTTGCCTCTGGTGTGATGAACGATACTGGCAACTTTGTGCTCGAAGATAGCAGCTTTAATAAGGTATGGGAAAGCTTCCTGTATCCTTCCGATACTATCTTACCTACACAGAATATGGAAAGGGGAGGGTTCCTTTCATCTCGACAATCAGACACCAAGTTTTCCAAAGGAAGGTTCCAGCTTCGTTTCGTTCAAGACGGGAATAAGCAAAAGATAGAGGTTGGTACTCTTGTGCTCAATACCATAAACTTGCCCACCAATGAACCTAATAGTCCTTATTATGTAAAAAACAGTACTGTTGGAGGTAATGCATCAAATCCCGGTAAACAATTTGTTTTTGATGAGTCTGGATATATGTATATCCTTAAAGAGAATGAGGAACGTAGCATTCTATCACCGGAAGTTCTCTCTTCAGAAAATTCCTATTTTAGAGCTACTCTCAATTTTGATGGTATTTTCACTCTGTATTCTTACCCGAAGACTGCCACCGGCAGTAAAAGCTGGACTGCAATTTGGTCTGTACCGGATAATATATGCATGGGTCCCTTTATTGAATCAGGAATGGGTATTTGTGGGTACAATAGTGTCTGTTATCTCCAACCAGATAAGAGGCCAAGGTGTGAGTGCCCAAGAGGATACTCTTTACTTGATCCAAATGATCCTTATGGAAGTTGCAAGCCGGACTTCATACAGGGATGCAAAGAAGATGAACTTAGCTCCCAAAAGGATCAGTATTATTTAGAGAATCTGACAAATACTGATTGGCCAACATCAGATTACATTAAATTGGTGCCTTTTAATGAAGATAATTGCACAAATTCTTGCTTGCAAGATTGTATGTGTGCTGTCGCCGTAGTTACAGATGGCAATACCTGTTGGAAGAAGAAGCTACCACTCTCCAATGGGAGATTCGCCTTAACTTTTCCAGGTAAGGCATTCATCAAAGTTAGGAGAGAGAATTCCACCCTACTGGGTCCCTATAATTTCCCGGTTCCAGGCAACGAGACATTCCGAAAAAAGAACCAGGACGGTTTGGTAATTGGAGGGTCAGTGCTTCTAGGCTTCTCTGTGTTCATTAACTTTATACTGATTGCCACTATGCTTTATAGTTTTTACTTCATTTACCAAAAGAAAATCAAACAAATTAACCAAAAAGGTGTTGGCTTGGAAATGAATTTGCGTCGTTTTACCTACAAAGAGCTTGAAGAAGCCACAGATGGCTTCAAGGAAGAACTGGGAAGGGGAGCTTTTGGTGTTGTTTACAAAGGTGAAATAAAGATGGGCTCTAATGTTCAGCTTATGGCAGTCAAGAAGATAAACAGTGTTTTCCAGGAGAATGAGAAGGAATTCAATGCTGAAGTAAATATAATTGGTAAGACACATCACAAGAACCTGGTTAGACTACTTGGCTTCTGTGATGAAGAACGACAACGGTTGCTGGTATATGAGTTCCTGAGCAATGGCACTTTATCTGGTTTCCTTTTTGGAGATTCAAAACCAGATTGGGAAAGAAGAATCAAAATTGCTTTTGGGGTTGTGAAAGGACTCTTGTATTTACACGAAGGGTGCAGCACCCAAATAATCCACTGCGACATAAAGCCTCAGAACATTCTCCTTGATGAATATTACAACGCAACAATTTCTGACTTCGGATTAGCAAAGCTGTTGATGATGAATCAGAGCCAAACCCATACCGCCATTAGAGGAACAAAAGGGTACGTTGCACCTGAATGGTTCAGGAACATGCCAATCACAGCTAAAGTCGATGTGTATAGCTTTGGGGTGATGCTGCTAGAGATCATTTGCTGTCGAAAAAGCGTGGACATGGAGTCTGGGGGAGAGGACAGAGCAATCTTAACTGATTGGGCTTATGACTGCTTTCAAGAAGGGACACTGGATGCTCTGGTAGATTATGACATGGTCGACATGGTGAAGCTTGAGAGATTTGTGAAGGTTGCCATTTGGTGTATTCAAGAAGACCCGACTCTTAGACCCACTATACGGAAGGTTTCCCAGATGCTGGAAGGAGTTCTTGATGTACCGGTTCCACCCTGCCCATTTCCTTGCCGCTAGTACTATAGTTACTGCAAATTGACGCCAGCATTTCTCAGTTATTGTATAGTTATGTGGGTATTTAGTTCTGTTCAAAGAATTATCTCTTTCTATTCAGACCGAGCATTAATACGAGGAAGACAGCTCTTTTGATGTATCCAGCTAGCTGTTGCAGATATGTTTGTGAAGTTCCTCAGAGAATCGTATTACTTCACATAAATGAAATTAATGCCTCTTTCTTCACGATTAGCATCAACTTGAAACTGAAAGTCTTATATATCATGTTGTAATCTGATTAAAAAATATGCAAATGCGATTCATCCTGGAAATTGGGACCTGAAGCCGCAAACATGGGATAAGGAAAGTCTCTGATCATATTTTGATACTTAGCTCTTTTGGTTTTTGATACCTGGATTTTGGTCTTTATGTTTATTTGTAACTTCCAGGTATCTGATTGCAATCATGATTTCTCTCTGTTAAAAATGAAGATTATCAATAAAATTGAAGTGTCTACCACTCTTTTTTTTTTTAAAACGAAGTCTTTATCATATCTTCGTTATAAAATCATAATCATAATAAAAATTAACTCTCTTTTTTAAACCATGCACGATGACCACTGACTTTCCCTTTATATAATTAACTCCATCAAATTGCAATCTTATGCAGTGTTTCGGAAACAATGCCAAATATTTATTAATTAAGGTCTCCATTTCTATGTTATATAATGTGGTGCAAAACAAATAAAAATTTGTATTAAAGCTAGCTGGACCCACATCCAAAAATAAAAATTTCCTGATTTTGACTATATATTGATAAAATAAGACCACCCCCTTTGAATGTTTAGATATTTCCAGCTCATTTTATTTCATTTTTTCTTAATATTCAGACACAACTCATCTACAAATACTTTTCAATTTAAAATTTTTAAATTTCTCATCTAATCATTACAATTTTTCTTGCTTCTTAATAAACACAAAAAATAATTCAATTTTTTTAAATCTCAAAACAAAAATTATATTATAACAATATTTTAATTTTATAATTTTTTTAATTCAAAAATTTCTCTCTTTTCTCCAAAATCCCATAAAACATCTTAACTTAAATCATTTCACTATTATTTACAAATTTCTCATCTCATATCAACATTCAAACGAGACGTAACTCTTTATTCCCATCTATTTTGACAAGCAAGATCAACATGTAGATTATTATATATTCATGAGAGAGTGTTAAATTGTGTTACAGTACTGTAAAAAGTTGTAACAATATCATGTTTAACTTCGAAGTATATTAATGTAGGTCTTTTGGTTAAAAGATAAATGAATATTAAGGAAATCGATCAGCCAAACAGCCCTTATTGGGGGAATGAATAGGGCTCCCTTTGAAGTGGAGGCATACATATTCTGAAGCGTGCGGCTCAAAGTAAAATTTAAAGGGCATGCAGGTGAGTGTCTTGTAATTGGTGGGTCGACGTGGCTGCAAATCACCTAAAAGTATATACCAATAATCAGGTATAAAACAAGAAAATGGCTTCCTTGAAGAAAACCTATTATGTACGTATATGATGTGGAAAACATAATCTTAAAACGAGGATTACACTGCATTTACAAACTACTTTCACATGAAGAGTTTCAATGTCTCACAACTTCAGGAATTTTCGCTCGACAGAGAGTATATCGCACATTTAGAAAGAATGCATCTTGATTCGTACGTATTCTCTTCACCGAACTTCGAGCGAGCATCTTCCTATAAAACTTGAAAAAGGTTTGCTCGACCGTTACTCGAGTAAAAGTTGAGCAAACTCGGGATTTAGGCTGGTTTTATATATCTTCCTTGCTCAATTCTCTTTCCTTCTTAAGTTCTTAATTATCGTTTAAGCCGGCCTCTGGATATCGATCGTTGATAGCCCGGCCGGCAGGCATCCGACATAAATATCATGTATATTAAGTTATTGAGGTTTCCCCGATTAATGTTATTAATTAATGCACGTATCAAAAGAAAATCTCATTAAAAGATGGTGGGTTTCGATCCCCTTCGTAAAAGGCCAGGCCGGCACAAAACTATGTATATTGTAACATATTTTGACTTTTCAATGACCATACACGTACGTATCTCCTTTTTTCTATATTCGTCAGTTACTTGTTGCATAAAAAATCTTCCATGCATGTTCGTATTACATTTATAATTAGGATTAAATAATATCTCATGAGTACTAGTCAAAATTTCAAAGACTTTACTAACTCAAACAGTTTAAAATAAAGTTTAATTATATATATATAATATAATATAGATCGATACTGACCTAATTAAATAAATAAAAAAGTTGATAGATTAATATACTACTATTAATTTGAAGCAGTCCTCGAATCCGCGTTCTTAGTCACCAAATTAAAGGATGTCGTATTAATTTCATTTTTTTTTGGACCTTTAATTATAAATATTATTAATTATTATTAAGCCTGTTTTGTACACATGCATGAGGTGGTAAAGGCAGCTCCGCATATTTTGGGCGATTCTGTTTTGGGTCTTCCTAGGGCATGGCTATTGCCGCTGGCCTTAGGGCTGCGTCGGCGTGTCACCAACGAACCTACGCGGGCATGGTCCTGGATCCTCCACAACCTCTCCCTGAAGTGAAGGTTCCCCTTCGGGCTTCGCAGATGGTGGAGGGCGAAGTTTGTATTATTTTTTCAAAGGAAGAACTTGAGAGATCTGCCTTGCCGTTTCAGTTTTCCATTGTGTTGAAGTTTCTTCGTCAGAGGCCTACAATGGATGCAATTCGTTCTGTCATTCATGCTAGATGGGGTCTGATGAAACAACCTATAGTTTCTTCTATGCGGAAACCTAGAAATGTATTTGTGCGTTTGACTACTGAGGAGGATTTTGTGAAGGCATTTGCTAGAGATAGTTGTGAAATTGAAGGTGTTCCGTATAGGCCTTTTCATTGGAATATTGATTTTCATGAGGATCATGAACCAGTATGTGTCCCTGTGTGGTTAAACTTGCTGGGATTGCCACCAAACTACTACCATGAGGATCTTTTGAGAAATATCACGTCGCCAATTGGGAGGTTTCTGAAGCGTGATAATTCGACAAGATGTGAGACTCGGACTGATGGTGCCAGTGTCTGTGTAGAGATGGATGTATCAAAGGATCCACTAAAGGCGATATGGATTGGTACCCCTCATCACCCATTGAGTTTTTATCAAGAAGTGGAATTTGAAACGCTTCCTGCTTATTGTCGGCATTGTCGAGTTCAGGGTCATAACGTGTAAGTGGCAATTGAAGCAGAGGAAAGAAGGGGTGAAGTCGGGGAAGAAAGATGGGGGAGGGGTCGTCTGGGTTCAGAAGCCCCCAAAGGAAATTGTTTCGAGTTTTCATCTTGGAGAATCCAGGAAGCAGGGGAATTTGGAAATTCAGAATCTTGAAGGGCAGAATGTTAAGGAATATGGTTCTAATGCTTCTGAGGGGCAGGTTGCATCTCGATTGTCTAATGATGTTATAGAGTCAATTGTGCAGGAATTGGAGGCAGAGTTGGTGCCTGTTTCAGATGCCCAGAATTTAACTGATCATGCCTTGAAGATAACTGAAGGGCAATCTGAGTGTATGGTTAATGATTCTATTTCCACAGAACTTACTGCCATTCTGATGGTGCAGGAGGTTGTGGGTAAAGGAATTGTGGCTCCGTTGGAAAATTCGATGGAAAATATTGAACAGCAGGGTATGGTTCATCTTGAGGGAAATGTGGAAGCATCTGCTGAGGTAAATTTTCTGGATAATGGGGGTGTTTACACCGTTTCAACTTGAAGGCAATGTAGTTACGTTTCTCAGTCCAGGAATTATCGGGACATTACAAATGGAGGGAGTAGGGGAGCATGAAGGTGGGACGTGTGTTCGACCTGAAGAGGCTGATCAGTTGGCAGAGGTGGAAACTTGTTCGGAGAATGACTCTGATGTAAAATGGAGCATTTGGCCAAATACAAAGCAGTGGCCTCGAATTCTGATATTCTGAAAGTAACTAAAGCCAAGGAAAAAGCAATGAAGGCGAGGAGTTCTAAGAGGGTTGTTCGTAAGCCCTCTAAACTTAATATTTGATTATGTCGTTTATATACTGGAATGCTAGAGGTTTAGGACCTCGAGGAGAAGATTAAAGATTTTAATTAAGAAGTTTAATCCTAAAGTTTTGGCGATTGCTGAACCAATGTTGAATGAGTCCCGTATGCTTTTATGGATGGATAAACTAGGATTTGAGAATTGTTTTTCTTCTCATGATAGGGTTGGTAAGTTATGGATGTTTTGGAGTCAAATGGTTAAGCTTTCGGTTTTGAGTTAGGAAGATCAGTTTATTACTGTGAAGATTTCGTATAATTTGAAGGAATTTTTACTAACATTTGTGTATGCTAAATGTTATTATGGAAAGAAGAAGATTGTGGGATTCCTTATCTAATTCAAGGTTTCCTCATTTGCCTTGGATGGTGGCTGGGGATTTCAATATTGTTCGTTCAAATCAGGAAATAAAGGGGGGTCGTCCTCGATTAGCTTTAGCTATGGATGAGTTTAATGAGTGGGTAGAAGCTAATGGACTTCTAGAGTTACCTTTTATGGGGAATTTGCTGTCTTGGTGTAATGGTCAGACTGGATTATTAAGACAATGGGCGAGATTGGATCGGGTATTTATGAATATTACTTGTTTGAATGAGTTCCCTGCTGTAGGTTTATGTTATTTACAAAGATCTTCTTCTGACCATTCTCCCATGGTCATTAATTTGGTGCGGGATAATTGTCGCTATGACTTCCCTTCTTTTAAATTCCAACAAATGTGGGTCTCCCATGAGCTGTTTTTTTATTGTGTTCAGAGGTTTGGGCAGGCGGAGCTGTCACAGGAGGCTAGTAGTCTGGTGAAACTTATGGTTAAACTTAAGAGACTGAAAGTGGCTTTGAAGGAGTGGAATAAGGGGACATTTGGTCGAACTAAAAAACACATTGCAGATCTTGAGATTCGTATTGACAGTTTAGAGGAGAGTTTGCAGGATAATTGTTCTATGGAGATAGAGGATGATCTTATTGCATCACAAGTTGAATTAGCAGTTTGGAATGATAGAGAACAGCTACGTCTTTCTCATATGGCAAAGCAGAGTTGGATTAATAAAGGGGAGGCATCTTCTGAATTCTTCCGTGCTGTTTCTAGGAGGAAAAATCATGAAATTCTTTCTATGACACTGCAAGATGGAGCTGTTCTCTCTAATCCCGAGGATATACACAATGCAGCTGTTCATTACTTTCAGTCTTTCTTGTCTGATGATAGTAGAAGTCGTGTTTTGCCAGATTTTTCTGATTTGGTCCAACCAATTGTTTCTAATGTTGAGAATGAGGCGCTGCGCAATCTTCCATCAGATCAGGAAATTTTTGAAGCGCTTAATTATATTCCTGTGGATAGTAGTCCTGGCCCGGATGGATTCGGTGCAGGATTCTATAAATCTTGTTGGCATATCGTGGGTATGGATGTTGTAAGGGAGTTCTTTCGAGGGGTTTCTTTACAAAGATTTTATAATGCTACATTTCTGGTTCTTATTCCTAAAGTTAGTAATCCTACTAGCTTTGAGAAGTTCAGACCTATCAGCTTATGCTCAGTCTTCTACAAAATTTGTTCTAAGATCTTGGTAAATCGTCTCTCGCCTATCCTTCATAAGATTATTTCTCCTGAGCAAGGTGCGTTTATTCCAGGCCGTAGCATATTTGAAAATATTAGCTTGACTCAGGAATTAATTCATGGTATTAATAAGCCATGTCGTGGAGGGAACATAGTATTGAAGATTGACATGGCGAAAGCCTATGATAGTGTATCTTGGGATTTTTTGTTGAAGGTGTTGAAGATATTTGGGTTTTCTGAATTTTTTTGTATGATTATTTGGCATTGTATCTCTTCGCCTTGGTTTTCTATTGTTCTGAATGGAATCCCTAAAGGGTTTTTTAAAGGAGGAAGAGGCTTGCGTCAAGGTGATCCAATCTCGTCCTATCTCTTTATTATAATGGAAGAAGTTCTGACTAGGTTGATAAAGAAGCAGGTTGTATTAGGCAAGATAGTACCTTTTTATCATCCTAGAGGTACCCCTACTATTTCACATCTCCTTTATGCAAACGATATTGTGCTATTTTCTACTGGAGGAAAGGCTTGGTTGAGGGCAATATCAATGGTGTTTAAAGTTTATAAAGAATGGTCAAGCCAGGTTGTGAGTAAGAGTAAGTCCTCTATTTATTTTTCAAAGCAAATTTCTGTATCTAAAAGAAGAATTTTGCTTAGAATGATGGGTTTTTTGGAAGGAAATTTTCCATTTGTGTACTTGGGAGCTCTGATTGTTTCTGGGAGATTATTGGTTAGGCATTTTGACAATATCATTTACAAAATACGGATCAAGCTTGAAGGATGGAAGGCGAAAATGCTTTCTAGCAGGGCAAGACTACTGCTCATTAAACATGTCATACAAAGTATGCCAGTAGACTTGATTTCGGTCCTGAATACGCCAAAACAAGTCATTAAAAAAATTCATTCTATTATGAGCACATTGTTTTGGGGTAGTATTGATGGTAAGCCAAAAAGAAAATGGTATGCATGGCGGGAGATGTGTAGACCAGTAATTGAAGGTGGCATGGGCATTAGGAATTTGAATGAAGTTCAACAATCACTTCATATGAAATTGGCCTGGAACTTGCTTTCTCAAACATCTCTTTGGGCTAATTTTTTCACAAAAAAATATGTGGAAGGGATGCATATCACTGAGATTGATGCTAATAAAGGTTTTAATTTCTGGCAAATGATTGTGAGATGCATTCCTTTGGTACTTGATAAGTCAAGATGGAAGGTTAGAGATGGGAATGTCTCATTTTGGAAGGATAACTGGTCGGGTTTGGGGCCACTGGTTTATTCTCATTCCATTTCTGAACAACCAGACCTCAAGCTAGAGGCATGTAAGGATGAGAGAGGTTGGAACAAAGACTTACTCTCTAGATTGTTGGGAAATGAACATGCTGCTGAGATAATTGAAAGGCTTGGTAGTGTGAAGCCAGGTAAGGATACACTCATCTGGTTGCCAAACGGTGATGGTAAGTTCTCTACTAGTAATGCACTGGAATGTATTCATACCAGAGTTCCAGTTTTTGCATGGGCAAAGTGGTTTTGGCATCCACCCTTACCAAAGAAAGTTGCAGTCACAATGTGGAGGGCTTGGCATAATTGTTTGCCAGTAGATCAGGAGGTGCGCATGCTGAACATTCCTATGGTATCAAAATGTAATTGCTGCTCAGGGGGTAAGGAGGAAGATCTTGATCACATTTTAGCTCGTAGAGAGCTGCCTGAAAAAATATGGGCAACTTTTTGCTGTTGGGGTAGGTCTCTCGGGATTACAGGGAAAGTCTTGGAGGGAGAGAGTTGAGTCTTTCCATAGAAGGGCAAAATTTTCTACTAAGGGGGGTTAACTGATAGGTGTTTTGCCTACTATTATCTCTTGGAGATTGTGGTGGAGAAGATGTCAAGAAAGAATGGAGGATAAAAGAATTTCTTGTGACTCGGTTTGTGCTTCGATTAAGTTCTGGTTGGTTTGGGTTGCTTCCAAAATGAAAGAGTCCAAGAGATTGAGTGATTCGAATGAAAATCTGCTAAGGCAGTTGCAGATTCCATTTAAACATCCACCTATTAACAGAATGCAAGTAGTGAAATGGAGGAGGCCTGCTGTGGATTTTGTGAAATTAAACATAGATGGGTGCTCTATGGGGAACCCGAGTCCTGCTGGTGTAGGTGGGGTGATCCGTAGCTCTAATGGCAAATTAATATGTGGCTTTGCAAATTTTCTGGGCAATCAAACAAATAATGATGTGGAAGTTCTTTCTGTTTTGCATGGTCTGCGTGTGGTGGACATGATGGGATTTACAAAGGTGGAGATTCTAAACTGGTAGTGGATTGGCTGAAAAAGAAACATTGTGGCTTATGGTACTTGGAGGATTTTTGGGAAGAAATTATGCTGAGGCTAGAGGGTAAACAGGTTGCTATTAATCACATATTTAGAGAAGCTAATGTTGTTGCAGATGATTTGGCAAAAATGGGTGCTAAAGGTGTGAACAAGCTTTGGGCTGGTAATGTTGGCATTCCGGCGTCAATTAGAGGCTTAGTTAGACTTGACATAGGAAGTGTTTCTTATATTCGTTCATGTTCATATTGATTCTTGTAATTCTTTCATTGATTATTTTTTATTTTTGCTTCATTGTTGTTTCTGTTCGGGAAATAATTGCACTACTAGAAGTAGATTTTGGTTTACTTGTTAGTTTCTAGCACTTAAGAGTTGTACATGGTTTCCTTTGCCAAAAGTAAGGATTTATGAATAAAATTTGGGCGAGAATCACTTCTGGACATGTGATCACTCTCTCTTTGAAAAAAAAAAAAATTAAGCCTATTTTGTACTTTCGATTTACTTATAGAGAGGCGAATACAGTAGCTAATCAATTAGCAAAACTAGCTATATATATATTACATAATGACGAACGGAGCTGGATTGAAGAAGGGCCATAATCAATTCATAGATTTTTATTGCAGGAAAAATTTTGTAATGACTAACTTTCTATTCAATGAAAATTTTCAAATATAAAAATGACAGCGAAACATATATAAGACATACTCGTACTGCAGGTTGGGTTTTCAAACCCTAGTGCTTTAAGTAAAATGAAAAAAACAAAACGAGAATTCTATATATATTAGTAATGCTAGATACAGTTATGAGTATACAAACGTCGCGCACTTATTTTGAAAAATAGTGGAGTTTATTATTAAAAACTTATTTTATTTTTTCATGAAATAGATTCCATATTTACTCACTTTTTTCAAAGAAGTATGTAGCGCTTGCACACTTTATAACTGCAAATATCATTTCTCTATATTATAAAGGGATGAAAGTGTTGGAGTGTTACATCTCATATTGAAAGCATGGAATTAAAAAGGAAAGAAGAAAGACTTAAAATAGAAAGAAAGTTAGAAGAGAAGAGTTTGTTAGTTATTTCAGTTTATTTTGTTATTGTACTATTGATGTATTATAAATAGGACTCAAGTCTCATGTAATTTTCATTCATTACAATTTAGTAGTTTTATCAAGTCCAAGTTCCTTTTAGTTTCTCTGTTTTCGATACTTTCTCTTCACCAAGTTCAGATTCATCTGATTCTCAACATGGTATCAGATTGAAAACTTAAAGCTTCCGCAACCTCAACTTCTACCTTGTGAAATTCTGCTCTGGAATTCTTGCATCAATTATTTTGCTCTGAAATTCTTGCATCGATTATCTTCAAGTTTCTTGCATTTTCTTGAACAAATTCTTGAAAATGAGTTTTGTCAATCCCTCTCCTGTCAATCCCTCTCCTGTCAATCCTTCTTCATTTCACTCTTTTAACAACCTCCTATCAATCCTTCAGATGACTCATCAAGTCCATATTACCTACATCCAAGCGACAATCCTGGTGCTTTATTAGTATCAGAAATCTTCAATGGAGAGAACTATGTACCATGCAATGGATAGTCATTGCATTGACGGTCAAGAACAGGGTACAATTTATAGATGGCTCAATTGTTTCTCCCTCTACTGATCAACTTGTTAAACACACAGCATGGTTAAGAGCAAATAATCTGGTTCTTTCTTGGTTGATGAATTCTATTTCAAAAGAAATACGAAATAGCTTTCTGTTTGTGACATCTACTGTTGATCTTTGGAATGAACTTAAAGCCAGATATCTTAGGAGTGATGGGCCAAGGGTTTTCCATCTTGAGAAATCTTTGAGTTGCATCAGTCAGGGTGCTGTCTCTGTTACTAAATATTTGACAAGAAAGAAAACAAGAGATTGCCCAAAAAATATAGAGAAAACGTCTCTGATGTGAATTCAAATTATCAATAATCAAGAATGATCCAAATCACCCACAAGCCGAGCTGTAATAGCTGAAAATCGTCTGTATTGAAATTTTACCAAAATTAGCAAAATCTCAATAACCATGCCAAAATTAAATACATAATAAAAGAAGTAATCTGCCAAAAAATTGGCCCAAATCGAGTTCAGAATCACTTCCAAAACAGTAAATGAAATATTACCATAAAAGACAACAAATAACTAAAAATAGGAAATTGGAGGAGAAAACAGTAGAATTTGAACTAGAAAAAGATGTACATCAAGCATAGTTGGGTGCCCATGATGTGCGCACTGAAAAGAGCTTTCCGAATTAGGGTCGTATGCGCGGTTCTGATACCTGTAGCCAAAGTTATGGCTAAAATACCGGAACGTGCTCAAAACTGCCCCAACTAAAGAAATATCACGATTTCTTGCCTTCTTTGCGCTGATCTGCCACCTCAAGGTATCTCAGTGCAGTCAACGTGCAATCTGACAACTCAGCATCATCTGACTCAGATCTAGATCCTCCTGCATCAGTCGCCCCGGGTTGGAAAGAACTCGTCCTCAAGTTCACAGTAGCATCATCAGGGTCCACAAAACAAGAGCTCAAGTGTTTCACATTAAATACATCAGAAGTCTTCAAATGGCTAGGGAGGCGTAACCTGTAGGCATTATCATTGATCTTCTGTAGGATCTCACAGGGTCCAATCTTCCGCTCTTTCAGCTTATTATACTCTCCAACAGGAAAACGATCACGAGTTAATACTACCTAAACAAAATCACCAACATCAAAAAGTACCTGGCGACGATGACTATCTGCTTGAGCCTTATACTTGGTATTGCTCTCGTGAATGGCCAGCCTCACTTGATCATGGATGCCTCTAAGATGTTCTGCCATCTCATCTGCCTCGGGATTCAAACGACCCACACGTGGAATGGGGGCTAAGTCCAGCACATCGGATGGGTTCTGACCATAGGCAATCTCAAATGGACTCAGTCGTGTGGTTCTGTTCTTCGATCTATTATAGGCGAATTCTGGTTCGGGAAGAGCAATGTCCCATTGCTTTGGTTTAGTTCCAGCCAAATTCCTCAAAAGATTGCCCAAACTCTGGTTCACCACCTCGGTTTGACCATCTATTTAGGGGTGGTAGGCACTACTGAAGTTCAATTTGGTTCCCCATTTCTCCCATAAGCTCTTCCAGAAATGGCTCATGAACTTGGTGTCACGATCTGAAGTGATTGATCGAGGAACACCATGTAAACGAACAATCTCCTTAAAGTAAAGATGAGCGATCCGAGCAGCATCCATTGTTTTCCTGCAAGCTACATAATGGGCCATCTTGGAAAACCTGTCAACTACAACCAAAATAGAATCCATGGATCGTTGGGTCCGGGGTAAACCCAGCACAAAATCCATACTGACATCAAACCAAGGAGCCTCAAGAATAGGCAAAGGAGTGTACAGGCCTGCATTGGTGAGAGTCCCCTTGGACCGCTGACACACATAACATCATTCCACATTATGAGCCACATCACTAGTCAGTTTGGGCCAATAGTAATCAGAGGATACCAGGGCCAACGTCTTATCTCGCCCAAAATGACCCTCGCTATGAAGTTCACAAATAATCTGCTGCCTTAGTGAACAATTTGGGATATACAACTGTAATCCACGAAATAAATAACCATTATGTAAAACAAAATCATTTTGTTGGCCATCAGTTACCTCCCGAAATATCCTTCCAAATGAAGGATCTGCTGCATACATGTCACTGAAAACCTCAAAGTCTGCAACTTTGGTGATCATGCTGGTGAGGAGTAACGTACGATGGCTCAGGGCGTCTGCTACTCGGTTCAGACTCCTGACAAGTGTCTCAATGAAAATGTGAACTCCTACAAGTAGGCCACCCACTTAGCATGTTGCCTGCTCAACTTGTGCTGGCCATTGATGTACTTTAGGGCCTCGTGATCAGTAACAAGAATGAACTCACGCTGCACCAGGTAGTGTCACCAATATTTCAGGGACTGAACTATGGCATAGAACTCCAGATCATAAGTGGAATAATTCTTCTTCGCCCCTGACAGCTTCTGTGACGCCCCGACTCCCACGTACAAAAAGCCTCGGGAATCGTGACGTCAGGATGATGACAACACGGTTCACACATCCCAACGATATGTGCTCAATTGTGTGCAACGTGCCACCAGAGCACCAAAGAGTCGCAGCGGATAGTAATAATTAAGTCGCTAAATACCAGAATTTTTATATACAAAATAACCAAAATCCAAATATACTTAAAGTTATACAGTCATCTAAGAAAATATAATAAAACCGAATACAAACGCATGGAAAACAAATCCTATAACCAAAAATAGCAGCAACCACTTGTCACTTAACCACGGAGCCGATCTCTAAGGCTTGTCGTCTTCGTCCTCATCTGCAGCAAAATCTACCGTACCATAAAATGGTACCGCAGGTAAGTAATAATCCAAACGATCTCCAAGATTAAAATACATTTAATGCAACCAACATGCATGCATATGATGATATATGCACCAAACCCAAAAATATCATTTTCCCAAAAACGATTTACACAAAGATATTTTATTGGACACTGTAGGCGGGAATCACAGGCGGGACTCTACCACCATCTCTGCTTACCACCATCCCTACTGCGTGTACCGTAGGCGGGAATCGCAGGCGGGACAACACCACCATCCCTGCTTACCACCATCCCTACAGTCTCCTTTCCTTTTTTCCCACAACTGAAAACCCAGTTTTCAATAAACACAAATGTGATTATGCATGCACATGCAATGCACTAATCCAACCATAAATTCTACCAATCAATCCAGCAGTAAATTCCAACAACCAAACCAGATCACAACACAACCAATCACAGACATAATAAACCAGTCAGTGCAAAAATATATTAAAACCTTAAAGATGTTCGGGAAAATACTTACAGCGCTTTAATATATTTTTCGGAGGATCACGAGAGAGCTAGAAGCGCCAAAACAGCAACACCACAGTGTAAAAACACTGTGGCCGAAAACACAGTGAAACCCAAATTCACACGGGGCCAAACGAAGACTTGGGAACGGTAGGGTAGGGCCTATGGAAGGTGGGGAAACTAATGGTGTCGAAGGTTGGCCGTGGGTGGCGGCCGAAACGGCGGTAGAAGGCCGGATAGTCAAAAACGGAGATGAGCTCGGCTGGGCTTCACCGGTGACGGATCGGGGCTGGGGTTGGGTCCATTAGGTTGCTAGAGGGCCGGTGAAGAAGTAGTGAAGAAATGGTGGCCGGAGGTGGAGCGACGGCGGCGCTAGAGCAAATGGAACGCCGCGGCTTTGAGGTGTGCGTGGGGGCTATTGCCGGCGAGGGAGAGGCTGAGATCGGAGGTATGGGGTCGCCGGCCGGTGGGGAAGGCGATGGGCTGGCCGGTGTCGAGCACGGCGGCGCGGGGTGGTGGCTGGCTGGAGAGGAAGAAACGGCGTGGGAGAGGAGAGAGAGGGTCGAGCTGCACGGGCTGGGGAGGGAAACCGGAAAGAGAAAGAAGAAAAAGAAAAAAAAAGGGAAAAAGAAAAAGAGGAGGAAGAAAAAGAGATCCAGCCCTTTCAACTTGGGTTTCGAAAGTGATCCAACGAAAAAGGTTTTAAAGCCACTAGATAAATAAAATAATTCAAACTCAATGAAATGCTCGATTAAAATAATAAAAATATTAAAATCCCAAAAACAAGCCAATATAAATTAAAGATCAATTTAAAATGTAAAACAATAAATAATACTAAGAAAATCCATTAAAATGATTTACACAACTTAAAATATTATAAAATAATATTTCAAAACTCCTTAAATTTTTAAAACAAGAGAATGAATTTTTAAAATAAATTAAAATAATCCTTCTTTAAAAAGCACTAAAATACGGGGTGTTACAGCTTCTCCCTGAAAAAGGCTATGGGTCGCCCTTCCTGACTCAAAACACCGCCAATGCCAATCTCAGATGCATCACAATTGACTTCGAAAACCTTGTCAAAATCTGGAAGTGCTAAAACTGGCGTCTCTGTCATCTTCTGCTTGACCAGTTGAAAACTGATCTTTGCCTCTTCAGACCACTGAAAGTCACCTCCCTTGAAGCATTCTGTAATAGGAGCAATCAGAGTGCTGAAGTTTCTGATGAATCGACGGTAGAAGGACGCCAATCCATGGAAATTCCTAACATCGTGCAAGGTCTTAGGTTTGGGCCACCCCAAGACCGCATCTATCTTTGACTGATCTGCATGAACACCATCAGTAAATACAACAAAACCAAGAAAAGTTACAAAAGTAGTAAAGAAAGAACACTTCTTCTGATTGACAAACAAGTGCTCCTTTCTCAACATGTTAAGAACTGCTTGGAGATGATCAAAGTGTGACGCCCATGTCGGACTATAAATGAGGATATCGTCGAAGTAAACTACAACGAATCTCCCTATAAATGGTTGTAGAACCTGATGCATAAATCTCATGAATGTGCTGGGTGCGTTGGACAGCCCAAAAGGCATGACCATCCATTCATACAATCCCTGCTGCGTGTTAAACACCGTCTTCCACTCATCTCCAGGTTTTATTCTGATCTGGGGTATCCGCTTTTAAGGTCAATTTTTTAGAAGACCTTAGAACCGGACAGTTGATCCAGCATGTCATCTAGGCGTGGAATGGGAAACCTGTACTTCACTGTGATCCTGTTGATCGCTCGGCTGTCAACACACATACACCAGAAACCATCTTTCTTCGTTACCAGTAGGGCAGGGACTACACATGGGCTCATGCTCTCACGGATGTAGCCCCTCTCTAATAACTCCACCACTTGACGCTGCAACTTTTCAGCTTCTTTGGGACTAAGGCGATATGCAGGTTGGTTTGGTAAACTCGACCCCGAAACAAGGTCGATCTGATGCTGAATATCTCTCATAGGCGGTAACCCAAGAGGAAGATCTTCTGGCATCAGGTCAGAAAACTTTGCTAGCAGCTGCTGCACCTCTACTGGTAAATCTGGGCTCACGTCTGCTGCACTATTCCCACAAGGCAGCAGGGCATAAATCACAACTTCCAGCTCAATCTCTTCTAGGAACCTGGACATAGAGAGAAGGTTAGTATTATTGGTCCACAGGGTAGGAGTGGTTCCTTCCCGGCGAGGCGCCAACACAACCTTCTTTCCCTTGATACTAAGGGAATAAGTATTCTTCCGCCCATCATGAACAACACTGCGATCATACTGCCAAGGCCTGCCTAACAATACATGACAAGCATCCATAGATACGACATCACACCAAGCATTATCAAAATATTTTCTGCCGATCAAAAAAGATACTAGGCATCGCCTATCTACTGTTACCTCGCTGTCTTTATTCAGCCACGACAATTTGTATGGCTTGGGATGACGATCTGTCTTCAGCTGTAATTTCTGGACAGCTTCTTTAGAAACCACATTCTCACAATTGCCGCTGTCAATGATCATCTTGTAGACTTTATCTGCAACTATGCAGGTTGTGTGGAAAATATTGGTTCTCAACCAATCGTCACCTGTATCACCCTTAGGAGTTAGTAGACTCTTACGAACAACCAGTGTCTCATGGCCATCACCATACAATACGTCTCCATCTTCATCATCATCGTACACAGGCTCTCCATTCATCTCAGTGTCTGCTTCCATATCTTCCTCAATCAAAAGAGTTTTTCCTTTTTGATTAGCAGGCTTCCTGCAATCAGTCGCTCTATGCCCCTGTTCACTACACCTGAAACATCTTATATTAGAATTAGAACTCTGACCCTACAATGGCTGCTGGACGGGACGAGGTTCTTGAGGGCGATTTGGCCGACTGTTTTGATCGCTTCTTATCACTGGCCTCCTGCTCTGCTGTTTCTCTACGACGAGTGCACACTAGTATGCTTCAAAAACTATCCACAGCGAGTGAAGACTGAGGACATCCTGTAGGGACTACCGCAATCCTCCCAAATATCGCGCCACCAACTGCTCTTCTGTCTCAGATAGATCATTACGGGCTATCAATTGATAAAGTTCTTCAGTGTAATCATCAACTGATCTCCTGCCCTGCCTTAACGAGTGAAGTCGCTGAAATAAAGATTGAGTATAGCCGAAGGGAAGGAAGTGACCCTTCATCTTCTCCTAATCAGTAATCTTGGCCTTACCATGCTTGTCTCGTGATCGCCTCAACTGCTCCCACCACGCAGATGCCCTACCTTTGAGTTTGATGGCGACCAGTTTCACTTTGACACGATCAGAAACCTCCTTATAGTAAAAAATTTGCTCCACCTCATGCAACCAATCAATGAACCCTTCAACCTGTAACGAACCAAAAAACTCGGGAAGATCCACTCGGAAGCCAAGGTCCCCATGACTCTTCTCCCAACCATGGTGCTCCCGGTATAAAGGACGTCGATGATATGGGTTTTTGAAACTGGAATCAGAATCATGATCTTCGATCTCACGATCGCCGAAATCCTGCGCCGTTAGACACCGGGTTAACTCTGCAACTTGTCTCTGCAAATCTTCAATCATCACATCCTAAACGCTACGATCACAATGCGGTACTTCCTCGTTAGGAACCTGTCCACGATGACCACGACCCCGACCACCAGCCATGAAAACTGATGAGAATGACCCCAGGAAAGATGCTAAAGCTCTAATGCCAACTGACGCTGGACAGAATAGCGATTATTCTGTAGGCTAGTTTAAACAGATGATTCATAAGAAAGAAAACAAGAGATTGCCCAAAAAACACAGAGAAAACGTCTCTGATGTCAATTCAAATTATCAATAATCAAGAATGATCCAAATCACCCACAAGCCGGGCTGTAATAGCTGAAAATCGTCTGTATTGAAATTTTTCCAAAATTAGCATAATTCCAATAATCATGCCAAAATTAAATACATAATAAAAGAAATTATCTGCAAAAAATCTAGTCCAAATCGAGTTCAGAATCACTTCCAAAACAGTAAATGAAATATTACCATAAAAGATAAAAAATAACTAAAAATAGAAAATTGGAGGAAAAAACAGTAGAATTTGACCTTGAAAAAGATGCACACTGAGCATAGCTAGGTGCCTACGACATGCGTGCTGAAAAGAGCTTTCCGAATTGGGGTTATATGTGCGATTCTGATACCCCGTAGCCAAAGTTATGGCTAAAATACCGGAACGTGTCCAAAACTACCCCGACTAAAGAAAGATCACGATTTCCTGCCTTCTTTGCGCTGATCTGCCACCTCAAGGTATCTCAGCGCAGTCAACGTGCAATCTGACAACTCAACATCATCTGACTCAGATCTAGATCCTCCTGCATCAATATTTTAGTACTTTTAAGACCCTTTGGGACGAGTACATTAGCTATAGGCCATTTCCAACATGCACATGTGGCAAGATGGCTACATGCACTTGTGAACTTTTCAACTTTCTACAAATCAGACAACAATCTGATTATGTACTCAAATTCTTGGTGGGGCTAAATGATTCTTATGGCTCTATCAGAAGTCAATTGCTGCTAATGGTTCCATTACCAAGCATGTCCAATGTTTTCTCCCTACTCCTTCAAGAAGAAAGTCAAAGACAGCTTATAAATTTTGCTACATATAACGAGACTCATGCTTTGATGGCGAAGCAATTCAATTAGCAGAATTACCAGCCAAAATCTTTCAAGGAAAAACCAAAGAAATCTGCCCTACACTGTACTCATTGTGGATATAATGGTCACACAGTGGACAAATGTTTCCAATTACATGGTTATCCTCCTGGCTGGAATGGACCAAAGGGAAAAAGAAGTGTGGCTTCTGCTCATACTGCCATTACAACTCCAGAAGTCTACAATCAAAATAGTAATGAGCAACAAAAGTTTTGTTTCACTCCAGAGAAATTCAATAAACTAATGGCAATTGCAAATTCAGTACAGCCCAATTCTTCCAACCAGAATAATGTTCAACCAGCTGTTAACCTTGTCACCACCTCTCACTTTTCTGGTAAAGTGCAACCTCCACTTAAACCAACTTTATTTTCTTGCAATTCTGTTGCTTCTAAGCCAAATCCCAATTTATATTGGATTCTTGATACGGGTGCAACAGATCATATGATCTATTCACCACTCTTATATCATTCTACACCTAAACCAATTAATACTTCCATAAATCTTCCTAATGGTACTACAGTTCTAGCTACACACATTGGTACTGTATGTCTCTCAGATTTCTTACTTTAGCATAATGTCTTGTGTGTTCCTCATTTTGCATTCAATCTATTATCTGTTTCCAAACTCACTGAACAATCTAATCTTTCTCTTACCTTTACTGCTTCCCATTGTTTTTTACAGGACCAGTCAATGGAGAAGATGATTGGGATTGCTCTTGAGAAAGAAGGACTTTACCATCTAACTCAAGCTTCATCAAAAGCTAAAACCTGCAATTCTTTTCAGTTTAATTCTGTATCTTTTGCTTTATCCTCTACTCACAAACAATCAGATGTATGGCATTGTAGATTAGGATATGTATCCAGTTCAAGATTACATTCCCTCAAACAGATTGAATCTGCTATCACTCTTGATGCTACAAATGTTTGTGACATATGTCCTTTAGCAAAGCAAAGAAGGCTTCCTTTTTCTGTATCACAAAGTAATTCTAATAAAAGTTTCGATTTAATCCATTGTGATATATGGGGTCCTTTTGGCACTACTTCTTATTCTGGTTTTAGATATTTCTTAACTATAGTCGATGACTTCACAAGGTGTACTTGGGTATACATGATTAAAGCTAAATCAGAAGTGCCATCTTTCATCAAAACTTTCTATAAAATGATAGCAAACCAATTTTCTTCTTCTGTCAAAGCTATAAGGTCTGATAATGGACCAGAATTCTTACTCACAAAATTTTATCATAAATATGGTATTTTGCATCAGAGAAGTTGTGTAGAAACTCCACAACAAAATGGTGTTGTGGAGAGAAAACATCAACATCTAATGAGCACTGCTAGAGCCTTAATGTTTCAAGCAAATCTACCATTAATTTTTTGGAGTGACTGTGTGCTTACTGCAGCACACATAATCAATAGAATTCCTATTCCTCTACTTCAAAATAAAACCCCTTTTGAAAAGCTTTTTAACAAAACACCTAATCTTTCTCATTTAAAAGTTTTTCGCTGCCTTTGCTTTGCATCAACTTTAACTAATCACGAACATAAATTTGATTCAAGAGCCACAAAGTGCATATTCCTAGGATATCCTTCTGATATTAAGGGTTATAAACTCATGGATATAAACACCAATAAGATACTTGTTTCTTGGAATGTCATACTTTATGAAACAATTTTTCCTTTCCAAGTGTTACCACAAAATCCTGAAACTCATTCCTTTATGTTTCCTATTTCACAAACCTTTTCAGATTTACCTTCTACCAACTCATTCTTCAATTCAAATCAAAATGTGGAATCTGAATCACCACATAATAATTCTATTTTTTTTTTCTGAACCTCATGCACATATTGAATCAGATTCACCTACATTTTCCTCTCCATCCAATATGGATCCAATGCCTGATTCAACTGACCCATAAACCCTACAACTCAGAAAATCAACCAGAATTAAACAAAAACCTTCATATCTGCAGGACTATTATTGTGGTAATATCTCTTCATCTCAAAGTGCAACTCAGTCATCTGCTTCAACTGACTGCTCTCCAGCTAAAGGTAATTTCTATTCTATTCACCATTTTCTTTCTACAAGTAGATTATCTACACCACATAAAGCCTTTTTAACTTCTATCAACTCTTCATAACCCAAAATATACAAACAAGCTTCTAAACTACCTGAATGGCAAGATGCCATGAGAAATGAAATTACTGCTTTGGAGTTGAATAAAACTTGGGAGCTTGTTACTCTTTCTAAAAATAAAAAGACTATTGGATGTAAATGGGTATTCAAAGTGAAATACAAAGCTGATGAAACTACAAAAAGACATAAAGTTAGATTGGTGGCCAAAGGGTATACTCAGCAAGAAGGCCTAGATTTCTTTGGTACTTTCTCTCCTGTGGCCAAGATTACATGCATTCGATTACTACTTGTTGTAGCTGCAGTCAAATAGTGGCATCTCCATCAACTAGATGTCAATAATGCATTTTTGCATGGAGATTTACATGAAAAGGTGTACATGGAATTGCCTCCTGGATTGGTTGTCCAAGGAGAACAGAAAGTTTGTCGACTTTTAAAGAGCCTCTATGGCTTAAAGCAGGCTTCTAGGCAATGGTTTGCCAAGCTATCCAATGCCCTCATTTCCTATGGTTTTGTTCAAGGTAATTCTGACTGTTCTCTGTTTATTAAGAAATCTGAAAGTTCTTTTATGGCCCTACTAGTCTATGTGGATGATGATCTATTGGCAAGTGATAGTATTCTGGAAATTGAAAGGTTGAGGACTTTTTTAGATGAAAAGTTCGCTATTAAAGACTTAGGACAGCTGAAATACTTTCTTGGTTTGGAAGTTGCAAGGTCCAAAAATGGTATCTCATTATGCCAAAGAAAGTATATACTTGACATACTTGAAGACACTGGTTTAACTGGATCAAAACCTGCTGCCTTCCCTATGGAGTCTACCCTCAAGTTATCATAAAATGATACCAATTTACATGAAGATCCATCAGGTTACCGAAGACTTATTGACAGATTACTTTACTTGACTCTCACTAGGCTTGACTTAGCCTATTCTGTACAAGTGCTCAGCCAGTTTTTAGCAAAACCTGCTGTCAGTCACCATCAAGTAGCCATTCGAGTATTGAGGTATCTAAAGGCCACACCAGGGCAAGGTCTCTTCTTTCCATCCTCATCAGATTTTCAATTAAAGGGTTTTTTAGATAGTGATTGGGCAGGCTGTGTAGATACTCGAAGGAGTGTCACTGGTTTTGCAATTTTTCTTGGTAACTCATTGATTTCATGGAAGTCAAAGAAACAAGTTACAATAAGTCGATCATTTGCAGAGGCAGAGTGCCAAGCCCTTGCAACTACAACATGTGAGATACAATGGCTTTTGTATGCCTTACAAGACTTGGATATCAATCATTCACAGTCAGCTTTGTTATATACTGACAATAAATCAGCAATGTCCATAGCCACAAATCCAGTTCATCATGAGAGAACAAAGCATATCCAGATTGATTGTCATCTTATTAGAGAAAATTGCAGCAGCATGTTATTAGACTCTTCCATATTCCATCGAGATTACAGCTAGCAGACATATTTACAAAGCCCCTCGGATCTCTACTTTTTCATCATAATCTTCGCAAGATGAACATCATTAACATCCATGTTCATCTTAGGGGGGGTGTTGAAGTGTTACATCTCATATTGAAAGCATGGAATTAAAAAGGAAAGAAGAAAGACTTAAAATAGAAAGAAAGTTAGAAGAGAAGAGTTAGTTAGTTATTTCAGTTTATTCTGTTATTGTACTATTGATGTATTATAAATAGGACTCAAGTCTCATGTAATTTTCATTCATTACAATTCAGTAGTTTTATCAAGTCAAACTTACATCAAATTACCTTCTTTTTTTTTTCTTTTTTTCTTTTTTTCTAAGCAAGTGAATTTCATTAAAATAAAAGATGATACATACTAGGGGGTGGGGTTCCCAACAAATACCCCAATACATCAAATTACTTACCAGAAGACAAATTACAATACAGATGAGCAGCAAATACTAGTTGGTACGGACGAAGTGACTATAATCTTTGCATGTACATAGAGAGAAAAATAATGCGGGTTTCAAGTCCTCGTAGTAGTTGTAAAGGGAGATGGACATGGTGGAATAGGTACATCAACAACTCCATCGAGCATCTGTGTAACCTTCCTCATAGTGGGTCTAAGAGACTGATCCTCTTGAATGCACCAAATGGCCACCTTCACAAACCTCTCTATGTTCCCCATATCATCTATGGCCTCCACATCAAATTTCACCAGAGCATCTATTTCTCCATCTCTAAAGCAGTCATAAGCCCAATCAATTAAAATTGCTTCGTGTTCTCCGATAGATTCCATTGCTAATACGCTTTTCCGACAACAAATTATCTCTAGCAACACGACACCAAAGTTGTACACATCAACTTTAGAGGTGATTGGCGTGTTCTTGAACCATTCAGGTGCAACATACCCTTTTGTGCCTCTAATGGCGGTTTGAGTGTGGCTTTGATCCATCCTCAACAGCTTTGCTAATCCAAAGTCAGAAATTCGAGCATTGTAATATTCATCAAGAAGGATGTTCTGTGGCTTTATATCACAATGGATAATCTGACAGCAGCATTCTTCATGTAAATACAAGAGTCCTCTAGCAATCCCAACAGCAATTTGGATTCTTTCTTTCCAATTTGATTTCGAGTCCCCAAAAAGGAAACCTGCTAAAGAGCCATTGCTCAAGAACTCGTATACGAGTAATCGTTGGGGTCCCTCGTCGCAGAATCCAAGTAGTCTAACAAGATTCTTGTGACAAGTCTTGGCAATTATGTTCACTTCAGCTTGAAATTCCTCCTCACTCTCCTGTGCAACGCTGCTTAACTTCTTAACGGCCACAAGGACATTAGAACCCATATTTATTGAGCCTTTGTAGACAATACCAAAGGATCCCTTACCCAGTTGTTCCTTGAACCCGTCTGTAGCATCTTGAAGATATTTGTATGTAAAACAATGCAAATTCCTCTCCAAGACGCTACCTTCTTCGTTAGTTATTTTGATTTTCTTCTGGTAAATGAAGAAACAACCATAAAACACAGAGACAATAAGTGAAAAGTTAACAAACACGGAGCAACCCAGAAGGACTGATCCTATGAGTATCAAAATCTTCTCCTTTTTCTTATTTTGGCTCGGTTCCTTGCCTGATATCGGGTTATAAGGACCGCGTCGAGTTGAATTATCTTTCCTTACCTTGATAAAAGCTTTCCCACTAAAATTTAGGTTGAATCTCCCGTTGGTGAGTGGAAACGTCTTCTTCCAACAGCCATCACCATTTGCAAATACAGCAAGAGTACACAAACAATCTTGCAAGCAAGAATTCTTGCAATTCTCCTCAGTAAGAGGCCTCAAGGCAATGTAATCTGACTCTGGCCAATCAGTCTTTAGTATTTCCTCCATAGCATAAAGCTCCTTTTCAGAATTATTTCCATCTTTTGTGCATTCCTGTGTAAAGTCTGGCTTGCAGCTTCCATAAGGATCATTTGGATCGAGAAAAGAGTATCCTCTTAGGCATTCACACTTAGGCCTTTTATCTGGTTTAAGGCTACAGATAGTGTTGAACCCACAAGCAACAGTACCTACACTAGCCGGAAAACCATCGCATATGTTATCTGGCACAGACCAAACAGAA
Source organism: Pterocarya stenoptera (assembly GCA_003123785.1). Classification (NCBI taxonomy): domain Eukaryota; kingdom Viridiplantae; phylum Streptophyta; class Magnoliopsida; order Fagales; family Juglandaceae; genus Pterocarya; species Pterocarya stenoptera. Next base: position 305,275 of record QEOT01000315.1, read on the forward strand.
GTCCAGATTTCATTGCCCATGGAAATAGTCTTTGGGTGAGAATACAAAGTGAAAACACCATCAAAATTTAGAGTTACTCGAACATAAGAATTTTTTGTTGAGACCTCTCCCCATGAGAAATTGATACGCTCCTCATTCTCTGTTAGTATATAAATGTAGCCTGATTCATCGAATACCAGTTGCTTAACAGGACTCAATGTATTAGAATCACTCATATTTCTCTCCTTTGCATAATAAGGTTCATTTCGTTCGATAGTGGGCAAGTTTATGCTATTGAGCACAAGTAATTTACTCCGTTCTGTAGAGAGACGTAGCTGGAATCTTCCTTTGGAGAAGTTGTTCTCTGATTGTCGAGAAGATAGGACCCTTCCCCATTCCATTTTCTGTGTTGGCAAGATCGTCTCGGTAGGATTAAGAAAGCTTTCCCATACCTTATTAAAGTTGTTGTCTTCGAGCACAAAGTTGCCTGTGTCGTACATTGAACCAAAGGAAGCAACACCAGCTAGGCTCCGGGATATCCATAACTCTTTGTCTTGAGGGCTAGTCAGTGATAGCCCACGATTAGCAGTTATCTCCACTTTTGATCCTCTTGGAGCAGGGCGATCTCCATTTGCAGACCAAACTATGGTTCTGTCCGGTATCTTGTCATACCAAATAGAGAGCAGGAAGAAATCACTGTTGTTGAGTCTGCGAAATCCAAAGGCAAAATGACGAGAAGGAGAGAGCCATGAAGAGTTCTCATTATTTGCATAGAGTGAACTCCCCACAGTTATCTTGCCACTAGTTTGAGCAATGGCTGAAATTGGTAGCAGAAGTAGCAAATAAAAGAAAATTTCATTGAGAGCGAAAGCCATTTGCATGCAGAAGGAAATTGGGTTCAGAGAATTACAAGAAATGGGTTAAGGAAGGTGAGAACTAAAGCCAGACAATGTTGTATGAATAGCAATAGTAAGTCAAGCAACACGCTTTCTTGGTCAACGTACCTGGAACCTTTTTTTTATTCTTATGTATGTATCTTCGTGTAGTCAAGCTGTATCCAAGAGCTGTGGTACCATAACATAGCGTGTTTCTTGACTCACTATTGCTATTCATACCAGAACTACCAGGTCAATGAATACAAGAAACAAAATCACTATAGAGATTAAGTTACGTTTAGGGGGCAAAGATGAGAAATCTCATCTCTATCTCATCTCATTTCATCATTATATTTTTTTCAAATCTCTATATAAAATATAATAAACAATTTAACTTTTTCAAATTCTAATTTAACTTTTTCAAATTTCAAAACAATAATAATATTAAAAAATAATATTTTATATTTTTATCTTAATACTATTCACAAAATTTTTAAAAATTTTCATCTTATGTCAACATTCAAACCTAAGCTAAGAAATCACTTAAAGTTAGTTATCAGATTAAAAAAAGTAATAAACTTGTGGGGCCTACATGCACCTCAGAGATTTTAAACTTGTATGTCAGAGATTGGAGAGAAAGCAAATGGCGTTCTGAGGTTAAAAAAAGACTTTTTGGCTTTTGCTTTCTGAAACACTGATTTTGACTATATATTGCTAAAATTTTCAATGTCTCACAACTTCAGGAATTTTCGCTCGACAGAGAGTATACCGCACATTTAGAAAGAATGCATCTTCGTATTATCTTCGCCGAACTTCGAGCTAGCGAGCATCTTCATATAAAACAAGAAGGTTTGCTCGACCGTTACTCGAGTAAAAGTTGAGCAAATTTTGGATTTAGGCTGGTTTTATTTATATATATATCTTCCTTGCTCAATTCTCTTTCATTCTTAATTAGTCCTTATTGTTTAAGCCGGCCTCTGGATATCGTTAATAGCCGGCCGGCAGGCATCCGACATCAATATCATGTATATTAAATTATTGGGGTTTATACGAATGTTATTAATTAATGCACGTATCAAAAGAAAATCTCATTAAAAAATGGTGGTTTTCGATTCCCTTCCGCGTAAAAGGCCGCCAGGCCGGCACAAGTCATATATATACCTCCGACAAATTGACTATATATATATTGTAACATATATTCGTCAATTACTTGTTGCATAAAAAATGTTCCATGCATGCACGTATTACATTTATAATTAGGATTAAATAATATATCTTATGAGTAGTACGTAGCTAGCCAAATTTCCAAAGACTTTAGTACTAATTCAAACAATTTAAAATAAAGTTTAATTATTATATATAATATAGATAGATGGATGCGATACGTACTCATGACCTAATTAATTAATTAAATAAAGCAGTCCTTGAATCCGGTTTCTTAAACTATTTAGTCACCAAATTAAAGTATAAATATTATTAATTATTATTAAGCCTGTTTTTGTCCTTTCGAATTTTTAAGTATGCATTTTTTTTTCCTGCCGGCCTAACTTTTCAATGGTCAATTCAAATCTTAGTTATATTTGTCAAACCCTTGCATATAATATGCCTCAACTTTTTAATGAGTTGATCATGTGAATGATTTTCCGTATAGAAAAATGTCATTTTCCAGTATTGAAGCTAGCTAGCTACTTTAGTGGGCTTTCAGGTAGCTTGAATATATATAATCTACGCGCGCGGTACGTACGAACATGTAGGCGTTCCACAATTTTTGTTTTTGTTTTTTGTTTTTATCTTGCATTAATGGACTTATATATTCGGAGATCCAAACCTGCAATCGTACTCTTGAGAGCACGAAATTAACTTTGTCATTGTGAAAATTATAAAATTACAGAAAAATCACTTCTACAATTTTTTTCCTTGTAAGGGAGGACGGCACCTCTATACTTTATTAATCAACTTCCCTTATGGCGAAGGAGTACTTAAGTAAACAAAAGACAAGGCTTATCAAAACTAAAACCAATAAAATAAAAACTACATTTCCGAACAAAAACATCTTGCCTACTAAACAAGCCTAATACAGGAAAATCCAAGCTTATCCATACATTAACAGTGGCGGAATCAGGAATTTGTTTTAAGGGAGTCAAGAAAAGTTAAAACTATAATAAAATATTTTTTTGTTCTATTTCTATACAATTTTTTTTGCGATATAAAACAATCTGATAGTAAGATCTAAAATAAAAATAAAATACATTCAATTGAACTTATATATTAAAAAAAGTATATGATATGTCAAAAATAATATATATTGAAATAACATAAATACAAAACTATCTTTGAATCTAAACAGTAACCAAGTGTTGTTACATCCCAGTTTTTTGTTTTGGGATTAACTTACCGTCCCAACCGTTTTTTGAAGTGTATATGACTGTAGTAGGAAGTAAAGCAAATCAGATCAACTCCATTCTTTTTGCTGTAATTGATTTTGTCTTCAATCAACTGGCAATAAAAATGGGCGTATCAACTTTCAATAATTTGTGCTGCTACGAAAAGTCAATGTCCTAAAAATCAAAATAATGTATAGATAGGCAAGGGGAACATTTCATGGGCAAAGAGGTGCAAAGAGTGGCTGTCGCGCGGTGTAAATCGTGAGAGAGAGAGAGAGAGCTGGAGGTGTTAGAGAGAGAGAGAGACCAACTTTTCTGACGGGGTAAGGTGCCACGTATGGGATGACGATTGATGGGTAGCAGCATCCTTTAAATGGAATCATGGATATCTTTTGCATTACAGTTTTGCTACGTACAACCGGCGGTGGGAAACCGTCGGGTAATCGGCTGATAGCCTACATATTGAAAAAGAAAATCAAGACCAAAACAGAAAAGTGTTGTAACGGAAAGTTGGGTGCACGATAAAGACATCTAAAACCAATGCCATCTCTGCTTCTTCTTGATGACCTTTTCCAGTGTCCATTGCAACGGAAAGTAAAGTGCATGGTAAAGACGAAGTTCTTCTTTCTCATTAAAAAGCGTTATTCAGCTTCTTGCTTCTTGCCTCTTCTCTTTCGTCCTCTCTCTTTATGTCGGGAAGTGTTCATCTAAACTAGATTGACCTAGAAGCTTGAATTATTTTGGGCTAAAGTGAACTTAGACTTCTAGGTGGCTCTACCTATTTCTTTAGTTTTCTTAAACGTATTTTGAAGTTGGAACTGAACCAGTTTGCGAAAGTTTGAACAAATGAATTTGGATTTTACGCATGGGTGCCAAACAGATTTTACCAGTTTGCGAAAGTTTGAGAAAATGAACTTCTGAAATCCAAATGTGAAAATGATTTAAGATCCAGAGTATATTAGTTTTCTTTTCTTTCTTTTCTTTTCTACTTTTTCCTGCAAACCAAACAGAGCATTTGCAAAAATTTCACTATCATTTGCGAAACTTACGTCACGGTCAAATGCAAAACTTGGACTCTTTTTCAGCATTGCGAAAACTAAAAATGCAAGTTCACTCTCCATAACTGAAAATGAATGAGTGGGGTGGGGGAAGGGGAGAATGAGTGAAATCGAGAGGTAGAAAAAATTGATAGAGAGAGAGAGAGAGAGAGAGGTTATGAAACGAAGAGAGAGAGAAAAAATAAAATTTTTTAAGTAGTTGGTTACTCTGGGATTCCTCCAGCCGGTTGTAAGTAGTATTTTTCTTTGCATTATAGGAACCAAAACGGCGCGTTTTCTTGGAATGCGTTGTCCTACAGGTTCGGAGCAGTTCATGAGCTTCTTCTCCTATCTTTTACCTGAAGCCTGTCATTTTTGTAGGTTTTAATCTTTTCCTTGGTCATTTTTTTTTTTACTTCTTTGCCTTTGCATTTGCTTTCGATTTCTGATATCTATACTGATCAGTTCTCTTTTTTCTTCGAATACTTATGGCTTGTTAACTTCCGAACCTACATTGATAAGTGCGTGTATAAATATAGATAAGATTATGCATTGTGTCTCATGAATCTATGATCCTACTGACAGAGATACAATCCCATAATCCACGCCTTATATTTCTCCATAAACGGCTAGATCAGTTTTGCTTTATTCTCTCCATTATTCTCTCAATTTGTATATACGTTTATTTTCGTTAGCTTCTGTACGTTACTTAGTTGACTTTCATTCTTTCATTAATTGCATATTGTAGTATGTAAAGTTATATAAAGCACACAAGCCTGGCATATTGCGAGCATTACAGAATTTACATCGTATCAAGAGCCTAGGGAGAATCCTGAAATATGTTGTCTTCTTCTACCTCAAACATCCCTCTCTCGCATGACATATCCTCAATTGAATTATTTTCCACCAAAACACATCTACCTGATATCCCCACCAAACTTGCATCCACAAATTACTTGCTATGGAAAGCACAGGTCCTTCCAGTCCTACGAGGTCATGGCCTCTTAGGCTACCTAACAAATAACTTGCCCTGCCCACCCACCACCATCACTGATGGTAATAATCAATCGATATCAAATCCAGTGCAACAAAATGGTTGCGTCTGGACCAACTGATCCTTGGTTGGATCCATAGCTCATTGTCGAAAGCCCCTCTCTCACAAGTGATAAATTGTGAGACTTCCCATGAAGCTTGGGAAGTGCTTGAGATGTTGTATGGACGTCATACTCGCGATCGTGTTCAACAGATTCGTGGAAAGCTACAATCTCTCACCAAAGGTGCTTCTTCGATGGAAGAGTACCTACACAAGGTTAAGTCATTGGCTCTTTCACTACGTGGTGCCGGAAAGCCAATGGATGATGATGAATTCATCAACTGCCTTCTTCGTGGAGTTGGATCAAATTTTGATCCTATTATAGCAGCTATAAATGCAAGGGATGATTTTCCCTCTCTGGAAAATGTTATTGGTAAGCTAAGAGATTTTGAGTTACGCATTTCCTCTCCCACAAATTCCTCTCCTATTGTTTTATATACAAATCGATCCTATGGATCCAAGCCTACCAGCAACAAGTATAATCATGGCAGAGGGCCCAACTATCGTGGAAGAGGAAATCGTGGAGGCCAACGTTCCAATGAACGTTCAAATGGGGGTCGTGCTTCTCAATCTTCAAACATAGGACATAACAATCAAAATGCAAATCGTGGTAGTCGAGGATCGCGCATCACCTGTTTTCGTTGTGGTGGTCCAAATCACAAAGCTGATGCATGTTGTGCATCAGATGAAGAGGCCGAACAATGATTTTCTAGCGATTCAAGCTGGTGAAAATATTGAAGAATCCTGGCTTCCAGACATTGGAGCAACTCATCACATGGCACCAATAAAAACCGAAGCACAAGGTATTAAATCATACAATGGCATTGATATGGTAATGGTTGGTAATGGCTCAAAAATTCCTATATCAGAAATTGTGACATTTACTATTCTGAATACCTCATTTAAGTTGAACAATACTTTGATTGTGCCAAACTTATGGAAAAGACGGCTTTCGGTTTCAAAATTTACAACTGACAATCAGTGTTGTTTCATGCTTTATCCTTGGGGTTTTTTGATCAAGGACCTATAGACGAATCAAGTGATGCTTAAAGGAACCGTGCACGATGGCTTATACCCCTTGTCTTCATCCATTCAAAGTCTCAATCCAATGGCTCTTCTCACAAATAAAATTTTTGGCAATATGTGGCATACCAGACTCGGTCATCCCAACATCAGAACTCTTAGAACTTTGTTTCCATGTCTTTTTATTCCAGACAAGCAAGTAGATTTTTGTGAAAGTTGTGTTATGGGAAAATAAACTAAATTACCATTTCAAAATTGTAGTTCTCATGTTCCAATATTTCTACACACTCTTCACACTGATGTATGGGGTCCAGCACCCATAACATCCTTTGATGGCTATCGTTACTATCTAGTCATAATCAATGAATATTCTCGATATGTTTGGCTATTTTCTTTATCTCACAAATCGGATGTTATCGACATCTTTTCCAAATTCATTAAGATGGTTGAAATGCAATTTAACACTACTGTCAAATGCATACAAAGTGATGGTGGTGGAGAGTTTGTCAATCATTCTTTAAAAAGTTACTTTGCATCTCGTGGTATAATTCAAAAAGTTTCATCTCCAACCACTCCCGAGCAAAATGGTCTAGCTAAAAGGCGTCATCACCATATAGTTGAGACAGCTCTTGCTCTTTTGGATCACTCCTCCCTTCCTAAAAAATTCTGGACAACAGCGTTTCACACTGTAGTGTTTCTCATTAATAGGTTGCCTAGCTCTGCAGTAAATGGAAATATTCCTTATCAAGTGGTGTTTAAGTCAAATCCATCTTATGATTCCTTACGGGTCTTTGGTTTCATGTATTATCCACTTCTCACTCCTTTTGGCCGGAACAAACTTCAACTTAAGTCCACTCCTTGTGTTTTTCTGGATACACATCTCAATATAAGGAGTATAAGTGCATGGATTTAGTCACAGGCTGCATCTATATTTCTAGACATGTGGTGTTCAATGAAGAAAAATTTACTTTTTCACAAAAAGGTTTGATCTCGGAAAAACCAAACTAGTTTTCAAATCGACCACTACCAAAAGTTGTGACACAAGAATCACAAAAAGAGATCACAACACAAATTGCAACTACAGGTCCAATTTTGCAGGCTGAAACTGTGCATACAGAGGAATCATTTCATGACTCTCGTACACTTGAAATACAGCCCATTTCCGAGTCTGCACCTACAAGAAGACATCACATGATAACACAGAATCAAGATGGAATAAGAAAAAGGTATATTTATCTACACGGCATCCTATACTAGTTTGTTTTACAACTGATCTTGCAACAACACACTTGGAACCCAAAAGTCTTAAACAAGCTGAAAAGGATCCAAAATGGCAAGAGGCCATGAAGTTTGAAATTGCTGCTCTTCATGACAATAAAACTTGGAATCTTGTTCCTCCATCTCCAAGCATGAATTTAGTCACAAGCAAATGGGCCTTTAAAGTTAAAACAAAGGCTGATGGCTCATTAGAACGCTACAAAGCAAGACTTGTAGCTCGCAGTTTCACACAACTTCAAGGTCTGGACTATGATGAAACATTTAGTCCCATTGTTAGACTGCCACAATTAGATTAATTCTTCATCTGGCTTTATCTCAGGGGTGGCCTCTCAAGCAACTTGATGTTAGCAATGTTTTTCTACATGGTGAGTTACAGGAAACAATTTATTTAACTCAGCCACAAGGATTCATTGATCCTCAACATCCCGAGTATGTTTGTAGACTGAACAAAGCCTTGTATGGGCTTAAATAAGCTCCTCGTGCATGGTACCTTAAGTTTAGCAATTATCTTATGCAATTGGGTTTTCAAAGATGTCCTTATGACAACTCATTATTTTTTCGGCATGAAAAATCAGAGGTACTCATGCTTCTAATTTACGTGGATGACATAATCCTCATAGGTAGTTCCTCTTCATCAATTGTTGAACTGATTCAAAAATTGCCAATAGCTTTTCACATGAATGATCTCGGCAACCTCCATTATTTCCTTGGGGTACAAGTCAATCGCACAAGTGAAGATATGTGTTTGCATCTATCTCGCTATCTACTGTCACTGCTACAAAGGTTTGGTTTAGATGGTGCCAAACCAGTGTCAACACCCTTGGCTTCAGGACAACATCTTTTAGCTCAAGAAGGAAGTCCTCTTGACAACCCAACATGCTATCGATAGATGGTGGGAACTCTCCAATATCTCACCATCACCAGGCCGGATGTAGCTTTTGCTGTTAACTTTATTTCTCAGTTTATGCAAGCACCACGAGCTCCACATTTACAAGCTGTAAAACGAATTTTCAGGTATCTAAAAGGCACAATAAATCTTGGTCTCCATTTCACAAAATCACCAATCTCTCCTCTACAAGGATACTGTGACGCAGACTGGGCGAGGTCAAAAGATGATAGACGTTCAACATCAGGTTTTGCCATTTACATCGGATCAAACTTACAGTCGTGGGGAGCAAAGAAACAAAGCACGGTTGCTCGATCAACTACCGAAGCAGAGTACCGAAGTCTCGCAACAACAACTACTGAAATTCTTTAGTTCATGAATTTACTAAAGAATTTGGGATACAAGCTTTCGGCACCTACACTACACTTAGACAACCTTAGTGCAATTAGCATGGCCAAAAATCCAATTTTTTATCAACGAACAAAGCACATCGAAATTGATATAAATTTCGTTCGTGAGAAAGTGGCAACTAGAATTATTAATCTTGCACATGTTCCAGGTCAAGAACAAGTAAGACGTCTTCACCAAGCCATTATGCAGTCCACAATTTAGTTCCAATAGAGACAAGCTCTACATCAGACCAATAACGACTTGAGCTTGAAGGGGAATGACAGAGATACAATCCCATAATCCACGCCTTATATTTCTCCATAAACGGCTGGATCAGTTTTGCTTTATTCTCTCAATTTGTATATACGTTTATTTCCGTTAGCTTCTGTACGTTACTTAGTTGACTTTCATTCTTTCATTAATTGCATATTGTAATATGTAAAGTTATAGAAATGGCAACACACAAGCCTGGCATATTGCGGGCATTACAGAATTTACACCTACAATAACCATCTAGATTGATCTTGATACTTCGGCCAATTTTATTCTTATGAAACTTGTTTATGTGCCCTCTAACTATTTGACGAAAAGCCTTCTGGAGTTGAACATTCAGGAGAGGACTGAATGTTTCATGATGTGCAGGAAATGAGGGTTTCACGAAGCCTTGAGGTCTGGAAAATGGGCACCATTAACTATTTGGATGCACTAAGGGTGCAGGAATAGCTGGTCTCTAATAGAAAAGCTCATAAAATTCCGGACACTCTATTGTCCCTGCAACATCCACCTACATATACGCTTGGTAAATGACGAACTGATCACAATTTATTGATCCCTGAGTCTGACCTTAAAAAGATGGGAGCTGAACTTCACTACACACAAAGAGTATGAGATATCACATTTCATGGTCCACATCAAGCCATTTTGTATCCCATTATTTCTCTTCGGGATATTGGACTTGGTGCTCGTAATTATGTGGAGAAGCTTAAGTTAACTATGATTGAACTAGCATCTCTTTACGGTGTGAAAGCTTGTGCTGGGCAAGCAGGAGAAACTAGGGTTTGGGTTGGAGAGAGAAAGATTGGTGCTATTGGGGTTTGAATTTCATTTGGAATCACCTCTCATGGATTGGCCTTCAACATTGATCCTGATTTGAACTATTTTAAGCATATTTTACCTTGTGGGATTGTCGATAAAGAAGTTACGTCTTTGAGAAAGGAGACAGATTTGGCGCCTCCTGCTGAAAAAGTAGTTCATGAGCAGTTAATTTCTTGTTTTGCAAGACAGTTTGGTTATAGCAATCTTCTTTGGAAGGAGAATGGATTAATTTAGTAAAAAGGAAGGAGAAATTTGAAGGTCATGCTATTGTATACCAAACAATCAGTCTATGGAAGCGCTATTGCACTATATTTCAATTTATTTATTGAAATGTACTGCAGAAAATGTTGATTTCTTTTTTGATGTTTTTAAAATGGGTATGTTACAAATGAAAGTCGGGTCTTACAAGATCTTGTAACTTGTCAGAAAAGCAAAAAATTTCAAGTTTTTGTAATATCTATGGTTGTTACCACTTTCCTGATGTGGACTTGGAGCCGTCAAAACAGTCACAACAGCTTTGTAAGGGGATGAAAGATGAGCTTGATAGAGAAATGGTTGCTTTGGGCAATGAATGGGGACATTAAGGAGAGAGTCTCAACGTCGGCAATAGTAGGGAACCCCGAACGAGCAATACATTCAAGTAAAGGATCAGTTTTGCATGGGCTGTCCAGGGCTTGGTGGAATTTTTGGTTGTTTCTGACTTCCAACTTTATTTTATCTTATCAATATTTGAAGGTTTCTATGCATTCTTTTGTAAGAGAACAGACTATTGAATCGTGTTGTTAGAATACAAAATGGAACTATTTTGTTAATATTACAGATTGTATCCTATCTTGGATTATTTTTGTAGCATCTTTACTCTTTTCGCCCCGACTTCTTGAGCATCTTAGCTGAGAGCAGCGTGTTGACTGGAAAACTGTTAGAAGGAGGGGCGCCCACGTGGGATTGACCCTCTCGGTTGTGCGTTATAACGCATGGCTTTAAGCCATGTATTACTGCCGTTTGAAGGCTGGCCTTTAAGGCCTGCCATGTATAGGAGGACTATAAATAGTCCCCCTACAATTAGTTTTTTGTACCATTTTGAAATACAGAAAAGCTCTCTCTCATTTTGTTCTCTCTTGATAAGATATTTAGGCTGTGGGTTTGTTAAGTGATATTCTAATTTTATACTACGTAGCACACTTCGCCACTAAGAGGAAACGCTTGTGAATTGTCAATCTGGAGAAACTTGTGGAGCAATTTTATAAGCTAAGATTGAGGTATTTTTCCACTATACTTTCTTACATTGGTATTAGAGCTTTAATAGTTGCTTCCAGTTTATAATATTTTATTTTCTCGCATATGCTTGAGATTTATTGGATGTATTTTTATCCCATTTTTTTTTACTAGATCTTTAAAAAAAAAGAAAAAACCTCCATAGAAGGTGCTGCGCGGACCTAATGGGGGTGCCACCCGCACCCAGCAGTCCTGAACGCACCTGGGGGGTGCCGCTCACACCTAGCGGTGGGGTGTCGTGTGAGTGGTGCTGCGCGCAGCAAGGTGCTCCGAGCACCCAACGGTGGTGCTGTGCGCACCAGGGGTGCCGTGCGCATGACAGGAGTCCCGCGAGCACCACAAGGATGCAGCGGTGACTCCAAGCTTTCTTTTTCCGGCGATGGGCAGTTGCTTGAGCCGCTGCAAATGATTGATCAAGACGGTTTTATGATAGTGAATTTGAATTATTCAAATATGAATTAGTCGATTGTTTTTCTTTCTGCATCTGATAATTTGGATTCATATAAATGGCATGCTAGGCTTGGACATATAGGGCAAGATAGAATGACTCGGTTAGCTAGAGAAGGCTTGATAAGCAATCTCGCTAAGGTCATCTTGTCCACATGTGAACATTGTCTAATGGGAAAAGCTAAGAGAAAACAGTTTGGAAAAGTCACTATGGCATCTTTTCCACTGCAATTAGTCCACTCAGACATCTGTGGTCCAATGAGTGTGAGGGCAAGACACGAAGGTGTCTACTTCATCACATTTATAGATGATTTTTTACTTTACGGTCATGTCTACTTAATCTCCCATAAGTCTGAAGCATTGGAATGCTTTAGGCGATATCTAAGAATGGTTGAGAATCAGTTAGATGAGAGTTTAAAAACTCTAAGAACTAACCAAGGACGAGAATATCTCTCTGAGCAATTTAAAAGGCTCTGTGATGAAAAATGAATCAAAAGACAGTTGACGATACCAAGTACGCCGCAGCAAAATGGCATGGCAGAAAGGAAAAATCAAACATTGCTTGAGATGTTTAGGTCAATGATGGCGCAAGCAAACCTACCAATTTCTTTTTGAGGGGATGCACTTTTGACTGCTGCCTACATTCTTAACCGAGTGCCCTCTAAATCAGTAACTTCCACCCCATATGAACTATGAACCGGCGAGAAACCCAATTTGAGTAACTTGCGGCCATGGGGTTCAACAGGTTTTGTTCACGATCTTTCTCATAAATATGGGAAGTTAGGCCCTAAAGGGAAGAAGTGTATCTTTATAAGGTATTCAGAACACTCTAAAGGGTATGTATTAATAGGTGAACAATCTGATGGAAGTATGACTGAAATTGAGTCACGAGATGTGGATTTCATTGAAAATGAGTTTTCAAGTAGAGGTGAGGTTGATAGGAGTTCAGAACTTCATGAGATTGTGCAACAAGAGGAAAGTGCTCCAAGGAATTTAGTTGAGAATGATGAAGAAATTCTTCAAGCTCCTACAAATTATAAAAATGACTTGAATCGAAATGAGAGCACACCACTTGTCAATCAATCACAACAACTTCAGCCGCGTAGAAGCACACGTGAAATAATTCCCTTCGTCGTTTTGAGATTGAAGGGGAAACTTTTATAGTAGTTTCGCATAATGATGATGAGCCTAGGAAAATTCATGAGACTCTCTCATCTTCTACTAAAAATGAGTGGATGAAAACTTTTAATAATGAGATTGAGTCTATGAAGACTAACCAGGTCTGGGATCTGGTTGATCTACCGACATGGCGTAAGACTATTGGGAACAAATGAGTTCTTAAGGTCAAATGCAAGTCAGATGGATCAATAGATAAGTACAAAGCTTGCTTAGTAGCGAAAAGATATACCCAACAGGAGGGTATAGACTATGAGGAAACATTTTCACCAGTGGTGAGGTTTGCCTCAATTCGCCTGATTCTAGCTATAGTAGCAAACATGGATTTGGAACTCTACCAGATGGATGTTAAGACAACATTTCTCAATGGAGAACTAGATGAGGAGATCTATATGGATTAACCAACGGGTTTTGTGGTCAAAGGTCAAGAGCGCAAAGTGTGGAAGCTCAAACGATCTATATATGGCCTAAAACAATCATCTAGACAATGGTACCTTAGATTCTATCGAGCCATTCTCTCGAATGGGTTTACGATGATCACAGAGAACCATTGTGTCTATGTCAAAAGGTCCAAGAAAAGTTTCATTATGTTTTCATTGTATGTTGATGACATACTACTAGCTAGAAATAATAAAGGGTTGATAGTCACTACAAAAGAGTGGTTATCCTTCAATTTTGAGATGAAGGATATGGGTGAGGTATAATACATTCTGGGAGTTAAGATCTACAGAGATCACTTAAAGAGATTTTTGTGTTTGTTCCAAAAGACTTACATAAAGAAAGTTCTCGAGCGCTTCCTAATGAGTGGATGTAAACCCATTGACCCCTGTACAAGAAGCGAGAACTTGTCTAAATAATTATGTCCTAAGACTCAAAGAGAAAAGGAAAGGATGGCCCATATCCCTTTTGCTAATGTTGTGGGTAGTCTGATGTATGCAATGATGTGTACTCGACCTGACATATGCTATGCAGTTGGCTTGGTGAGTAGATTCCAATCTAACCTCAGACTGGCACTGGAAAGCAGTCAAGAGGATTATGCGATATCTCAAGGGAGCTGCGGACTATGTGTTGTGCTATCATGGTTCAGATTTGCAGCTAAGAGGTTACAGTGATGCCGACTAGGACAGTGACCTAGATGAGCGCAAATCAACTACTGGGTACGTCTTTCTGCTAAACAATGGCGCCATTACATGGAGCAATAAGAAACGATCTTGTATAACCTTATCTACCATGGAGGTGGAATACATAGCTTGTTCAACAGTAGTTCAAGAAGCTGTTTAGTTACGGAAGTTCCTGAAGCATTTAGACATTGGCACGGATACTTCAGATCCAGTGACGATATTCTACGATAGCATGGCAGCTCTCGCATATGCTAAGGACTCAAAGTATCATGGAAGAACCAAACACATAGATATCAGATATCACTACATTAGAGACATGGTAGTGCAAAAGGAAGTGGTTCTGAAACACTTTTCTACGAGTCGCATGGTTGCTGATCCCTTAACAAAACTTATAGCAAGAGATGTCTTTGAGGCTCATGTTAGGAATCTAGGACTGCGTAGATTGTAAATGTAATTTGTATTACAAATGACATTGAGATGTAACCTTTCCTTTGGGATATTAATATAATATGATTCAGTTCTTATCTTTATCGTATTGTTTTTCTAATACACACACACAAGATATGTCAACAGGCTTAGATCACCTCTAGCACTTGAGTAGCGAGTAGAGATGAGACATTGTGTCCCTAGGTACTTGTCCCAAGGGATAAGTTGGTTGATACAAAGATATGTCGCCTTAGTGGGAGCTAAGATGAGGTCCATTGAAAGGACTATGCATGGGTTACCCCACCATCCATGTAGCCTGTAGTTAGCCAGATGCGAGATCCTCTTTGACGCCTCGGAGTCGTGCAAATAGAGGAACTCGGGTTAGATGCTTAAGGAGCGCCTAGACCAAGATCTGTGAGGTGTTGATATAAACATATGCTCTTTGAGAAAGAGAAATCCACCATAGCATGTGTTTCATACTACATGTGCTTATTCGACCCTATGAGTAAGTGAGTAAAAGGTTCCCCTCTTTTTCACTGTGTGAGTTTCATTTTATTAAGTGTCATTTACCTTTGACTGTGTCACGAGATGGAGGTTGTGATGTCTACTACTTTAGCATGCTGTCTATGGCCATGATTGATATGGTCTAAAGAGGCATTGCTAGGAAAGCGGTTCGATCAAAATTGAGTGATATGAGTGCAAAGGGAAGACTATGATATCGTATCTTCGATAGTGTTTCCTGACGTTAAACTATGACGCTACATCTTGGTAGCGGCTAAGGTTGTGAACACATTGAAATGATTTGGAGGTAATCAAGCATTGTTCTGAGTTTTTTTAACTCAAGAGGGTTCGAAAATGCTTGATCTTGATGTGATCGAATGAGTCTAGAACATGACCAGACACTTTAGGGATGTTACTATGCTGGTCTTCTCTGGGAAAGATTTGGTGTAAGTACTCTCACCTTTCTACAGATGTGCTTGGTGGTCGCACAGCCTATTTACTTATATGAACAAGATTGAGAACATTGGAGAGATGCAGACCTGGGGTCATGCCCACTGTGTGCAAGTGTGAGATGTCAGAAGAAGGGGCGCCCACGTGGGGCTAACCCCCTCAGTTGTGTGTTATAACGCATGACTTTAAGCCATGCGTTATTTGCTTGTAACGCATGGCTTAAAACCATGCGTTACTGCCGTTTGAAGGCTGGCCTAGGAGAACTATAAATAATCCCCCTACAGTTGGTTTTTTGTATCATTCTGAAATACACAAAAATTCTCTCTTTTTGTTCTCTCTTGATAAGATATTTAGGCTGTGAGTTTGTTAAGTGATACTCTAGTTTTATACTACGTAGTATACTTCGCCACTAAGAGGAAACGCTTGTGCATTTTCAATCTGAAGAAACTTGTGGAGCAATTTTCTAAGCTGAGCTTGAAGTATTTTTCCATTGTACTTTCTTACAAAAACTGTAATTTTTTCTTTCGTTTGATGGATCATTCGTGTAAAGGGGTTGGAAAGTCAGCATAGTTTGTCTTCCAACTCCTTCAGACATAGATCATATGTTTCTCGCAATGAGCAGAATCTTCAATCCACATGCACTTTTGAAACGGTTTTGTGCAAAATCTTTTTCCGTATATAACTAGAAGAGTCCTTTGACTAGATCTCATATTCTTCAATCTTCATGTCAAATTTCCTTCCATTGAAGGAGATGGATTCTTATTAAAAGAAAAAAAAAAAACTCTCAATCCCAAGTGAATAAAAAAAAAAAACTTGAATGTAGAATGTGGAAAGGAAGATCAGTTTTCCAGAAGATGATTGATTGGGTATTTCATGTTACGCAAATAAGGGTTAGCCAGCTAACTCTAGCTGTTTTTGTTGCACTAATCAGAGATACAAATGAAGTTATTGATTAAATACAACATAGAAGGACAGAAAATGATGTAGCTGATTTGGTCTCATGTGATAAGCACATGAGGCATCTTGTAAAATATTGAATGCTTGCAGAGAATTCAGAGAAATTATGTACTCAATTCAGAATCACATGACAAGCTGCTTCCAACCTCTAACCTACAAAAAAACAAAGAGTGAAATTTTGGATGTTGAGATAAGATGAGAATTTTTGAAAATTTTATGAATAGTGTTAAGATAAAAGTTTAAAATATTATTTTTTAATATTATTATTGTTTTGAGATTTGAAAAAGTTAAATTAAAATTTGAAAAAGTTGAATTGTTTATTATATTTTATATGGAGATTTGAAAAAGATGTAATGATGAGATGAGATAAAATAGAGATGAGAAATCTCATCTCTCCCCCCACACATAACCTAAATCTCTTGATAAAGAAATTTCTTTAGTATCCTAGGCATAAAGCAGAAACTATATTAAACAAGCATGAACTGCCTTCTTTGAAGGATCTGCAGATCTGCAGTCATGGGAAGCATTCAGAGAGCTTTGTTTAGTCTCTTTCCCTTAATCTGCCTACTTATCATCACGTGTTCTTTACCTTCACTCCAACATGAGATGAAAATATGTCCAAGACACAGAAATCAACCAAGGAGACTACTTGTTTCAATCACCTCGTTTTCTGCAAATTCAAACGAGTTGAATAAAACTTATGGAAGATCCCAAGAAATCTGTTGAGGCCAGCCCGCGGAAGGCACCACCAAGCAAGTCAAATCCTTCCCAGAACAAGTAACCTCAAGATCGTTTTGTTGAAAAGGTCTCCACAAGAAAGAGAAATCAAACTCTGTTCTCTTTCACATTTTTGCAGCTTCTTTGCTTTAAACTGTTTGATGGTAGGAGAATTTCGATCTCTGTAACGCTTAATTCGATTTATCTGTTTTTAATTCTCTTGCTCCAATTCCATGTATCTGTTCTTACATTTGTACAATTCTTTGAATTAGTAGCATATTGAGGATGTGAGCGGAAAGTCATGTGTTCACTGAATCTACAAGAAAATGTTAGGAAGATCAGCCAGCATTATTTTGTTCAAAAGATTACCATCTTTTTGTTGGTTATTGATGCTGAAGCCGATTGTTCTAGGTAGGTTATAAATCATTATGCTTACATAGATTCTTATACTCTCCTTACCACATTATATCCATTCATTATTACTTCTCTCAGTATTCAATTTTACTTTCTGCAGAGAAATGTAAAGATTGTTCTAGCCTTTTGGAGTTCTTTATGTATGTAGCAGTTCACTAAAAAAAAAATATGCTTCCTCGGACTTCTACTGTTCTACATGTGACCTCATGTGTGATGCGCATGGAAGGAGTGAGAATTAGTACTTTATTTTGCATAATTAAATATGTTCTTTTTAGAACACCTTGTATACCTTCTGAACTTTGAACCTTCTAGTTTGAGGTAGAAGAGAACCTTTACAGCCACACAAGATGTATTACTGCCCTTTCTCTCTGTCCCCCTCACTCACCCTTGCAGAATTCTACTTGAAATAATGGAGCATCTTTCTAATTCAGACTCCTAAAAGTATAGAAAACACAAACTAAAGCACGTCATGATCTTTCTGGTTTACTCCAGAAGCACCTCAGTACTATTATGATCAAACATTAAAATCCAAAAGCTAACAATCATTAATATCTTTATTAGTTTTTTTTATAACAGGAGGGTTAAACCTCCATATATATATTAAGGCTCATTTTTGGCTGAGAAACCTTATAGCAAAAGATTAAGTGCTTACAACACAGGATTGAAAGCAGAAACAAAAAAGCCCCTCTAATTAATCAATGCTACCCAAACGCTAAGGCTAGGCCATTTACAACACATTTCGGAAGTAGGGGAGACCAAGTTTATCAGTCCTAATCAGCCCCCTCAAGGGAGGGGGAATGGATGCCATATCAGTCCAAAGACCTGCAAGCTCATCCGAAGCATTCTGGGCCAAGAAGTCAGCTGGGGCATTGCCTTGTCTAAAAATATGCTGGATTGAAAACATCTTGCCTCTAAGTAAGGCCATCAACTCCTCCCAAAAGTCTACCAGGTACCAAATTGGGCATTTTGCTCTTCTAAGTCAGTTTACCACAATTAAGGAATCCATCTCTATTTATATTTTATCAAAACCTCTTTGATAGATTTCTCTAACTCCCAGGAGGAGAGCCATGAACTCAGCATAGTTATTTGTGCCATGAATGAGTGGAGAGGCGAAAGCAAAAATCATATTGCCTGAGGCATCCCGTAGAATTCCCCCCGCCCCTGCCTGCCCCGGGTTTCCTCTACTGCTTCCATCCACATTGAGTTTAAGCCAGCCATGGGTAGGGCGATGCCAATAGATCACCTGCACCTGTTTGCTTCTTTGATTTTTCGGTTGAATATTCAGATCTTCTAAAATCTTTTCATCTTGAAGCGATAAGGGTTTAGTTGCGCGCAGCTTTTCACTTAGCTTGACTATCCAAAATTTAATAGTCCTCCAAGTCTCCTCCATAGAAATGGAGCCTCCTTCCATTCTTACCTTGCATCTGCGGAGCCAAAGCACCCAGGTGACAATGGTGGGAATTATGCCAATCAGTAAGCCTCTAGTAGTCGACTTAGAGGCTCTATTAAACCATGCCTGCACAGTTTCTTTCCAGGTGCTAAACTGAGATCTCAACATACCAACCTGGATAGCACATTTCCGCCATATGGCCCTCGCCACTTCCCCACAAGCTAGCACGTGATTCAGGTCTTCATAGGCGCCTCTCACACAGCAATTGCACTTGGAAACTAGAGGAATACCCAGACGTCTTACTCTGTCATCTAGACTAAGGGCATTATTAAAACTCTTCCACATGGAGATAACCATCTTCTTTGGAAGGCACGGATGCCAAACCCAATTTGCCCATCTGATATTTGGAGCTTTCACTCGTATACATTCCCAAGCATTCTTAGTAGAGAAATTTCCATCTTCTTTCGGCACCCAAATAAGGATATCCTCTCCACTCTGCTGACTACTAATCGTATTTACTATTTCTTGAGCTTTCTGGGTTCCCACCAATTGATGAAGCAGCTCCAAGTCCCAACCGTCCTCGAGCCAAATGTCTTTTACTTTCAGATTTGGTGTAGTGACAATAAAGTCGGTAGCAAGTATTTCCTCTCCTAACCATTCATCGAACCAAAAAGAAACCTTACCCTCCTTTGACTTCCACTTAGAATGTTCGATGACATCCGGAATGCATCTCATTATAAGTCTCCAAAGCCGCGACCCTTTGGAAGGGCTTACCAGGGAAATATGGCCCTTCTTTACATATTTAGCTTTAAAGAAACGGGACCATAAGGAATCAGATGTTAGTAACTTCCAAGCTAACTTCATGTGTAACGATCTTTGGACCTCCTGGAAATTGCGAAAACCAAGACCCCCTTCACTAGCCGGGATGCACAACTGGTCCCAACTTTTCCAGTGTTTCTTTGGTTTATCATCATTGTATCCCCAGAAGAAATTACTCATTGAACGATTGAGTGCTCTTAAAACTGTCATCGAAACCTGAAAAATGGAGAGAAGATGCATGGGAATGCTGCTGAGCACATGTTTTATCAACAACAATCTGGCCCGACTAGATAAGAGCCTAGATTTCCAACCTCCAATCCTAGCACCAATTTTTCCGACAAGTTCATCGAAGTGGTTAGAAGTTAATCTGCCAGAAACCATAGGAACACCCAAATATTTGAAAGGAAAGGATCCTTCTGAAAACCTGGTGATCTGCAGTAGATGTCTTCTTCTGGCTGGGGTTATAAGGTTCGAAAAAATAATGGCAGACTTCTCCTTGCTTGCCTTTTGCCCAGACCATGATTCATAAGTCATGAGGGACTCCGAGATAGCCTTAAGAGAATTTTTACTGCCATTTGCAAAAATGACTATATCGTCAGCATAAAGGAGGTGCGATAAAGTTGGAGCACCCTTCGGGAGAGAAAAGGGGACAATCCGCCCTTCCTGGAAACCTTTTTTTAGAAGTCTCGACAAAATTTCCTCCACAATAATAAACAAGTATGGGGAGATGGGGTCTCCCTGTCTCAAGCCACGGGCTCCTTGGAAAAAACCTTTAGCAACCCCATTCATCACCACGGAGAACCAAGGAGAAGATATACAATGACGGATCAAGGAACAAAAGCTTCAGAAAATCCGAAAGCCAACAGGACCTGAATCATGAAATTCCACTCAATGCTATCATAGGCTTTTACCATATCAACTTTCATCACCATGTTACCTCCTCGAGCCGGCTTGTTTAAGTATTGAATCATTTCCTGTGCTAGGCTCACGTTCTCAAAGATGCTCCGGCCTGGGATGAAAGCACCTTGTTCTTCTGAGATTAACCTGGGGAGCAAAGGAGAAATGCGACTCACCAGGATCTTCGTACAAATCTTGTAGAAAACAGAACACAAGCTGATGGATCGGAATTTGTCAAAACTCTTTGGATTGTCCACCTTATGGATAAGAACAAGGAGAGAAGAGGTAAACTCCTGGGGAATCCTAATACCTTGGAAAAACTCGTGAACTGCCATCGTTACATCTTCTTCCACGATTTCCCAACAAACCTTGTAGAAACCCGATCCGAAGCCATCCGGGCCCGGACTACTATCAAAGGGAATAGAGAGCAAGGCCTCTTTGATTTCCTGGCATGAGGGAGGTTCTAGTAGAGAATGGTTATCCTCTTCTAGTACCACCTTCTCAATCAAGGAAGACAAATCCGGGGGTGCTGTTTGGTGATTTGAGGCTAGAACATTTTTAAAATATTCTACTGCCCCTAAATGGATTTCCTCTGGAGAGTTCAAGGAGATCACATCATTAATTCTGATAGATTTTACTATATTCTGATTCTTTGTGGCCATAATCTTGAAGAATTTTGAGTTTGCCTCCCCTTTTTCTAACCACTTCTGTTTTGCTAACTGAGCCACTCGAATTTCCTCCCTGCTGACCCAAGTATCAAGTTCAACTTTGGATGCTAGCAAATCCATCTCTACCTCCTCCGAGAATCCCACCTACAGCTGCTCTTCAAGCAAACAGATCCTCTCCTCAAGGAGGCTGATGTGATTAGAAGTCCCCCCGAACACTTTTCAGTTCCATTTCTTCAGCACTCCCCTCAGATGTTTCAGTTTTCTGGCGAGTCTCACCATTCCCACCGAGTTCTGATCCGATTCCCAAGCACTTACCACACAAACTTTAAACTGGTCATGATTGGTCCACATGTGTTGGAATTTAAAGGGACTAAAACCGTATTTATTCTCAGCTGGATCTAGCGACACTAGCATGGGCGCATGATCCGAGCTCAACCTGGGAAGATAACCACCAATGCACATTGGAGAGTCCAACAGCCAGGCTGAGTTAACTAGAGCTCTATCTAGTCTCGCATAGCTTCTAGAACTACCATAGTGGCCATTACACCACGACAAAAGATTTCCATTAAAAGACAAATCTGAAAAGCCGACGCTGTCTATGAAGTAATTAAATTCCTCTATCGCTATACGAGGCCTGGGTCTGCCACCTGCCCGCTCAGTATCAGATCTGATAACGTTAAAATCCCCAAGGGCCATCCAAGGAAGGATCCTCGGATTCAGCTTATGGAGATCCTCCCATAGGATTCGTCTTTCTCCATAATTACATTTCGCGTAGACAAAAGAAACCCAACATTTCCTTTCATTAATCACCAGAGTGATGCTCTGGTTACTAAGGCCCTGCACATTAATACTGACTCATTTTTCCCACAACACCCAAAGTTTTCCTCCTTCCTCCAAGTTTGAGACATGTCCTTCGAATAAAATGTCACTCTGCAATCTTCTCAATTGCTGTAAATTCCCAAACGGCTCTACAAGTGCTATGATACTCGGCTTCTTTTGTTTGATCAGTTTAGCTAACCTTTTCCTAGAGGTGCCGAGACCTCTTATATTCCAAAAAAGAATGTTAAACATCACAGGTTGAGTTTTGCGGGCTTGCTTTTAGCCCGAGTGGAAAACCTCGGATTGGGGCCTCGTTTATCACCAACCTTCTGAGTTCTCTCCTCATTATCAGAGAGGAAATCTTTATCCTTTTGAATATGTGTCCCTAAGGTGCTTACTTCTCCTGCCGAAAGAGATCGAGATAAGCCTCCGTCTTCCCTAGGATTGCCATCTGAAAACTGTGTCAAGGCTACTCTAGAGAGTAACAAATCAACATCTTCCTCAGCTTCATCCACCATTTCTATTACATCTTCCTCCCGAGCCTGCGTCTCAACAAAGGCCCCTTCTACTTCCCCTAGAATTTCCTGTGCAAGAACATTAGCTATTGGCTCCTGCCTGGACGTGCCGACTTCCAGAACAGGGGAAGTAACCCGCTTCTCTAGACTTCCCCCTCCTTCCTCTGCTACCTGAATGACCATCACATCTTCCTTGAGCACATTACTGTCCCCTGCCGTACCACCGGCCTCAACTTCATACTCAATCAGATTTTCCACATTCAAAATAGCCCCCGAGACTGAAGGCCTCTTCCCACTCTGTTTTTCGCCTCCCATTTCACCCTCTTCTAATTCGGTGTCATTAATGGAACTAGGAGCCCGCTTCTTTTCCTCATGATGAGTAGGTTTTTCTTTATTTTTCTTACAGTTACGAAGGTTATGCCCTTGTAATTTACAAGAAATGCAAAACGCAGGCAAGTTTTCGAAAATAATTACCTGGAAACGGCTATTTGGTTGCTTGGGGGCTCCAATCCAAAATCCCTTTAAGGGTTCCACAGCCGCATCCATCTCTGCGCAGAACCTGGCACTGTCCGTTCGTGTGGCGCACCGAGTGTTGTTGTCGCTGCGAATATACCGGCCAAAAGGGAGAGTTAAGTTCTTTAGGAAGGCTTCATGGTAAAAGTTTGGGGGCAATCCAGGCAGGAATACCCAGACAGGGACACGCGAGGGCTCAGCCTCCTCTGAAAATTCCGTGGTCCAGTGGAAAAGTCTATACGAAACACCTTCCATGTCGCATGCTTCTCTTGAAAACGCCTTGAGAAAGTCCTCTTCCTTGGAGAAACGAAGGAAGACGTTTCTCGGTTTCCTCATGCCAGAGATCACTGGCTATGCTACCAGTCCCCAACGGTTTCGCACAAAGGCTCTAATCACATCCAAACTCGGTCTTTGTCGCAAGAATTTCAGCACAAGGGAGAAGACGAAAGGCTTTGCTGATTTCTGGATTTCATTTGGAGAGAACACCACACAGAGTTTGCCATCTATGGATTTCGGGGGCCTAAGAGGTATCTCCACCTCAGGTAAGGGCAAAGGGGTTTGCGAGTCCAAGTCTGCAAAAGTCCAGGTTCTCACTATCGGCACCGGGTTGCCCAGGGGGGGCCCGGCGGCGGCCATTCGCGCTAGGGAACCCTAGCAGAGGAGCAAAGGGTATATTGGGTATATCGGGAGCATATCTTAAACGAGCTCGAAATCAGTGACTTATAATGATTAATATCTTTATTAGTTGCCAACAGTTTCAGCACAAAACTTATATACCTTTATACTCATAACAAATCATGTAAAAGTTGTGGCCATTGATTGTTACCTTTTGGATCTATAATCCTTCAATCTCTAAACCCTAATTTAACAAAGGAAGATTATGCCGCCCAGTGCATCAAAAATATCATCTGATTAATGTTTTGCCGATCGATTACAATCAAATCATGTGTGATTTTGACGTACTGGACTACATAATCGTCCGTAGTAAACAGGTGAATTCAAGGGTAGATCCCAAATAATTGGCCAAAGATTGGTTGTGCAGAGGCTTGTAGTGTTGGTAGTGATGGCCACCAGCTGAACTAGTGTTCAATGTGGTAGATATAGAAGCCCCAAAATAAATGGCCTTTATATAAGACTTGGTGCTGTAATAATTTTCATGCACATCCAATGAAATGGGTGCATGCAATACACACCCTCCTTATTCCCATCCTTCATGCCCTTTGCCTTTTTACAAACCACACACAGAACCAAATCATTCTACTGCCAAAAAATGAAAAAGCAATGAGAAAGGTAAAATTAAGCCACTACAATCAGGCAAAAATATGGAGTCTAGATGCACTTTAAATATTTATATTAACTTTTTATCCGTTATGAAATATTTATATTCAATTGTTAACTAGGCTTGCAATGCAATCCCCATTTGAGAACTGTACGTAGCATTGCTAAAAAATATATATATATTAACATTGACCTTTCTTTTCTTAGTTACGTAATCAATTACATCAGCTTATTTACTTCCAGTTTGAATTGTCAACTCATCTCATTTCATTATTATAATTTTTTTAAATTTTCACACAAAATATAATAAATAATTCAATTTTTTTAAATATAAAAAATAATAATAATATTAAAAAATCATATTCTAATAATATTTTATTCAATTCATCTAAAACCATCTTAATTCATTTCTAAACCTAAACGGATACTTGTAAAATCTTCTATGGAAGTATCGATCAGTCGTATTCTATACGTTAATATTTAATAATATTTTATTTAATTTTTAATTTTTATATCATCTAATTTATATTTTATATAACCAAACGATTCGTTAATTCGTTCGTTAGCAGGCTGAGACAATTTCCTGCAATATTTTAACGATGACTTGCAAAAAATAATTTATAATTTAACTTGTTATGCACGTTGGTCTATGCATATGTATATGTAAAGTCATATTTGCATAATATGACTCTAAAATCATCTACATTAACTTATGCATATGCATATATATATATCTAGTTATGAAGAGTTTTTATCCAAATTTAGATAACAACTATTCACTCTACAACATATATTTTAATCATTATTTCTCTCTCCTTCCACTCTCTCTCTCACAATTTTTTCCTCTTCTCCCTCCCTCAACAACACAACAAACCTTCACCTACACATTCATTTTATTATTATAATATATTATATAAATTTTTTTCATTTTATTACATTTTTAATATAATATATAAAAAAATTATATTTTTTTATTATTGCATTTGTATTATTAATGTCAAATGTATGTAGTGAATGCTAATTGTAAAATATATATAAAAAAATTGATTTTAGAAAAAAATTAATAATAATAATAATAATAATAATAATAATAATAATAATAATAAAATAATATTTTATTATTGTTTTGTCTCGAATATGCATAAGTCAATGTGGAAGTTTTGCTTGAATGGCAAAATGGATATGCAAAAAAGGTGATTTGCATATGCATAAACCAATACTAACAAGCTACCAAATATATATATATATATATATTTTTTTTTTACTTTTCACATTATTACAACAGCCTCGCAATTTAAGGCTCCATTTGCTTATACAAAATCCTTATCTCATCTCATCTCAATCATTATAATTTTTTCAAATTCTTATATAACAATATAATAAATAATTCAACTTTTTCAAATCTTAAAATAAAAATAATACTAAAAATATATTCTAATAATATTTTATTTAACTACTATTCAAAACATCTTATCTTATTTCATCTCATCTCATCTAAAATGTGTATTCAAATCCAACCTTAATAAGCAGGAAAATTCATGCAAGGACTAGGCCCACTAGACTTTAAATTTGACATATGGAGAGACTTCCAATGGTTTTGTGACAAATGTGAGAGCACTGGCTTTGGATTGGCCAAATGCATCTTCAAATTTTAGCCAATATCACACTTTTTTACATTTGCATATTCTATTTAAATTCAATCTCCACATTGGATTAGCCATTTACTCTCTCTATAATAATAAAATATTATTAAATTAATAATTTTGTTATTTAGTTTTTTTATATCACATTTTATAATTCTACCAATTTAATATTAATAATAATTATATTCTAATTAAATTAATATTAAAAAAAATCATATTTTTAAAAGTCATTTAATGCTAATAACAAAACATATTTGATTAAACTCATCAAAAATTCTATCTAAATTTCTTAATTACAAATCAAATAATATTTTTATTGGAGTGAGAAATTAATATTTTAATGTTTGCTTGGAGTGAGAAATTATTATTTTAATTTTTGATGAATCAATTTGGTTCTTCAAATTTGGCTAATCACTGTAGTTAACATCCAAATTGTTTTAGAGATGCCCAATTTAATATGAGAATTTTTTAACACATATTATCTAAAATTTGATAAATTCTTAATTTTGACCAAACCAATACTAATGTCCTAAGTGCGTAACAGCTGAAATAGACTTCCAATGGAATGGTTCAAAAGTTATCTGAAACCAAGACCAGAGACATTATTACGTGGTCCATCATTCTAATTTTTTGAAATTTTTAAATAAAATATAATAAATAATTTAATTTTTCAAATTTAAAAATAAAAAATAATTTTTAATAATTTTTAATTTTTGTTTCTACCTCATTTATATAAACGAATACTAATCCTTTCGTTAGCAGCACGCTGAGAAGCTCAATATCTGAAGACAATTTCCTGCAATATTTTAATGATGACTTGCAAAAAATTATTTATAATTTAATTTTTTAACAAGTCAAATATATATATATTTTTTTTTTTACTTTTCACATTATTGCATTATTGATGCGACAGCCGAGACAGACGTTTGGTTATCAAATTCATTGCAACTCAGTATTAAAATTTTTTTAAATTTTAATATAAAATATAATAAATAATTTAATTTTTTTAAATATTAAAATAATAATATTATTAAAAAATAAAATTTTAATAATACTTTATTATATCAAGTCAACTTAATTTAAAATCCAAACGTAATCCGCGGAAAAATTCATGCAAGGACTAGGCCCGCTAGACTTTAAATCTGACATATGGAGAGACTTCGGTTTTGTGACAAATGTGAGTACGTAACAGCTGAAATAGACTTCCAATGGAATGTTGACAGAAAGAAGATTAAATGCTCGACTAACAACAGTACCTTTTCTAGCCACAAGGCTATTAAAATCTCTCTGTCTAGCTCATTTTTGTTGATGGCAATTGCAATGGCTTTTCTTCCTCCTTGTCTTCTTGTTTCCTTGCTAATTCTGCTACCGATTTCTACTGTTGCTCAAAGTAATGGTAACATTACTGCTGGAGATTCTCTCATTGCAACTGCCAATAGCTCTTCATGGCTATCTCCTTCTGGTGATTTTGCCTTTGGATTTCGCCCACACAATGATAAGGATTTCTTCCTACTTTCC
The DNA here is from genome assembly GCA_003123785.1 of Pterocarya stenoptera. NCBI lineage: Eukaryota > Viridiplantae > Streptophyta > Magnoliopsida > Fagales > Juglandaceae > Pterocarya > Pterocarya stenoptera. The sequence continues at coordinate 332,859 of QEOT01000315.1, forward strand.
ATCTGGTTTGCTAATATACCAGACCAGACCATAGTTTGGTATGCAAATGGAGATAAGCCTGCACCATGGGGATCAAAAGTGGCTCTTACTGCTGACCGTGGCCTAGTACTTACTGACCCTCAAGGCCAACAGTTATGGAGCTCTCAGACCATTATTGGTACTGTAGCTTCTGGAGTTATGACCGACGCAGGGAACTTTGTGCTTGAAGATAGAGAATTTAATAAGGCATGGGAGAGTTTCAATACTCCCACCGATACGTTGTTGCCTACACAAATTCTGCGAAAGGGAGGGGTGGTTTCATCTCGACAATCAGAGACCAACTTTTCCAAAGGAAGGTTTCAGCTGCGTTTGCAACAAGATGGAAATCTTGTGCTTAATACCATAAACCTGCCTACCGACTACGCTAATGAGCCATACTATGCTAGTAGGACTACTTCCTCCGGTGATCCTAATCCATCAAGTCCCGGTCGGGAATTGGTCTTCAACGAATCAGGCTACATGTTCATTTTGAGAGAGAATGACCAACGATTCCTTGTTACACAGGGACAACAGGTAGAATCAAGTTCTGATTTCTACTTCAGAGCAACTCTTAACTTTGATGGAGTTTTTACCCAATATTCTCACCCAAAAGCTTCCAACAGCAACAGAAGCTGGAGTTCTCTCTGGTCTCAACCAGAAACATCTGTGTTACCAGTCCTGTTAAAGCAGGTAGTGGCGTTTGCGGGTATAACAGTATCTGCACTCTTAAAGCAGATCAAAGACCGATGTGTCAATGCCCCAGGGGATACTCCTTACTCGATCCGGATGACCAGTACGGTAGCTGCAAACCGGACTTCACACAAGGCTGTGAAGAAGACAGGCTAGGTCCCCCTGGAGAAGATCTTTATACTTGGGTAGAGCTAACAAATACAGATTGGCCAACCTCTGACTACGTGCTGTTGACGCCTTTTTCTGAAGATCAGTGCCGACAATCTTGCCTGGAAGACTGTATGTGTGCTGTTGCCATTTTCAGATTAGGTAATACCTGTTGGAAGAAGAAGCTACCTCTATCAAATGGGAGAGTGGACAGTAGCCTTAACGGGGGGAAGGCTCTCATCAAAATCAGGAAAAATAATTCCACCCTGACGGTGCCGGATCCTCGTTTTGATCAGGAACCAGAACGAAAGAAGAAGAACCAGGATACTTTGATCCTCATTGGGTCAGTGCTTCTTGGTGGTTCTGTCTTTGTTAACGTAATATTAATTTTAGCAGTTTGTCTAGGTTTCTCCTTCATTTACCACAACAAGCTACAAAAAATAATCGCAAATGCCAGTAGTGTGCAATTGAATTTGCGTTGTTTTACTTACAAAGAACTTGAAGAAGCCACAGATGGATTTAAGGAAGAATTGGGAAAGGGGGCTTTTGGTGTTGTTTACAAAGGAACAATACAAATGGGTTCTAGGGTTCATGTGGCAGTCAAGAAGTTAAATAATTCGTTCCAAGATAGTGAGAGAGAGTTCAGGACAGAAGTGAGTGTGATTGGCCAAACATATCACAAGAACCTGGTTCGATTGCTTGGATTTTGCGATGAGGGCCAACAACGGCTGCTGGTATACGAATTCTTGAGCAATGGCACTTTAGCAGGTTTTCTTTTCGGAGACCTGAAACCCAGTTGGAATCGAAGAATCGAAATTGCTATTGGGATTGCAAGAGGACTCTTGTATTTACATGAAGAGTGCAGCAGACCGATCATCCATTGCGATATAAAGCCTCAGAACATACTCCTTGACGACTATTACAACGCTCGGATTGCTGACTTTGGATTGGCAAAGCTTTTGATGATGAACCAGAGCCATACTAATACTGCCATTAGAGGAACCAAAGGTTATGTTGCACCTGATTGGTTTAGGAACATGCCGATCACAGCCAAGGTGGATGTCTATAGCTACGGTGTCATGCTACTAGAGATCATTTGCTGCAGAAAAAGCGTACGTATGGAGTCGGATTTGGAAGACCAAGCAATTTTGACTGATTGGGCTTATGATTGTTATCAGGAAGGAACATTAGATGCCTTGGTTGAATATGATGTGGAGGCGTTGGATGACAGAAAGAGGCTGGAGAAGTTTGTGAAGGTCGCTATTTGGTGTATTCAAGAAGACCCATCTCTTAGACCAACCATGAGGAAGGTTACACAGATGCTCGAGGAAGTTGTCGAAGTTCTTGCTCCACCATGCCCCTCCCCTTTTAGCAAGCCAGGTTAAAAGCAGCATATATCCATGACTTCTTCTGCTAAGCTTACAGTTACTATATTTGGGCCTACTCTTTAGCTCTGTTTTAAGATATTCATCTCCAATTCTCTAATAGGCATGTAGTAGATGGTAGTAAATAGATCTTGGTTCCTCTTTTCACTCAAACAGAGCTTAAGAAAATTCTCATTGCTAATCATAAAAAAAGTAGAGTAAAGGGGGAGAAGATCAATGAACTCAAGTTCAAAAGGAGAGTTCACAATGCGAAGGGCGAACACTAACATTATTTTGAAGATTCTATTTAGGATAATGATACATTTACGACTATTTTACAACTCATTTTAACAATCAATCACTGTAATTGTGCCACTTCATTAAAAATAATTTTAATTTTAAATAATTATCCTATATTTAAGATAATTATAAGCATTTTTTCAAGTTCTTTGTAAGCATTGCATAGGCTTACAACTATTATACGGTTACTACCAAATTCGCAAAATATAAGAAGAGTCTAATGAAAGAATCAAACATTTTTACAATTTTTTTTTAAATTTTAATTTTAATTAATCGCATTTTTATAAAATAATGCCTTTAATTTAAAACAGAGAATATTATTTTATAAAAATACTGTTAATTAAGAAAAAAAAACTTGTAAAAAGAGTTGCATATATAATCTCTATCATTTTCTATAAGAAGGTACTATACTCTATAGGATAGGAAATAGTCCTTCCATTCGCTCACATTTCTCCTAGTTTTGGAGGAAATAAAAAAACTGAACTTTTGATGGAAATTGAAAGGATGTTTATTACTCCCTATCTTATTCATTCCATTTGCCCCTTAATCTGTTTTAACTTGTTGAAACTAGCTAGCAACCAGCTACTTGTGTTTAGCAAAGCTAGCATGATTATTATTTTTTATTTTTTTTAAAAAAAAAAAAAGAAGACGGTACTCTCAAATTTATTGATAACCTTTACTTGTGGCGGAGGGAAACTATAGTTACATATTGACCCCTTGGGGTTACAGGTAATCATAAAGGACGAAAACTCAAGCATCCAAAAAAACTAAAATAAAGCAACAATAAACAAATATTCAAGGCTTATAGGTCAATTAACTCTAAAGCAAATCTTAAAAAACTGAAAAGAAAAACAATCATGCAGATAAACTGTGACACCCCGTATTTTAGTGTTATTTTATTTTATTTTATTTTATTAATTGAAGGAGAGTTTTTATTAATTTAAATATTGTTTCTCGTGTTTTAATTTTAGCGTGTTTATTGTTGGGTTAATTNGTTCAAAAGGAGAGTTCACAATGCGAAGGGCGAACACTAACATTATTTTGAAGATTCTATTTAGGATAATGATACATTTACGACTATTTTACAACTCATTTTAACAATCAATCACTGTAATTGTGCCACTTCATTAAAAATAATTTTAATTTTAAATAATTATCCTATATTTAAGATAATTATAAGCATTTTTTCAAGTTCTTTGTAAGCATTGCATAGGCTTACAACTATTATACGGTTACTACCAAATTCGCAAAATATAAGAAGAGTCTAATGAAAGAATCAAACATTTTTACAATTTTTTTTTAAATTTTAATTTTAATTAATCGCATTTTTATAAAATAATGCCTTTAATTTAAAACAGAGAATATTATTTTATAAAAATACTGTTAATTAAGAAAAAAAAACTTGTAAAAAGAGTTGCATATATAATCTCTATCATTTTCTATAAGAAGGTACTATACTCTATAGGATAGGAAATAGTCCTTCCATTCGCTCACATTTCTCCTAGTTTTGGAGGAAATAAAAAAACTGAACTTTTGATGGAAATTGAAAGGATGTTTATTACTCCCTATCTTATTCATTCCATTTGCCCCTTAATCTGTTTTAACTTGTTGAAACTAGCTAGCAACCAGCTACTTGTGTTTAGCAAAGCTAGCATGATTATTATTTTTTATTTTTTTTAAAAAAAAAAAAAGAAGACGGTACTCTCAAATTTATTGATAACCTTTACTTGTGGCGGAGGGAAACTATAGTTACATATTGACCCCTTGGGGTTACAGGTAATCATAAAGGACGAAAACTCAAGCATCCAAAAAAACTAAAATAAAGCAACAATAAACAAATATTCAAGGCTTATAGGTCAATTAACTCTAAAGCAAATCTTAAAAAACTGAAAAGAAAAACAATCATGCAGATAAACTGTGACACCCCGTATTTTAGTGTTATTTTATTTTATTTTATTTTATTAATTGAAGGAGAGTTTTTATTAATTTAAATATTGTTTCTCGTGTTTTAATTTTAGCGTGTTTATTGTTGGGTTAATTTTTGATTTTTTAAGTTGTGAAATTTATTTCGATGTGCTTTCTTGATATTAATTATTGTTTACATTTAAATTTGCTCTTTACTTTAATTTATTTTATTGTTGGGCTTTAATTATTTTATTTTAGTAATATTGAGTTGTAGTGTTTTATTTGACTCTTATTTATTTTTTTATTGTATCTTTTCTTTTTGATGGATTGATTATTTTCGGACTGGGCTAGTTGAGTGTTTATTTTTATTTTTTATTTTTTTTCTTTTGGGCCCAGCCGAGTCGGTTTCCAGCCCAACCCTGGAGCCTTCGACCCAGCCCACTAAGGTCCCCAAACGGCGTCGTTTTGGTCTAGTAGGGCTTCATCCCTTCTTTCTCCTGCACGCCGACTGCTTCACCTCATTTCTGCTCAGTTTTCATCCTCTCATTTAACCGTGCTACAGCTGCTCTCTTCTTCTCCTTCATTTTTAGTTTCGTTTCTTCCTACTGTTTTTCACTAGGTTGCCGTCTGCTGCATCTCATCTTTCTCTCCATTTTCATTTTCGGCTTTTCCTCTACAAGTCAGTGAAACTGCCACCTTCACCCCATTGCAGCAACCCACGGTTTTAACTAGCCGAAGACCTCTGTTTTTAGCAACCGAAACAGAGCATTGTTTTCAGCCAGCGCCGTTTCGTTCATCAGCCACCTCACACGGTGCCAGCTCCCCCGACGCCGTCATCTGCACGGAAAGCACCGACCGAACACCCCAGCCCATCACTACTCCTCTGGGTAAGTCTCTCTCTCGGTTACTCCTTCCCTCTCTCGACTTATTGTTCTCTCTCCGTGCTCTCTCTCTCTCACCATTCTCTCTCTCGCTCATCCCTCTCTCGTTCTCTCAGTGTGCGCCGTCGGACCAACCACCTCCCGCTCTTCCAACGCCGCCTCTGGTTACCCTCGGTAAGCCTCAGCCGCCGCTCAAGCCTTGTCCCTTCTCTGTTGTATGATAGTTTACGTACAGTAGGAATTGTAATATCGTTTTCCTGTGTCTCGGTTATACAAGGGGATGAGATGTAATTTTACCATCTTGCCCCTTAATGTGATGTTTTCAGATATACTATTTTCGGGTGTTAGTTTTTCGATTTGAGGAAATCTTTGCATCAGCTTACCGTGCGTATCAGCCATCACACACATGACGTGTGGACCGGGTTCACTAATCAGTGGACCGGTTCTCCCGATTTTGGCTGAGCATTCGAATCGCACCCCCACCATTTCATTTTCCCCCTTTCGAAACGCACCCCCCAAAATCTCCCTCCCGAAACTCCTCTTCTTCGTTACCACTCACGATTTGCTCCCTCTTCGTCTTCTTCGATCTCCTCCCTCGAAGCGCCAAGCAACCACCGACCCAGCCCTCCCCACCTCGACCTCAACCCTCGTCCCTAAGTCCACCAACCCGAAGCCCTAAGTCCATTCGACGCGAAGGGAGCCCTCAGTCCACCAACCCGAAGCCCTATTCAGTCCGAATCGAGCTACTACCGGAAATCTTACTGACGTCCTCAGTCCACTGAAGCCCTCAAATCTGCGGGAGGGTAAATAATCTGTGATTCTAGGGTTTGAGTCACATTTTTTTTCTTCTGTTTACTCCATTATTTTTTCTCTATATATTTGCTAGATGATTGCTTGATATCTGGTACATAAAGGGAGTGAATTTTGAGTTGGCAGTTACATGTTGCATTGTTTTTATTTTCAGTTCTTATTTTCTTGACTTTATTGTTTTCAGTTATCGGCTACTGGAAACGTTAATTACCTCAAGATTGTTTTTCCAAATATTGTTCGGAATTAATGTCTTGTAGTGTAAGAATATACTTGCATCGGCATCCTCTTCCCCGTCCCCTATGCCGTTTCTTTTCTTCCTATCCCCACCCCTCCCCATCCCCCCCCGCGAGCCCTCTTCAGTCTCCCCCAACCCCCAGCAAAGCCCTCGAAGCCTGCTTTCTCCCCCACCCCCCGATCGACAACAGGTTTGGATGGCATCACGAAGAGAGTGGCTTCTTCTTCTCTGCGATTTCGAAGCCGGTAAGCATTTTTCCCAAACTTCTCACATACTCTGTTATTACGCACTCACTCACACTCAGATTCTCACCACTCATGCACACACTTCAATTTCGTTCATATACAAATAGATATGAAATAGATCTGAAATTTTAGGGTTTGTAGTCTATCTAAAATTTGAAATTTTTCCCCAAATTACTGAAAGTTGATCTCAGAATCTAGGTTTGTAGGCAATCTGTACTTTGTAATTTGGCCCTATGGATTATGTACCACCATTTCTGTCCTATGGAGTATTCTTTGTTGTGGGGAAATTGTGGTTATTGAGGGATGTTAATTAGATTGTGAAGGAAACAGTTATCATATAGTGATGATACATACTTGTGCTTCAAAGTGAATGATACAGACTTGGAGTTGACAAATCGTCATCACTAGATGATATTGTTTTCTGTTGTTTGAGTGCAGAATATTGACAAAATCCCATTGGTCAATTGTCCTGTTCTAATCATTCATGTAGTTTTACTCTACAAATGTCAATCTCACTTAACTTATGCTGACTTGTAGGCTTAGATGAGTGTTGGATATTCAAACTAAACTTGTTTGTATACGATGAAGAAAGTTTCTAACTTCATGTTAATAGATTGATGAAGATTATGTAATTGTATACTGCTTTCTTTAGTAATATTTGGTGTAACCGAGTCTATGAAATTCATGCATGTAAATGGACCAAGTATTTCATGAATTTTCAAGTCATTCAATTTACGGTTTTGACTCTTGTTTTGAGGATATTTGATATTTATGTTTGATATTTTATTTTCTTATGCTCAGGCTATGCTTAAAATTAATGAACATATGCATAAGATATGGAAGAGGCAGGTGGAAGAAAAGTCTTTTCAGTCTAGTATTTCTAGTTGGATTATGAATCTTCCATTTGAGACATAAGTTAAGGATTGGTTGGCTGTAGAAGAAAGATACAAGCAAGACATTAAGATGAAAAATATTCTCCCCGCTGTAGCCAACAAGTTTCTCAAATTGGGTTGTCACAATTGTAATACTTTTGCTTTGGTCGGATAAACTGTATGTAAATAGCACATTATATGGAATATATAGTTGTTGAATAGATTAACTGTAATGGTACTTCTCGTATGTTTTGGTCATGATGTACAAAAAGGGTATTTGTTGGTTCATTAAATTAACCTTTGTAATGAAAATATCTTGTGCACATCTCATGAATGATTTCAGTTTTGATTCCATTGTTGCTAATGGTGCAACATGAACCTAACATTACTTGCATTCTCAGGTTGATAATACCCATTTTTAAAAAATATATGCAATTAGTCGCAGCTTTTACCTCATAATCTTAGCGCCCAATTAGAACATATTTAGTTATCCAACATAATAAAACTAGAAGAATTGGTTCCATCAAGATTGCAACACAGGCTGTATTTGGTTTTTGATTTCATGCAAACGGAATAATAATAATATAATACAGTCCGAATCTGGTTTTGGAATATATAATATTAAGAAAGGAAAAATAAAAGAAAGCAAATAAAGAGGACTACTCTTTCACGGAAAAACTGTGAATCAATAAATTCACATACATTTTCTATGAAGTGAAAAAATATAACAGTCTTAACACTGTAATAACATTGTCATAACTCTTTCTCATTCCCCCTCTTAAACGATCCAGATGTTCCATCTCTTGGATGAGCAGCACAGCAAAATCCATCAACATCAAACCCAAATTTAGTTACTTCAATATTTGAAGATGATGAGAACGTAGAATCCAAGTCATCCAACCTGGGAAAAAGTCATTTTACACGAAATGAGATGCTTCTTATACCAATAGCAGGAAAAAATCAACCTCATACACAATTACAATCAAGTTATCAACAGCATTTTTTATAAGTAGATACCAAAGATTTCATTAAAAAGAGCTACGGGCACATTGCAAAGCCATAACAAAGAGAAATCAAATTCCCTCAATTGTGAAGAGCATGAGATTTGAAACTGCTTGTCTGAAAAAATGGTTTGTACATGGTTTATTTGAAAAAATGGGCATAATAAAACAAAGATTGCATGAGATTTGAAACTGCTTGTGACAAGTTTTAAAACTTTGAAAATGAAAATAAACTCACACTCTCTGTTTTAGTTTGTTTGACTTTGCAACATTTCAAGTGATCATCAACCCTGTGCTATGTTGTAGTATCATTAGAATCTCATCACAAGCCCTTGACCAGCATGCAATGCTATCTATAAATGATGCCATAATAAAATTATCAATTCCACCAAAGCACATTCCATATGCTTGCTTCATGACTGACATGCAATTCCAGTGAAGCAAGGTGATCCTATAATTTGTCCTGAGGAAGTTTTTCCTTGCACTTTCAACCGCATCACTTCTGTGAATAACATTCCTGCAAATAACGTGGCTTCAACATCAAATATTTACAAATCCCTGAGTATCATTTACCATGAAACAAGACAAAAAATAATATATTTTAGAACCAAATACAAATAAACCCCTATTGCAGACCACTAAATATAGTTTTAGTTATTGTAGTTTACATTTTAATTTTGTATTGATAGTTAATATAGTTTTAGTTTGTTTAGGACTTGGTTTGGGATTTTTGTAATCCCCAAGTTTTTGTTTAGTACATGGTATTCCTCAGTCGAAAGTGAGGATTATTAATAAAATTGAAAGTACCATCCCTCTTCAATTATATGAAAGTGATTTCATTATAATAATTCAAATTACTATAAATAGGGGTTGAAGACCCTTATAGTCAGCTTTATAATTTCTAACTAGTAAAAAAAAAGTCAAAGAAGTGTAAAAAAAAAATATACATGAAGAAGAAGTTGAGACTAGTGAAGTAACTCAGATTTTATGTTCTCTTGGTTAATAAACTGTAATATGGTCCAAAAGATGATCAACTATACAAACTTTACATTCACAAAAATTCTTTGGATTTATCCCAAGTACATTGTGGAACAACAAAGAAGTGGAACCAACAAAGTCCATTAATTCACCACTAAACTAATCAGGCATGATTTAGAGCAGCAAAAACTTTGTGAAGTCAAAATCAATGAGCAAAACTTCAGTGTATATATGGAAACAATTTTTATCAAAACTTGCATTTATATGAAAAATATTTTTTTGACTTCCATTTAAGGATCTCGCACAGCACACTAGTACATACTTTAAATAAAGTGAACTTAATTTCTGTTGCTCAGAACAGTCATCTACCCCTTAATTAAGCTTCACCCGAAGCAGCTAGACCCACAACAAATATTAGTTACCGCATATGGACAAACATGACACAAGCATAGGAACCCTTCAAATAATAACATTAGTGTCCACATATTGAAGACAGTCAGCGATAATGTATGATATTGGTAAACCAATAGGCCATCTAATAAAAGGGAAGAAGGAAAGAGAGGGGTGGGGGAGGGGGAGGAACAATTTTTAGAAGTAATTTATTACAACTGGGGCTTCAGAAAATGTCTCTGTTGTTGTTCCGAAAAGCTAAACAACAAAACTTGCTACCACTAAACAATGAAACTTCCTTGGATTCGACAAAGTAAACAAAGCCCATTTGATAAGAAGAGAGTATTAAAAAATGGTTTTACCTTCTACAACCCTGCGTGAACTTTATAGCTTATTTTGATATATGTTTCTCAGATTATTGAAACGTTCCCTCAATTCAACAGATGCAGAAATCAACAATTTGGAAAAAAGCTGTTTCATTTATTCATCCAAAAGAAAGGAAGAAAGATTTCATCAATTTGAATGAACCATGGTAATACTATAGTATCCTTAGCAATGCAAGTTGCCCACCACGACGTAAATACAATCTCAGAAAATGTAAAGAAAACGAGAAGAGACAGAAACCGGAAGGCGGATACAAAGCTAGCTCAGGATAAAATTAAAAAACTGAAGTATATACACTTTCAACAATGGTTAAGAAGCTACCTACGAAGCTGAGCAGGGGCGGCGGCAAAACAGAGCTCCACCGGTCTTGTCTTCACTGTCCGTTAAATCAAGTTGCGGGAAGGGGCATCGCTGGGCAGAAGGATCGTCGTGGGGTGGCAGATGGAAGGTAGTCGCCGGGTGGCGCTAGGCAGACGGTGGGCGACGCGGGGGACAGCTGGGCAAGGTTGGAGGGGGGTTTCGGGCGCTGGGTCACCAGATTTCGGGCGCGGGGAGTGGCGGCGCTAGGTAGAGGGACGCCGTCGCGGGGTGGAGCTGGCCAGAGGGAGGTGACACGAGGAGCTGGCGATGGAGGCGATGCGAGGGAGAATGGGGGTTTCGCGCGATGGGAAATTTGAACGCTTCTATGGAAACAAAAGAAAATAAGAGAGGTAGAGAGAGAATAAAAATGGACAGATTAATATTTAAAAAAAAAAAAAACACCCCACACGTCAGGTGTGGGGTGTGAGATCAGCACAGTTGCTGATCTCTAGTATAACTCTTGTGGAAAATGAATTAATCTTTGCATCATCCTACACACCACATACCATAACTTTTTTTATTTTTTTTTATTTGTTTCTCTTATTAAATGTGTATTATATGGATGAAGAATAAAAAAATATAAATGTTTCAAGAAGAGTAAAATAAAAAAAAATTAAAAAAAAATAAAAAACACATTGGTGTATGGTGTGTAGGATGATGCATAGCAATGCTCGTGGAAAATATCGTCTGTTTATCATTTTTCGTGGTCGATTGAACCTGTTATCTGTGACGTCAGTAGTGCAGATGCAGGCTGCAGTTCCACCTGATCCTTGCGCAGTTCTTGTTACACAAAGGCTCTTCACTGGAGTACTGTTCTGTAGCTGCCGGCGTTTTCTTATGCTCACTTACGGCCGCTCCCATCAAATCTCCAATGTTTTTCGGGGTATCAGGTAATTTGTCTCTTGTTTATGTTATGATGGTTATGATATGATAATGACTCTGGTGAGGAGAATTGTGTTCCCGTCGTTGTATATGCGATACTTTCTTTCTTTTGGTTTTAATAAAGTGGGGTGGATCTAATTCGAGATCGAAATTTCTTATCTTTGAAACCTTATAATCGCGGTTTAATAAATTGCATATCTTTGATGTTTTCCTCTTCCATTACTCATTTACTCTTCTTGATTTCACTGCACGCAAAGTTGTAGAGGTACATGCATAAGCGTCGAACAAGATATTGGATCGCTTCTTAGGATGTCAGTGTTTTTCAGGACCATCTTAGCTCTTCTAGACTTCTTCCTATAAATCACAACCCGTTCAATGTGGTTTGTTTTTTTTTTTTTTCTTTTTGGTGTCGTCAATTTTGTCCCTTAATCCCCATGCATAGGCCCATATGATGCTGTACCTGGAAAAGGGAGGAAACGGATCTAGAAGAAGATGATGTTGGCAAGGAGTAGGATGCGAAGGGTGGCAGCGGCATGCAAGAAGGGAGTAAGAAACGGAATGCCATCAACAACGAGGACTATTAACACTCAAATGGATGACAGCTACCCAATTCTACTATCTCCATCTCTTGTCTCGCTAGACCTCCCTGACATTTGGCCCACTAATTCCATCCCCAACGATTTTCAATCGACCTGTAGATGCTGTAAGTAGCTCTTTTACCCGTCAATGCGGTTGCTAAGTAGCGGTAGCCTTTTACTTCAATTTTTACTTCTTTTGTGTTTTTTTTTATTTTTTGTTTTATTATTGTTAGTGACATTTCTTTTCTTGTTACTAGGTTGGTTAATAATTCGTGCTTTTTTCTATTAAGATTCGCTTTGCCTTTATCCATTTCAATTGGAAATTGAAATGGACAGCTTGATATCACGAACTGGGACTATATACATTCTGCTCATTGTTCTCTAGGACAGTTAGATATTGTCTCTTTTTCAGTTTTTTTCAGTTCTATATTTTTCACAAAAATCTCCTTCTCTTATGTTAGAAATAATTTATACCATTTTTAAGTTGGTTGTTTGAAAGTCAACAAGTTCATTGGCACTTTTTCATTCTCTTCCCAAGTTGAAAC